>JBBDGP010003354.1:1800000-2317500 GCA_037952835.1 Lithobates septentrionalis
TCTCACTAATTTGATGTTCAAGTTTAATATTTTTTTGGTTCATATTCAAACGTTGGAAAAAGGATCTTAAACTCAGTTCATCACCCTTCCAAATAAAAATACAATCGTCTATGAATCTTTTATATAGAACCAGTTCCTTTGGAGTATTTAAAAAGATGGCATCCTCCTCCCATTTTGCCATGAATATGTTGGCTACACTTGGGGCATATTTAGCTCCCATCCCAATACCCGTTAGTTGTCGAAAATAATTGTCATTATACCAGAAGTAGTTATGTTGAATACCAAAGGCCAGGCTTCTAAGAAGAAATCTTTTCTGTTTAGAAATGAGATGGCTGAATGAATCCATAGCCCATTTAGATGCTTCTATTGCATCGCTATGTTCAATTATTGTGTACAGTGAAGCAACATCAGCAGTTGCTAACAGATATCTTCCATTAGGGTCCAGGGTCAAAGATTTTAATATTTGTAATAAATGTTTGGTATCACGTAGATAAGCTTTAGTGTTAGGTACTAGGGGTTGCAAGAATTTGTCCACATATTCCCCTAGTCTTGCATTGATCGATTGAATCCCATTAATGATGGGTCTTCCTGGTGGTGCCTCAGCATTCTTATGGATCTTCGGGATGGTGTAAATGATTGGAACTCTACATGTATCCGGTACTAAATATCTAGATTCTTTTTTGGATAGAATATTTTTGTTGATTCCTTTTTGAATCAAAGAGGACAGATCTCGTTTGTATTCTCTAGTAGGATTGCTACTGAGTTTCAGATATGTGTTATTATCGTTAAGTTGTCCCATCAGTTCCTGGTGGTAGTATTCCTTAGTTAGTACTACAATGGCGCCCCCTTTGTCGGCCGGTCTAATTATAATGTCTTTATTTGCTTCCAATTGTTTTATACCTTGTTGTATATGCTGGGATTCCAAGATTCTACTGAACTTGAGTTGTTCCAGGTCTTTGATCACCATTTTTTTAAAAACCTCAATATGTTCATTATTTGTAGAGGGTGGATTGAATAGTGACTTATTTCTTAAATCACTATGCTGTACTCCTCTGCCAAGTTCCACTCCTTTGTTCAATGTAGATGGTGGTCTGGATAATAAGTATTTCTTGATATTCAATTTCCTGGTGTATTTTTGTATGTCAATATACATCTGGAATTTGTCCAGATTCTTTTTTGGTGCATATTTAAGCCCTTTGTCCAGTGTGATTAATTCCGCTCGTGTGAGCTCTTTGCCGCTAAGGTTGTAGATGCCTTCCCCTAGTACTCTCTTTTTCTTTTGGGTTTCTTTTTTGTTTTGTTCCTCCACCAAGGTTTTGGTGTTCTTGATCCATTGTCATGTGGAAAAATCAATGCCAAACAAGGTAAAACTGGGTCTATAGCCCCATCACCAGATAGAGAGGTGAGGATAGTTAGCCCCAGGAGAAATACATATTATAGGACTCCAGAAAGGAGATCCAGGACACCAGAAACCCCAAGATATAACCAACAGAAACAATGGGAACAAAGTAACACACATGACAATGGATCAAGAACACCAAAACCTTGGTGGAGGAACAAAACAAAAAATAAATCACCAAGAAGACCTTACTGGAAAAATAATGCCAATAAAAGACCAAACAAACCCCACTATCCACCCTACAATCAATCAAGATCGCACCAATCAGGTAATGAATCGCAATATGATCAGGTGGAAAATGGTAGGTACCCCAGGTATGGGGAACAAGGATACTATCAACATTCAACTAGAACTGAACCAAGAGAAAATCAATATAATTTCAGAAATGACCCCAGAAACTCCTACCAACAACCTCATAGGGATCAGCCAAGGGATTATCGGTATGATCAGGATAGGAGAGATCATAGGGACTATCAACAGAGCAATGGTGAATCTCGAGACCACCAGTCCAATGGTAATAGGAATGGGACCAGAGAATACGACCAATACAGATATCCTGATAGGAGGAGCCCATTGCCTACCACCAATAGATACGAGTCTCTTAGAAATTACATAGAGGAAGAACAGTCAAGATCTTTTTTAGATTTCCGCAGAAACGAAGATCCCCCACCCCTACAGGAATATACAAACAGAGAAAGAAGTCCAAACACCATAAAAGGGGATGCAGAGCAGGATGGCAAACCCAAAAGAAAAAGAGAGTACTAGGGGAAGGCATCTACAACCTCAGCGGCAAAGAGCTCACACGAGCGGAATTAATCACACTGGACAAAGGGCTTAAATATGCACCAAAAAAGAATCTGGACAAATTCCAGATGTATATTGACATACAAAAATACACCAGGAAATTGAATATCAAGAAATACTTATTATCCAGACCACCATCTACATTGAACAAAGGAGTGGAACTTGGCAGAGGAGTACAGCATAGTGATTTAAGAAATAAGTCACTATTCAATCCACCCTCTACAAATAATGAACATATTGAGGTTTTTAAAAAAAATGGTGATCAAAGACCTGGAACAACTCAAGTTCAGTAGAATCTCGGAATCCCAGCATATACAACAAGGTATAAAACAATTGGAAGCAAATAAAGACATTATAATTAGACCGGCCGACAAAGGGGGCGCCATTGTAGTACTAACTAAGGAATACTACCACCAGGAACTGATGGGACAACTTAACGATAATAACACATATCTGAAACTCAGTAGCAATCCTACTAGAGAATACAAACGAGATCTGTCCTCTTTGATTCAAAAAGGAATCAACAAAAATATTCTATCCAAAAAAGAATCTAGATATTTAGTACCGGATACATGTAGAGTTCCAATCATTTACACCATCCCGAAGATCCATAAGAATGCTGAGGCACCACCAGGAAGACCCATCATTAATGGGATTCAATCGATCAATGCAAGACTAGGGGAATATGTGGACAAATTCTTGCAACCCCTAGTACCTAACACTAAAGCTTATCTACGTGATACCAAACATTTATTACAAATATTAAAATCTCTGACCCTGGACCCTAATGGAAGATATCTGTTAGCAACTGCTGATGTTGCTTCACTGTACACAATAATTGAACAAAGCGATGCAATAGAAGCATCTAAATGGGCTATGGATTCATTCAGCCATCTCATTTCTAAACAGAAAAGATTTCTTCTTAGAAGCCTGGCCTTTGGTATTCAACATAACTACTTCTGGTATAATGACAATTATTTTCGACAACTAACGGGTATTGGGATGGGAGCTAAATATGCCCCAAGTGTAGCCAACATATTCATGGCAAAATGGGAGGAGGATGCCATCTTTTTAAATACTCCAAAGGAACTGGTTCTATATAAAAGATTCATAGACGATTGTATTTTTATTTGGAAGGGTGATGAACTGAGTTTAAGATCCTTTTTCCAACGTTTGAATATGAACCAAAAAAATATTAAACTTGAACATCAAATTAGTGAGACTAAAATCCAGTTCCTTGATCTCGAAATAGAACTAACAGCCAATATCATCAGCACAAAAACTTTCTTCAAACCGGTGGAAAGGAACAGCTATATACCAGTAACGAGTTGCCACTATGAGCCATGGTTAATCAACATTCCGAAGGGCCAGTTTATTCGCTTACAGAGAAATTGTTCAGAAAATAATGACTATCTTAAACAAGCTCAGTGGATAGGTAAGAGGTTTGAAGAAAAAGGGTACAATAAATGTTTTATAGAAGAAAAAATAACAGAAGTCAATCAAACCTCAAGAGAAGCGCTGATCCCAGATAAAATCAAGGTAAATGACAAAACAGATGACATACCTCTGATAATGGACTTCAGTATACAACACAGGAGGATGGAGAGGATTATAAAAAGACATTGGTCTATTTTAAAAACTGATACTACTTTGGCAAATATACTCCCAGAAAAACCGAGATTCATTTATAGACGAGCTCCAACTCTAAGGGACATCATAGCTTAAAAATGTACCCAACCCACCCAAGAGAATAAACTGATTTAACCTTTTTTCAGGGTAAAGGATTCTATCCCTGTAAAAGGTGTTATGCCTGCATAAATACTAATCAAAATGGATACAAATGTCAGAAATTTTCTTCAACAAATACTGGACAAGAATTTGAAATAAAGGATTTTATATCTTGCAGGACTGAGGGGGTGGTATATGCTTTACAGTGCTCCTGCTCCCTCCAATACATTGGCAGAACGAAGCGACCAATGTGGAAGAGAATAAGAGAGCATATCCAGAACATTAGAAAAGGCTATCCAAAACACAGTGTTTCAAAACATTTTGATAGGTATCATAATAGAGACCCTAGGGGTCTCCAATTCTGGGCTATTCAAAAGTATAAGGCTCATTGGAGGGGTTCCCATAAAGTGAGGGAACTCAGCAAGAATGAATCCAAATGGATATTCCAGATGGGTACATTAGAACCCCATGGTTTGAACATTGAATTCGACCTGAATTGTTTTATTTCTGATTTTTAGAGGTTTTTCAGATTTATATATATATATATTTTTATGGTATATATTTTATTTTAATATTTTTTATTTTTTATTTTTATTTATTTTTTGGTCTAATATTCTCATTATTTGTCCAATACCAGTTTTTTCTGAATGGCAATATTTGGTTCAGTTCTAGCATATAAATAATGGTCATCATCCATTTTTGCAATATTCTATCATGGAATTTTTGATTTTAATTTTATATTTTAATATTATTTCCCTATTTCTTATATCATATCTTATTTTAATTTTATATATGTATATTTTATATATATATATATATATATGTATATATATATATATATATATATATATATATATATATATATATATATATATTTATATATATATCATGTCATCTTGTTTACTCCGTTTTCCATACATTTATGAGCAGAGCATGTGGATACCCCATTTTTGTGATATCATGGGGCACTGGTCAATTATCAAAACCATTAGAGACAAGGCTTTGCCATATACTCCCTCTGTGAGATGTTATACCAATTGTGACCACTGGAGGGAGTTGAAGAATTAAACGTGATTAGAGATATCAATATATATATTTTTTACTTTTTACACACTGCGTTTTTTACACATTGAATCGTGGTTTTGATAAACCAACGATATTCATATGAATTACATGTCTAATAAAAGTAGGTTTTAACAGGATTGAAGTTTATGCAGGAAGCAGAATGATGACAAACTCATGCTGTAGCCATGGCAACCACTCTGCTGTTGTGCTATAAAGCTGAGTCCGTCAGAGCTTGTGTTATCCTTGAAAAAGTCACGTGACTGTGATGTAACGCGTGGGAGGAGCCAAGGACGCTCTGTGCAGATCAGCAGTATCACACAGTGTACTGCACTGAATCTGCTCCTGTCTAAGGCGGCTGACTGCTATAGTAAAACCTGCATATGCCTTATCATTATAAGGCACACATGAGTGGATTGAAGTTTGCCTGTGTACCTTGGTATCCTAACTATTTCACAATGATTGGTTTTTTCTCTTATCTGCCTGGTTATGATTCTCACATTGGTTGTGAATAGAAGCAAAAAACACATTTTTACTATGAAGGTCAATGAGCACCTTAATTAAGCAAGTGTTTTCAAACAGCTTTGCTAGTGATCAAAAGCTCTATACCAATCAGGATTCTACACCTGCATAATTGAACCTTCTGAATACATCCCTATATATTTATTTTTATGTGGATTTTTTTATGTGAATTTTTTTACACATTTGGTGTCACTAATTTTTTATAATTTTACACTATTTTGATTGCTGGATTTTTTAGGAATTTTTACTCACCGCTGGATTTATTGGACTATTTATATTTATTCTTATATATTCATTTTCATGCACATTGTGAAGCGCTTCAAATATCATTATTTATTTGATCAAAAGATTGTTTTATTTCTTTCAGTTCTTTCCTACACTGTACCACATCTGCATGGCATGCTTCATATTTTACCTTAAGAACATGTTGTGATGTTTCCATTATTTTATTGGTATTTTCCCAATTATGAATATGCGACTTCAGTAATTCAATCTCATTTTCAAGAGAGGTAATTGTGCTAATTAACTTAACCTCTTTCAGAACTGATTTCCTGTGCTGTAATCTGAGATCACTTTCCATGGAATTTACATTCAAAGGGGAGCATGAGGCTATTTGCCTTTGACTAGTACCTGGGGGGCCATGCCTATAGATCTTATCTTTGGAGGCATTGTAATTGTAATGGTGCCTCTTTCTGTTTGAAAAGGTGGCAAATTCTCCTGTAGCGTGACTTGCTAAACAGGTTTTGTTGTTTACCAAACTGTGAAATGTGGGGACAATAAAAAATTCCGCCTCTGCCTCACATCAATCCGCGCCTCAGAATCACTCCGCTATCAGATGCAGTAGACCCAAGCAGCTGCCTTAAAATTAAAACATGTAATAAACAATAAGTCCGAAAATCATAAAATTCGTGTCCAATCCTTGACTTTTTAAACTTATTGAGGCAGCGCTAAGTGTCCGATATTATAAAACACTGTATATAGAACCAATGTTTAAAAAGACAGGAAAGTTCATAATTAAAGATGCAGACTGTGGATGTGAAGGTAAACGTAGAAATCCTTTCACCAATAGCGATCACCGCGTGAGGGGGTCACCCCCCGTGAGAATGCACTCACCACAATGTCTATAACCACAGGCCTTTGGATAATGATCTTTAAATCTTTGCCGTCTCCTTAATTCAACCACTAGGTGGTGCAAGACCCGCTCGGTATGTATAACATGGGGGGAAAATGAAATGCCAAATAGTGTGATATTGCTTAAGACAGTTTATTAAACAACTTATAAAATCACATTCCCCATTAAAATATGCGTACCAGATATATATAAATAATGAGCATTGAAAGGTGCACTGTGCCTGTATTAGTGTCCTCCGGGAGGAATTCCTGGATGCGAGCTATACACGGCTAAACCGTTCGCTTCCTGGTTACCTTCCCTGGAGCGCAAACGTCACTTCCGGTTGATTACGACCCTGACGCGTTTCGTCACTTCCGGACGTCATCTGAGGGCGTAATCAACCACTCATGAGGCCGGCTTTATATATATATATATATGAGGGAGGCAGAAGAACTAACCACTCCCACTGCTCTAACGAAGCTCTCAGAACTGTCAGCAGAAGAGGGCTCTAAAACAGCGTTAATGTGTTACGAGCCAGAGCCCTCTTCTGCTGACAGTTCTGAGAGCTTCGTTAGAGCAGTGGGAGTGGTTAGTTCTTCTGCCTCCCTCATTCGCTGTTAAAATCTATTATCGTTATATAAAGCCGGCCTCATGAGTGGTTGATTACGCCCTCAGATGACGTCCGGAAGTGACGAAACGCGTCAGGGTCGTAATCAACCGGAAGTGACGTTTGCGCTCCAGGGAAGGTAACCAGGAAGCGAACGGTTTAGCCGTGTATAGCTCGCATCCAGGAACTCCTCCCGGAGGACACTAATACAGGCACAGTGCACCTTTCAATGCTCATTATTTATATATATCTGGTACGCATATTTTAATGGGGAATGTGATTTTATAAGTTGTTTAATAAACTGTCTTAAGCAATATCACACTATTTGGCATTTCATTTTCCCCCCATGTTATACATACCGAGCGGGTCTTGCACCACCTAGTGGTTGAATTAAGGAGACGGCAAAGATTTAAAGATCATTATCCAAAGGCCTGTGGTTATAGACATTGTGGTGAGTGCATTCTCACGGGGGGTGACCCCCTCACGCGGTGATCGCTATTGGTGAAAGGATTTCTACGTTTACCTTCACATCCACAGTCTGCATCTTTAATTATGAACTTTCCTGTCTTTTTAAACATTGGTTCTATATACAGTGTTTTATAATATCGGACACTTAGCGCTGCCTCAATAAGTTTAAAAAGTCAAGGTTTTGTTGTTTGTACTCTGGTGATAAATCTTTGATTTCATAGAATTAGACCTTCTGGCTACATGAAAAAATTTGTGCATACAGTCCATGATGCATTGATATGAATCTTTAAGGGGATTTATAAAAAATCCACATTTAATTTTAAATTTTGGATGGGCATTAGCTATTAGGAGGGTTTTGTACTCTGGGTCCTCTTTGTGTACGTTTCTCCGTTTGCCTACATAGTAAGCTGACCATAGCCTGTTTGCATAAAGAAGTGGATTCTCATTATTTTCCTGTTTTGTTCTATACGCTGCTTTTAAGCCTAGGTCAAAGGGATATATTATTTTTAGCAATTCATCTACAGTTTCATTGTAATCTGCTCTTCCTTCTTTAACATGGTCTGGTAGGGAAGACCATGTGTCTAAGTTAACTGTTAATAGTAAAACTTTAACCTGATCTCTGGAGTTGGCAACTCCCAGCAATTTACATCGTTGCAAGACATTATCTGCATGAAATGTTATGTGCACTCCTGGCAACAGTTTGCCAATATTGTTAGCTACAAGTAGCAGATTTTCTAAAGACTGTCTGTCCTCCCTCTCCATCTTTTGTGCTGTGCTCTCAATTCCTGTTGATATGCATACATACAGGAAACAGCTCTCTCTTTTTTTTTTTTTTTAAATAGACTGAATCTTCATGCATAGAAACATTGGGCAACAGCTCTTTTCATCTCCTTCTAATGCATCTGGACTCTTCATGTACCAATTCTATATTATATTTAGCTTTTAACAAAAGTTATGTGTTCCTCGTAGGCTCCCTATTAATTACACACTGTAGAACACAGCTATTTCTTATAGCCCATTTCTATATCGAGCACATAGAGCACCCAATGTTCATTTTTTTAGCATTCAAATGAAAAACCCTTTCAAAGTGTGCCTTTTGTAGATATTGCAACCCCTTGAGATATTGCTGAAAGAGACCACCAAATTTTTCTGTCCCTTCGTGGTCACCATTTTGTTGACTAGTTCTGTATTTTGTGCATACACCTCAATCATTGTAGTAGTATGGACATATACATATCTAGATCTGAGAGATCTTACAACAAAGAGGTAGTTCGTTCCGCAATACACATTTATTAATAGGGTTACATAATCTATACAAAGTACACACCCAACAGTATTTACAACACAATGTACAGTGTAGGTCTCCTGGCTTACATGGTATTTACAAATTACCCACAACACCCATATTTACAGTACAGTATAAAATACAAGTATATTAGATTACCCTGTGTGCTCGCATGCAGAAGCGAATGCATATGTAAGTCCCGCCCACATATGAAAACGGTGTTCAAACCACACATGTGAGGTATCGCTGCGATCGGTAGAGCGAGAGCAATCATTTTGGCCCTAGACCTCCTCTGTAACTCACAACATGTAACCAGTAAAAAATTTTAAAGCATCGCCTATGGGAATTTTTGAGCAGCGAAGTTTGGCGCCATTCCACAAGCGCGTGCAATTTTGAAAGGTGACATGTTGGGTATCTATTTACTCAGCGTAACTTCATCTTTCACATTATGCAAAAACATTGGGCTAACTTTACTGTTTTGTTTTTTTTTAAAGCACAAAACAGTTTTTTTTCCAAAAAGAAAAGCCTTCAAAAAATTGCTGCGCAAATACCGTGCAAGATAAAAAGTTGCAATGACCACCATTGTATTCTCTAGGGTCTTTGCTAAAAAAACATATATAATATTTTGGGGTTTTATGTAATTTTCTAGCTAATAAATGATGATTTTTACATGTAGGAGAGAAATGTCAGAATTGGCCTGGGTGCTCCAGAACGCCTAAAGGTGCTCTGTGCATGTTGGGCCTCTGTATGTGGCCATGCTGTGTAAAAGTTTCACACATATGGTATCGCCATACTCGGGAGCAGTGGCGTCGCTAGGGGGTGGCTTTTGGGGCTATAGCCCTGAATCTGGAGCCCATAGCCCCGAGTCTCTGCAGGGGTCCCCAAGGGGGGGAGGCTCTTTGGGGACCCTGATTTAAGGGGGAGGCTCTCTGGGGATATATATACACACACACACACACACACATGTATATTATATACATGTGTATGCCCGCCTGTCACGTACCTTACAGCGGAGCCCGAAATGATGAGGGTGGCCTTTTGCACGGTTCCGGTCCAAGCACCCCTGGTGGTGGGTACAGGGAGTGCGAGGGCAACGAAAGGGTGCAGGTGCCTGCAGGCAGGAGGCTGGAACTTGGAGATATAGGAACCTCTGCTGAGGAGATGTGGAAACTGATCACCAAACTTGTTCAGCGGGAGCCAGATCAGGATCAACTGCAGAATCAGGAACAGGCAGGAGTGGGCAACAGGCTGGCAGCGGGGTACCAAGTCAGAAGGCAAAACCGTAGTCAGGAACAGGCAGGGGTTGGCAACAGACGGGCAGCAGGGTACAGAATCAGGAAGCAGAGCCGTAATCATAAGTTCAAGCCAAGGTCAGTATTGCAAGTAGAGGCAGGTTCAGCAGGCAGGGGAGATCCAAGAGAATGGTCAGAAGATAGCCGGGTTTTCAGGAACAAGGTCAATCAGGCAGAATAACAACAGGAACACAGGAACAAGCTGAAGACAATCCAGCACTGATGCTAGGCAGACTCTCTGTTTATATAGGGTGCTGTGTGGCAGGATTGGCGCCAGCGTACGTGCGTACGCTTATGCGCATTAGCAACTTAGCACATTGGCACATGCGCGTTAGCACATTAGCACTTTGCACATTGGCGCATGTGCGTTAGCATATTAGCGCTTTGGTGTGCGCATTCGCATAGAGGTGCCATTGTGCATGCTCACCCTGGATCTCATTTGCCTCTGGCTATGGTTCCGTGCATGCACCTTTGCATTAGCAGAATGAGGATGCTTGCTGTGTGAGTTCTCTGACACCGCCCAAGAATATTTTTTACTTTATTTTTTTTTATTTACTACGCTGCTATGGGCTCTAGCCCCAGATCTCTTGTAGACCTAGCAACGCCCCTGCTCGGGAGTAATAGCAGAATGTGTTTTGGGGTGTAATTTATGGTATGCATACATATGCGGTGTGTGAGAAATAACCTGCTAATATGACAATTTTGTGAAAAAAAAAAGTAAAAAAAAAAACTTGATTTTTCAAAGAATTGTGGGAAAAAATGAAAACTTCAAAAAACTCACCATGCATCTTTCTAAATACCTTGGAATGTCTTCTTTCCAAAAAGGGGTCATTTGGGGGGTATTTGTACTTTTCTGGCATGTTAGGGTCTCAAGAAATTAGATTGGCTGTCAGTACTTCAGGTGTGATCAATTTTCAGATATTGGCACCATAGCTTTTGGACTCTATAACTTTCACAAAGACCAAATAATATCCACCGATTTGGGTTATTTTTACCAAAGATATGTAGCGGTATAAATTTTGGCCAAAATATATGTTGCAAAATTTTATAACAGAAATTAAGAAAAATGCATTTTTTTACAGATTTTTCGGTCTTTTTTCTTTTATAGCGCAAAAAATAAAGAACCCATCGGTGATTAAATACCACCAAAAGAAAGCTCTATTTGTGTGAAAAAAGGACAAAAATTTCATATAGATACAGTGTTGCATGACTGAGTAATTGTCATTCAAAATGTGAGAGCACGAAAAGCTGAAAATTGGTCTTGTTATTAAGGGGGTTTAAGTGCCCAGTGGTCAAGTGGTTAAAGTGACCGGTAGTTTTACAGCAAAAACAGGCTCTGCTTTCTTTGTTGTGCTTTGTGCTTTTGTACATCTTAAGAGCTTTGTCATCATGGTGCGTATTTTCTTTCCTTCTGTCATATTCATCAATTAATTTGCCTTTGACATATTCCAGCGTCAGGTCCTGCTCGTGTCTGGTTTCTAAAATGTTTATAAGAGCAGTATATGTCTCTGGAAGGCTGCAGAGGAGCAAGGCAACAGTATGGTTATCTTTGATGTCCTCTCCGATGGCGCATAGCTGCTCTATGATCTATAGCATAGCTTTCATGTGGTCACACGTTTGCTGGCCTTCTTTTAGTCTCATCTTGTACAATTTTCTAAGCAAAAAAAGCTTACTGCTGAGGCTTGAACGGTCATGCAGTTTTTATAATGCTGTCCACATACCTTTGGCGGTTTTCTCTGTGGATAAGCTGATCATCTTCCACTAATAAACTTATAGTCACATTTACCTGCTTATGTTTTCTGTCCCATTCCTCAGTCTCTCCGTTTGTGGATCTCTCTGTATTCAGCACTTGCCACAAATCGTCCTTGCTAAGAAGCATTTGTAGCTTGAACTTCCACAGCTGATAATTGGTAGATATATATATAGTAATATTGGGGGTTATTTAGCTTCAATGTAGAGCTTACCAGTGAGCCGAGTCTATGCCAGATATGCAGTTTAAGGGCTTTTTTGGCCCATGTTTATTAACCACTTCAATACCAGGCACTTAGACACCTTCCCGCCCAGGCCAATTTTCAGCTTTCAGTGCTGTCGCAATTTAAATGACAATTGCGCGGTTGTGCAACACTGTACCCAAACAATTTTTTTATAATTTTGTTCCCACAAATAGAGCTTTCTTTTGGTGGTATTTGATCACCTCTGCGGTTTTTATTTTTTGTGCAACAAATAAAAAAAGACCGAAAATTAAAAAAAAAAACAAGTTTTTCTTTGTTTCTGTTAAATTTTTTTGGAAATAAGTACGTTTTCTTCTTCAATGATGGGCACTGATATGGCTGCACTGATGGGCACTGATACAGCGGCACTGATGGGCACCGATGAGGTGGCACTGATGAGGTGGCACTGATGATGGGCACTGATAGGCGGCACTGATAGGCACTGATAGGTAGCACTGGTATGCGGCACAGATGGGCACTCATAGGTGGCACCGATGGGCACTCATAGGTGGCACTGATGGGCATTCGTAGGTGGCATTGATGGGTACTTATGGGTGGCACTGATGGGTACTTATGGGTGGCACTGATAGGTGGCATGGATGGGCACTGATAGATGGGCACTGACAAGTGGCACCGATGGACACTGATGGGTGGCACTGATGGCACTGATGCCCCTAAGGGTGGCATTGCTGGGCATCAGTGCTATATAATGGTGCCAATCAGTGCCCATTTGTGGGCACTGATTGGCACAGATTGGGCACTGACTGGGCACATTGGGCAGATGTGGACGGCTAAGGGGTACATACCTGGCCATCCACATGTTGCCCCCTTCCCTGGTGGTCCTAGTGGCGATCCCTGGTGTTCCAGTGTGGTGATCTGAGGGGGGGGCTGCGCTGATAAACAATCAGCGCAGACCCCCCCTGTCAGGAGAACCGCCGATTGGCTCTCCTCTACTCGCGTCAACCACAGAGGAAACTGATAAAACAGTTTCCTCCAAATTAAATAATCCTCCTGGAGCCTCTGAACCTGCCTATTTTGAGAATCCTGGGCGACAATTACTAGGACAGGGATCCGTACTGTCACACACTATATATATACAGTGCCTTGCGAAAGTATTCGGCCCCCTTGAACTTTTCAACCTTTTGCCACATTTCAGACTTCAAACATAAAGATATAAAATTTTTATTTTTTGTGAAGAATCACCAACAAGTGGGACACAATTGTGAAGTGGAACGAAATCTATTGGATTGTTGAAACTTTTTTAACTAATAAAAAAATGAAAAGTGGGGCGTGCAAAATTATTCGGCCCCCTTGCGTTAATACTTTGTAGAGCCACCTTTTGCTGCGATTACAGCTGCAAGTCGCTTGGGGTATGTCTCTATCAGTTTTGCACATCGAGAGACTGAAATTCTTGCCCATTCTTCCTTGCAAAACAGCTCGAGCTCAGTGAGGTTGGATGGAGAGCGTTTGTGAACAGCAGTTTTCAGCTCTTTCCACAGATTCTCGATTGGATTCAGGTCTGGACTTTGACTTGGCCATTCTAACACCTGGATACGTTTATTTGTGAACCATTCCTTTGTAGATTTTGCTGTATGCTTGGGATCATTGTCTTGTTGGAAGATAAATCTCCGTCCCAGTTTCAGGTCTTTTGCAGACTCCAACAGGTTTTCATCCAGAATGGTCCTGTATTTGGCTGCATCCATCTTCCCCTCAATTTTAACCATCTTCCCTGTCCCTGCTGAAGAAAAGCAGGCCCAAACCATGATGCTGCCACCACCATGTTTGACAGTGGGGATGGTGTGTTGAGTGTGATGAGCTGTGTTGCTTTTACGCTGAACATATCGTTTTGCATTGTGGCCAAAAAGTTCGATTTTGGTTTCATCGGACCAGAGCACCTTCTTCCACATGTTTGGTGTGTCTCCAAGGTGGCTTGTGGCAAACTTTAGACGAGACTTTTTATGGATATCTTTGAGAAATGGCTTTCTTCTTGCCACTCTTCCATAAAGGCCAGATTTGTGCAGTGTACGACTGATTGTTGTCCTATGGACAGACTCTCCCACCTCAGCTGTAGTTCTCTGCAGTTCATCCAGAGTGATCATGGGCCTCTTGGCTGCATCTCTGATCAGTCTTCTCCTTGTCTGAGCTGAAAGTTTAGAGGGACAGCCAGGTCTTGGTAGATTTGCAGTGGTCTGATACTCCTTCCATTTCAAAATGATCGCTTGCACAGTGCTCCTTGGGATGTTTAAAGCTTGAGAAATCTTTTTGTATCCAAATCCGGCTTTAAACTTCTCCACAACAGTATTACGGACCTGCCTGGTGTGTTCCTTGGTCTTCATGATGCTCTCTGCGCTTTCAACAGAACCCTGAGACTATCACAGAGCAGGTGCATTTATACAGAGACTTGATTACACACAGGTGGATTCTATTTATCACCATCAGTCATTTAGGACAACATTGGATCATTCAGAGATCCTCGCTGAACTTCTGGAGTGAGTTTTCTGCACTGAAAGTAAAGGGGCCGAATAATTTTGCACGCACCACTTTTCAGTTTTTTATTTGCTAAAAAAGTTTAAAATATCCAATAGATTTTGTTCCACTTCACAATTGTGTCCCACTTGTTGGTGATTCTTCACAAAAAATTAAAATTTTATATCTTTATGTTTGAAGCCTGAAATGTGGCAAAAGGTTGAAAAGTTCAAGGGGGCCGAATACTTTTGCAAGGCACTGTATATATATATATATATAAACTTCAGGTGGGTTACCTTCTTTTCTTCTTTTCTTTAATGCTTAATCAGATCACAGCACAATCAGGGTGGACTCCCAATCTTCCACCATAAATTAATGAAGAAAAAACGTGGATCGATGCTTGATGCCAATAAATCCTTTACTTGATGTATGTATATATGTGCACGCATGTGTGTTTGCATTTTGGGGTGCACACCTTAATGTAATAGGCTGCACACACCTATGTGTATCGCAATCAACCTTTTCATGCCTAGGTTCCCCCGACACATAGTAGATTGCTTTACATAGTTAGTAAGGTTGAATAAAGACACCAGTCCATCCAGTTCAACCTGAGTGAGTGTGTGTCTACAACCCTGACCCTTGTCCCTAACCCTGTACATCACACACTCACATCAGTCCCTACCCTCAAATGCGTTTACATGCGTTTACATTTGTACGTGCGTATATGTGGAGGTGGTGGGGGGGGGGGATTGGGTGTAACTTTATTTTTTTGCAAAAAAAATTTTTTTTTTCATCACATAGAGGACAAAAAGTCTTTAGTGACAGGTTTGCTTTAGTGAGCAATGCATGGTCTAAAATACCCTGTATATATCCTCTGGGCTTTTCTGAATGTTTTGCAATGCAGATCGCATTTCAAAACATTGCTTCCTGGCTATGCTAGCTGGGGACACTGAGAGGCTGACCCGGAAGGGACATCATAGACGTCGCTTTCCGTGTCACAGCAAGAAGAGGAGGAGAGCGGACATGTGTCCGGGCCTGTGGATAAGCAAGCGGAGCTTGAAAAACATGGCGGGGCGTGCACGCGTGTGGGGGGACAAGTACCAGGGGTGTGTGAGCAATCGGGTGGCCTCGCAGCTGCACAAATGCTGTCACCTGACAGACAGGAGTCTGCCTGTCAGTTTTATACACAATCCTGGTGGCTGCAGCCACCGAATTGTGTGTGAAACCCCCAGTTGTCAGGTCCGTACAACGTAACGACCTGGCAGCGAATGGGTTCATTTATAATGTTTAGGACTAATGAATAAAAAATTTAATTTAACCCCTTCCCACCCAGCCCTATTATCCGGCGCGATCTGTCACCCGCTGTGTCTACCAGACACGGTCAATGGCAGATCACTGTTCTGGCCTGCTGCCAGAACCATGTGATTGCTGTGGCCAATCACAGCAGATCACATGACAGTTGTACACAATGAAAGGCTTTGATTCATGCCTTTCACTGTGTACTTTTGTGATGAGCACTGTGATTGGTCACAGTTGTAGCAAGGTCTCCAGCCTTGTCCAGTCTAATGAGGACCTTCAAGGCCAAAGATAGCTGACATCCTTATGTAGTGGGTTGTGAGACATAGTGGGTGCAAAGATGGTGAAAGTCATTGGGCGCCAGACACCTCTTGGATGTAAAAGAGGTTTTATTTATTTTGACAGTCCTTTTTGTATTTTTGGGGGGAGAGAGGGTTAGGGCAAGGACATTCTTAAGTAGTTATAGATTCAATTGGCAGACTCCGAGACTTCAATAGGAGGACAGCTGTGCAGGAAAAGGCCCCAGTAAGGCGCCACTTCTGCGCATGCAGGAATGCTGTGTCCTTTAACAGTTCCTAACTCAAACGTAACAGTTCTTTCAACTCCACTACAACTGCCTCTTGTAGTTCTTCAACACTGAGCTCCCAGTCTCTCACTAGACCCTCTGATTTACTGACTCTGAATCCCTTGAGCTCCTCCAAGGTTTGCAGTGGTATCTACCTCAAGCGTCACCCACGCTTCCCTGCTGGGTCCCTAGCTTGGCACTCCAGATACTTCTCAAGCCTCACCCCTGCTGACCGGCAAGGTCCCTGACTTGACTCACAAGGCTGCTCTTCAAGTGTCTCCTCTGCTGGTTGGGTCCCTGACTTGATCATGGCCTGAAGTTTCCCGATTCTCCACCGTGCCCGTTCGGTGAGAATATGGTCCCTTTGTGGTGACAGCTTCCCTTCTACCTCTGACCACTGACAGGTTCCCCGGCCAACAGAACCGCCACTTTAATCCACAAAAGAGATGATGTTGGTATTTTCCTGCAACGGTTACCAGTAATACCCGGGATCAGGTAGGATCAAGGTTTCTCCCTTGGTGTTCACCGTCGTGGCAAAACGTTTAATGTCTCTTTTATCCGGTCTGCAAATAACCACACTATCCAAGTTGATCTTCTAGCCGTAGCCCCAGGTATTTACTACAGAATGGTATTTTGCAGCCATTTAGGTGACAACTTAGGAAAATCCAGGTGGAGAGGAATTTGTAGAAAACTGCGCACAGCCTCATCCTCCCACTGTGCCTCTTTGTCGAAGGTCTCATCTTCCAGATGAGCTGGTATGTATGGATACAAATACCCGTATTCGGTTGCTACCTTCTAGGCTTGCGACACCTCAACCTGGGGTTTCGGAATGTACCGGGTAAAACAGGCGCATTTCCATCTGCCTAGTCTTCTGATGACATGACCCGACACCCTGTGACGGGAGGAGGCCGCTCCGATCCAGAAGGAGTGCCCGGAAAACTGGTTAGGGTTGAGGCCTAGATTAGCCAGGAGGATGCGATCATGTCTGATGAACTGGCTGGCTAGAAGGAAAAGGCAACAATGGGCTGGAGCTAGACTGGCTCCGCAGGTGTGATAACAACTGGTCCAGAGCCGCTCCAGGACACCAATCCTTCAGGGGTCTGTAAGAATTTGATAGTGACCCCGGTTGCAAGATTTATGAGTTTTGGACACTGCCAGATGTAGGACAAAATGGTCTTGAAGGCGGGCAACCCAAAAGGGGACCGTGACAGGATGGCTAACATGTCCCGGATTGTGGAACTTGATATGGGCAAGCTTTTTCTACTGGCTACGGGCTGATGTTTCTGGATGCCACGCAGCAAGGCTTTGACTACATGGATCGCGAACAATGAGGGTTTCCCAGGAGTTTGTAGGGAGAGGAAATGCTGGATGCCAGCTAGGTACAGTCTCCATTTTTTGCTTTTTTGTGTATTTAAAAAAATATGTATATCCTCACATTGTAAAACAACCTTCAGTTTAAAATTGAAATGAAAGGCAAAAGTGTGTGCATATATAAAAAAAAAGTATAAATACCTTTTTTATCACCTTTTTTTTTATAAGTGATCACATACCCTCTGTTCTCAACTGGATAAGCAGCTCAGAGAGCTGGAGGAGAAACAGCAGCCTGTCAGCAGAAGTCTGATCAATGGAGAACAGGCTGAGTTCAGAGCACAGCCAGAAAACTGACCATGCTGTATTCTCATGTCTAGTGTGGTCCGTTTTTAATAGGAAAACAGAAGGACTTGCAGGAACACCAGGGATTTTAGACAAAGGATCCAATACAAATAGAACAGGATACTTTTTTATACAAGTACATGGTACAGCAGGCACATATCAGGAATATGAAATGCTGGGGAAAGAAAGACTTTAACAAGGAAGACATCTAACTGTTTTCTGATAAGGTTTTCCTTGGTATGTGTAATCATCATATTCTACCAATTATCCCCATATATAAAGGAATTTGAAATGTTGGGATAACATATTATTTCATTGGTATTTGTGTACTATGGCTATAAATGTTTTTATTTGACTTTTTTCATTGTTTTTGTTTTTTGTTTTGATTTGTTTGATAAAGCATATAGTAATGAGGCATTTGAGGGGAATTGTGCCATTTTTTTTTTGTCGCAGTTCAAGAAAGGTAAAATGCAATTTAAAGTCCCCCAAACTCGCTCATCCATGTCTTTATGGACCTTGCTTTGTGCACTGGTGCGCAGTCATGTTGGAACAGGAAGGGGCCATTCCCAAACTGTTCCCACAAGTAGGGAGCATGAAATTGTCCAAAATGTCTTGGTATGCTGATGCCTTAAGAGTTCCCTTTACTAGAACTAAGAGGCCAAACCCAACCCCTGAAAAACAACCCCACACCATTAATCCCCCTCCACCAAATGATTTGGACCAGTGCACAAAGCATGATCCATAAAGACGTGGATGAGCGAGTTTGGGGTGGAGGAACTTAACTGTCCTGCCTCAACCCGATAGAACACCTTTGGGATGAATTAGAGTGGAGACTGCAATCCAGACCTTCTTATACAACATCAGTGCCTGACCTCACAAATGTGCTTCTGGAAGAATGGTCAAACATTCCCATAGACACACTCCTAAATCTTGTGGACAGCCTTCCCAGAAGAGTTGAAGCTGTTATAGCTACAAAGGGTGGGCCACCTCAGTATTAAACCCTACGGACTAATGCCCCGTACACACGGTCGGACTTTGTTCGGACATTCCGACAACAAAATCCTAGGATTTTTTCCGACGGATGTTGGCTCAAACTTGTCTTGCATACACACGGTCACACAAAGTTGTCGGAAAATCCGATCATTCTGAACGCGGTGACGTAAAACACGTACGTCGGGACTATAAACGGGGCAGTGGCCAATAGCTTTCATCTCTTTATTTATTCTGAGCATGCGTGGCACTTTGTCCATCGGATTTGTGTACACACGATCGGAATTTCCGACAACGGATTTTGTTGTCGGAAAATTTTATCCCCTGCTGTCCAACTTTGTGTGTCGGAAAATCCGATGGAAAATGTCCGATGGCGCCCACACACGGTCGGAATTTCTGACAACACGCTCCGATCGGACATTGTCCATCGGAAAATCCGA
This sequence comes from Lithobates septentrionalis, assembly GCA_037952835.1. Classification (NCBI taxonomy): domain Eukaryota; kingdom Metazoa; phylum Chordata; class Amphibia; order Anura; family Ranidae; genus Lithobates; species Lithobates septentrionalis. The sequence goes on from JBBDGP010003354.1 coordinate 1,819,680, forward strand.
CCGTGTGTACGGGGCATAAGACTGGGATGCCATTAAATGTGCATGTAAAGGCAGGTGTTCCAATACTTTTGACAATATAGTATATATATGAAATTAACTCACTTGATACACTTTTATAACAAATATGCATTACAGACCTTTTTGCTACATACAGTGCCTTGCAAAAGTATTCGGCCCCCTTGAACTTTTCAACCTTTTGCCACATTTCAGGCTTCAAACATAAAGATATAAAATTTAAATTTTTTGTGAAAAATCACCAACAAGTGGGACACAATTGTGAAGTGGAACAAAATCTATTCTATATTTTAAACTTTTTTAGCAAATAAAAATCTGAAAAGTGGTGCGTGTAAATTATTCGGCCCCTTTACTTTCAGTGCAGCAAACTCACTCCAGGAGTTCAGCGAGGATCTCTGAATGATCCAATGTTGTCCTAAATGACTGATGTTGATAAATAGAATCCACCTGTGTGTAATCAAGTCTCTGTATAAATGCACCTGCTCTGTGATAGTCTCAGGGTTCTGTTGAAAGCGCAGAGAGCATCATGAAGACCAAGGAACACACCAGGCAGGTCTGTAATACTGTTGTGGAGAAGTTTAAAGCTGGATTTGGATACAAAAAGATTTCCCAAGCTTTAAACATCCCAAGGAGCACTGTGCAAGCGATCATTTTGAAATGGAAGGAGTATCAGACCACTGCAAATCTACCAAGACCTGGCTGTCCCTCTAAACTTTCAGCTCAGACAAGGAGAAGACTGATCAGAGATGCAGCCAAGAGGCCCATGATCACTCTGGATGAACTGCAGAGAACTACAGCTGAGGTGGAAGAGTCTGTCCATAGGACAACAATCAGTCGTACACTGCACAAATCTGGCCTTTATGGAAGAGTGGCAAGAAGAAAGCCATTTCTCAAAGATATCTATAAAAAGTCTCGTCTAAAGTTTGCCACAAGCCACCTGGGAGACACACCAAACATGTGGAAGAAGGTGCTCTGGTCCGATGAAACCAAAATCGAACTTTTTGGCCACAATGCAAAACTATATGTTTTGGCGTAAAAGCAACACAGCTCATCACCTTCAACACACCATCCCCACTGTCAAACATGGTGGTGGCAGCATCATGGTTTGGGCCTGCTTTTCTTCAGCAGGGACAGGGAAGATGGTTAAAATTGAGGGGAAGATGGATGCAGCCAAATACAGGACCATTCTGGATGAAAACCTGTTGGAGTCTGCAAAAGACCTGAAACTGGGACGGAGATTTATCTTCCAACAAGACAATGATCCCAAACATACAGCAAAATCTACAAAGGAATGGTTCACAAATAAACGTATCCAGGTGTTAGAATGGCCAAGTCAAAGTCCAGACCTGAATCCAATCGAGAATCTGTGGAAAGAGCTGAAAACTGCTGTTCACAAACGCTCTCCATCCAACCTCACTGAGCTCGAGCTGTTTTGCAAGGAAGAATGGGCAAGAATTTCAGTCTCTCGATGTGCAAAACTGATAGAGACATACCCCAAGCGACTTGCAGCTGTAATTGCAGCAAAAGGTGGCTCTACAAAGTATTAACGCAAGGGGGCCGAATAATTTTGCACGCCCCACTTTTCATTTTTTTATTAGTTAAAAAAGTTTCAACAATCCAATAGATTTCGTTCCACTTCACAATTGTGTCCCACTTGTTGATGATTCTTCACAAAAAATTAAAATTTTATATCTTTATGTTTGAAGCCTGAAATGTGGCAAAAGGTTGAAAAGTTCAAGGGGGCCGAATACTTTCGCAAGGCACTGTATGTTTTACCGTTCAAGGAACAGACATCATTTTGCTTCTATAAATATACAGTAAATGCGAAAAGAGAAAAATGGTTCTAATGGATGGGTGGCTAAATGGACTCCAAAGTAGAAAATGGTCATGCATAAAAGTTTATGTGGCAGCTATTATGCAGGCAGACACTGTTAAGATATAAATAAAACATTATTACATATCTGCAGTGAAGAACACAAAAATTAGAAATTAAACAGTGCAGCTCTGCATAATACAATTCAGTACAACAGAATGTTACACTGCCAAAGGGGCTAATATTAATGTGGAAAATATAAATCATGCACTGTTTGAAATGTAACGTGGGGGATCCACTGGTTTAGTGCTATTTAATATTTTCTTCATCATTATTTAAAAGGGTTTTTTTTTATGACTGAAATATATTTATTAACATAGTATGTACAAATATACAGTATATCTCTTTCAGGTACAGATATTTTTTCTATTTTTCTTTTGGAGTCTATTTGACTACGATTTTATTCTTCTTTATTTGTGCTTGTTTAAAAGTTGGTGCTAATGCCGCGTACACACGACCGGACTTTATGGCATACTTGGTTCAGTGGACCGGAGTCCGTTGGACAATTTGATCGTGTGTGGGCTCCAGCGGACTTTTTTTCCCCAAAAGTTCGACGGACCTAGAAATGAAACATGTTTCAAATCTTTTCGAGGGACTCGAGTCCGGTCGAAAAGTCCACTCGTCTGTACGCTAGTCCGACGGACAAAAACCGACGCTAGGGCAGCTATTGGCTACTAGCTATGAACTTCCTTGTTTTAGTCCGGTCGTACGTCATCACGTACGAATCCGTCGGACTTTGGTTGATCGTGTGTAGGCAAGTCCGTTCATTCGGAAAGTCCGTCGTAAAGTCCGTCAGAGTCCGCAGGACAAAGTCTGCCGTAAAGTCTGCTCGTGTGTAAGCGGCATTAGGCTTATCTCTAGCACATCCCACAATGTAATGCAGTCTCGCTGACCTGACTGATGCGTCATATTGCATTATAAGATGCACTGGGAATGTTCCTCATTGCTGCAATTACTGAAGCCTGGAAGTTTTTATTTTAAATTGTATTTTTATTTGGGTTTCTTAAGAAACAACCTGAAAATTCAGAGATCTATTAAAAAACTACATCAAACTAGACAAAGCAATATACAGAAGAAATGGCAATGTACATAGAAAATGCACCCTTGACATGGATAGACATAGAAAGCAAAGGGTCTTCTTTGGATCATAACATGACAAAAAAAGCAGGAGGGACATGAAAGGTGGTAAAACAAGCCAGTAAACATTTCTTGTCATATATAGATAGATAGGGGTGGAACTAAGCCTGACCCCCGCTCATCAAAGAACAAAATGTAATACAAAGTAAGAAATAATGTAATTTTGTTTACATATCAGTGGCAACCACAGGGGAGAGGTGCTTTATGTCCTACAAGGTCCTAGACATGGTTAAGGAGTATGATCAGGGGAGAGGGGTGCACTGAATGTGGACTGATCCCAAAGTGCCCACACATTATAAAATTGTTCTAGGGCAGGGTTCTCCAAAACTTTTAAACAAAGGGGCAGTTTAGTGTCCTTCAGACTGTAGAGGGGCCAGGCTTTGGCAATTGGAAAATGTCCCAGCCTCAGTGGGAGTAAACAATGCCCCATCTTTGGTGTCAATGAGAGGAATTGTGTCCCATCATTGGTGTCATTTGGTGGGAAGAATAATGCCCCATCATTGGTGTCAGTGAGAGGAATTATGCCCCATCGTTGGTGTCATTGGGAGAAACTGTGCCCCATCGTTGGTGTCATTGGGAGGAACTGTGCCCTATTGTGTCAATGAGGGGAATTATGCCCTAATGTTTGTGTCAGAGGATGACACCAACGGATTGGATAAAAGCAAGCAAAGGGCTGCATCTGGCCCTGGGGCCAAAATTTGGAAACCAAACCTCCGATATAGGCTGTGAGCTACCACTGTTCTATATTCCTAATATGCAGAACAATAGACAAAAGTTCTGTGGGAGATGGGGTCTGACTCACTAACCGGTGAAGGGGAATAGCTAACCTGCCAGATATCAAGACATAACCTGGAAGTTTTATACATCGTGTGGCTGGGTTTTAAGGGCTCCCAGTGCACCCAATAACAATAAATGTTTAATTATGTCAGACCAAGTAGCAATTTCTAGTGCTTAGTTTGACTTTATCTGCTTATTACATACTGACTGTGGTGACAGGTTACTCAGACAGAAAGATCCAAGCCCTCCAGCCCTCAAAGGAACTTCATGTAGTATCTTGGCAAGTAATGTCTTGCTCAATGCAGCCCTTCTCAGATTTGGTAATCTTCTACACACTGCAAAAAATGCACACAGAAGGGCGCAAATGCCTAGCGCATTACCACCACTCTGGCCCAGCAAGTGGAACGCATGCCAGAGCATAGGCGGCGTCCATCTTTTTGCACATTCCACAGGGCTGATTTTTTATGATCATTGAATTTGTGACAATTCTTATAATTGTTGATTTAAAATAAACATACTTAAGGAATTTTACACTATGCCTAACCACGCTAGGGAGAACATACCGGATCAGGAGGAGAAGCAAGGATCCCTGAGAGCCACAGGAAATATCAGGAACCGTGGCACAGGTCCCCTTAGAGACTTAAAAGCCTTGTTGACTCTCCTTGCTGTAAGGCAAGGGAGTCACCGACTCTAATTCCTTGACACCAATGTGTAACATTCACTATTGATGTTTACAGTTTATTAATTGTAGCACGTATCAGCATATTTACAGTATATGGTATAGTAAGCGCTGCCTGAGAATAATATTGATTAACCCTTTGCTGAACATAATAGACAGCAGCTACACACATTAGTACCATCGCTTGTGCATCCAGGCGTGGGTTTTTTTTCTTCTTTTTTTGTCAACATTAGTTCACAACCACAAACTAAGCCACAGTTTAAATGTTTGCTCATCAGAGTCACCCCTCCCCTCAAAAAGTCAAATGAGCTGGGCTATCAGTGGCCTAGAAAAAACATTCAATGGCTAATTTTCTCCAAGTGTTTAGCAATTAACATTAATATCATGAACCCCTAACCCTAAGGGTCCTCAACAAAGGATGCAGAGTCCTCCAGCTGTAGGCTCCTGTACAAACAAGCTCAAACAAGAGCAAAGCAGCAAAATCTCATATGCCCGCAATGTATATTGCCAATACACCAAATGCTTACACATATTACTCAGTGTAGGAATTGTAAAACTGCAACTGCTGGGATGATTGCTACCTGATCAATCATCCCAGATCAGGGAGCAAACCCCCCCAAGTATTGCTAAGTCAAGGCCAAACCTGCTGCCACTATGGTATGTAGCACTGCCCCCTTGAGGACTGCTTGGATTTACCTGTTCTTCTGCATCACCATGATCCTGTGAACATTCCAACCCACCTGACACTCTGGGTTCAGACATCTTCCACAACAGGGCCGATCCTGGGCAGGTGCGGGGTCGCCGAATTGCCAGAGTGCTCCCCTCTCTCCACCTCTCCTTGTCTCTCCACCGGCAACTGACAGGAGCGGATCAGAGGAGGAGAGCGAAGCAGCCGGATATTGGAGCGGCTGTCTCTGTGTGGAGAGAGCCCAGCCGCGGGCTCTTCTTTCCCCCCTCCCTCTCCTCCTCACGCGCTGCTGCAGTGGCAGCGCTAGGGGGGTGACACCTGTGGGCAGCAGCACCGCTAACGCCGCACTGTCCTCATCAGTCTGCTGTCTCACACAGCGTAGCGGAACAAAGCTGCCTCTACCTTTTGTTTACATCTACACAGGAGGGGGAGGTCTCTTCAGCCCGCTCCGCTGTGTGAGAGGAGGGAGGGAGTCTGAGGGTCTGCACTGAGGGGGGACTGCAGTAAGGGGGGACTGCACTAATGGAGGGGGGTCTGCACTAATGGAGGGGGGTCTATACTGATGGAGGTGGGTCTGCATTGAGGAGGGGGCTATAGTTAGCGGAGGGGGGTGACACCAATTTTTTCCACACCGGGTGACACCAACCATAGTGACGCCACTGCGCTGCTGTACTAGTGAGCGGCGTTTGCCAGCACAGCTGCCCACTATGTTTCTTCCCACGCCTTTATATTGGCCAGGGAAGAAATAGAATAAATAAAAGGAGCAGAGAAGAGGATTGTGGGACATGTAGTCCCGAGGACTGGCGGCCTCACTGTAACACGGAAACTGCAGCCCACACAGCATGCCCAGCTGAATGGGAGAGAGAGCCAGGAGCCTGGGAAAGCTTTCAGGGAAGTGCACCCAGGACTCCAGAGGGAGAGCACAGTGCTGAGGGGAACACCATCAGAGAAAGAACCCCGCTGCCATGTGCCACCAGAGGGAAAGTCACACAGCCTAGCGCCATCCCTGGTGGAGAAAGGAACAGAGTCATTGCCAGAATACAGATCTGGGTGCTACCCAGTGGAGTGGGCATGGGCAATTCATAGTGAGCTGACTCCTGATCAGAGAAACCGTTGTTGCTGCCATTATCTACTAACGTCCATAGGAACTGCAGCCTCTGACCATCTCCTGTATTATATCTGCAGTCTCTGAACATCTCCTGTAATATGTCTGCAGTCTCTGACCATCTCCTGTAATATGTCTGCAGTCTCTGACCATCTCCTGTAATACGTCTGCAGTCTCTAATCATCTCTTGTATCATGTTTGCAGTCTCTAACCATCTCTTGTATCATGTCTGCAGTCTCTGACAATCTCTTGAATATAAAATAGAACAATTTCTTCTAAGGGACTTTGGAAGGCAGAAACTCCTTGACAATCAAAATGTGTTGAAAATATATTCGTATTTTTATTAGAAAAGTTACAATTGAGAATATAACTTTGATAAAAAGTCTAAATTGGATGTATATATATTTTACAGGTGAGATATCAAAAAGAAACACATGTATATACAAACAAAGAGCTAACCAGCTCTCTTTACTGAAAACCCACAGCCGGGAACTCTATACTGCATACAAGTAGTTTTCACCCCAAACCTTTAATTTCCTCGATCCCCCTACAGTCAATACCTATGGATCAGAAGGAATTGCTCCAATGACGTTTCCAAGAAGGAAGCTGACTCATAAAAGAAAGGCTGTTGACATGAGGATACTCCATCACTTGTCATAAAAAATTTCAAAAGAGCTTGCCTGAGAACGAGACATGAGCTTATTTATAATCCCATGTCTGCTAAAAATATGATCAATCTGATACAGATCATTGCTAAATTCTCAAATCAACACAAGACGATCAAGAATATTATCGAAAAATATTGTCATGTGCTGAAATTTGATCCAATTATTGGCTCATTCATATCAGATAATCCCTCGTTCATTTTCAAACCGGCTAAATCAGTAAGAGACCAACTAGTCACGAGTGAATATTTGGGAGGAGGGGGAAAGAAAGATCCCTGTAAACGTCCAGGGACTTTCAGGTGTGGGGGCTGTGGCTACTGCCAGTTTATGAATACTGCTAAAAATATAAGATTGCCTAATGGTGAAAAATATCTACCAAACCACTACGAAAATTGTCTAACTTCTGGTGTGGTATATCTTCTGTTATGCGACTGCGTGTTTCTATGTAGGCAAGACAAGCCTGGAATTTTGGAAGCGAGCGTACCGACACATAGCATCCATGAAATCCTGTAAGCCAAGTCCCCCTCTTGGTAGACATGTCTCGGCCATACATGATGAAAATTTTTTAAAGAGATCGTTCTTGATTCTAGATCGTATACATTTGGGTATGCGTGGAGGCGACTGGAATAAGATCCTCTTGCAACACGAACAGAGATGGATGTTTCGGCTAAGCACAACCAGACCCCCTAGCTTGAATGAGTCTATCTCATTCAGACCCTTTTTAGAAGGATTCATTTGCTCTGACTTCTTGTCTTTCCATCTCCCCTTCCTTTCTCTGATTTATATAGTTCAATTATCTGTATTTTCACTCCTTGGCTCCTTTCTACGTTTTTAGGGTTAATCTCCGCTGCCTGTTATTGCAACTCTAGCCATTGGGGAGGGGATACACTGGACCCACCTCTTAGTCACTCACTTGGCATCATTCTTTCCTTGATGCGGCTGGCCTTGTCTTGCTGGGTGTACCTAGCCGAGTGTATACTTGTTGCCATGGCACCCATTGTGCACCGCGGGCCATCAACGCGGATGCCAGTCACCTGGGCGTCACGTCCCCGCCCCTTTCCATCGGGCGGGTGATGTCATGATGCTACTTTTGAGCACCGTTCAACATCTCGGCAATGTCTGACAAGTTGATGCCCTGGGGTGCGGGTCTGCACGCCGGGGACTCGGAGGGCGCTTGCTCCCTCCAGCCCTATCTCCAGCCCACTTACAGCTGTGAGAGATACAGCTGATTAGCATGATATGCTCCATATAAGACAGACACTTCTGTGTTCAGTCCTATGCTGCTTCCAGCACCATGCAGACGAAGCATTATTCAACCCAGACCAAAGGTAAACACTAGCCTTTTGTATGTTATTTTCATAATGATTACTTGAACTTTTGCTACCCAATATTTATGGATATGCAACTTTGCTCTTTACGCTGATATATATATATATAGATATATATATATATATATATATATATATATATATATATATATATATATATATATATACACTGTATATATATATATAATACTCTCGCACTTTATCTTGTGCGTTTTATATATTATTTTATAGATGCTTGGTGTTGTCCCATTTTGGTCTTACATACATGCTTCTCTTTCGGACTGCACGTTATCAACGTACCAGTTTGTTTAAGGTGTGTGCTTCAAATAGAGGATTAGTTTCTCTCTATATTAATATACATAGTTTTACTACCATACTTAAGCACACTCTATAACAAATAGGCTTTTTCTCGCCTTTTCTTCTCCCTCTCTTTTTCTCAGACCTTAGAATTTTCAATCTGGTGGACCTCTGGCAGTGGATCTTCCCCCTTTTTTCCTTTTTAAATGGTTGCAGTATTGGTGATGCTCAAGAAATATATGGTTAGAATTTTTTACTACATTATTCTAATATGTTTACTGCAAAGTTTACCTATATATGTTGTATGATGAATGTTTACTGCTTCTTTGTTCTCTATTCAATTGTAGACAACCAATTTACTGAACCACTAGCCCCTGAAGAAAAGGTTTTATTGCTACTAATCTTGAAACGTGTCGGGCATCCCTGTCCTTGTTCTGCTTACTGGACAGAGTCAAGTCGTTGTTTGTTTGTATATACATGTGTTTCTTTTTGATATCTCACCTGTAAAATATATATGCATCCAATTTAGACTTTTTAGCAAATTTTATATTCTCAATTTTAACTGTTCTAATAAAAATATGAATATATTTTTAACACATTTTGATTGTCAAGGAATTTCTGCCTTCCAAAGTCCCATAGAAGAAATTGTTCTATTTTACATTCAAGAGATGGTCAGAGACTGCAGACATGATACAAGAGATGGTTAGAGACTGTAGACATGATACAAGAGACGGTCAGAGACTACAGACATGATACAAGAGATGGTCCTTAAGCTCGTCCAAGTGGCACACCAAATAGAGATTAAGTCACTGGTGAGATTGTCAGGCCAGGTGTGGGTTCCGGGAGTAAGGGGAATAGGAAGCCAAAGCCTATCACAGGTTGAGCTGTGTTGTCTGGTAAGCTCGTACGGCATCCATAGTGTGGAGATAGCACGGCCGTGTGATGGGAGCCAGAATGAGGCTTGGAAAGCACAGCAGAGCGTGGTGCCAGGCAGTGACGTCACAAAAGTGTGATGCATTTCGGAGTATTCACGCTATGGATGGAAAACATAGCAGCACTCCTTTTTCAAGCAAGCATGCGCCCCCACCTCTGCAGCGCCCAGGTGCGCTGCACCCTGCGCACCTGCCTACCAAGACATGGCCGTCCACCTAAACTGACAAGCTGGGCAAGGAGAGCAATAATCAGAGAAGCAACCAAGAGGCCCATGGTAACTCTGGAGGAGCTGGATTGATCCACAGCTCAGGTAGGAGAATTTGTCCACAGGACAACTATTAGTCGTGCACTCCACAAATCTGGCCTTTATGGAAGAGTGTCAAGAAGAAAGCCATTGAAAGAAGTGCAGACCCCCCTCCATCAGTGCAGACCCCCCTCAGTGCAGACCCTCCCTCCATCAGTGCAGACCCTCCCTCCATCAGTGCAGATCCCCCTCCATCAGTGCAGATCCCTCCTCCCTTAGTGCAGACCCCCTCAGTGCAGACCCTCCCTCCATCAGTGCAGATCCCCTCCTCCATCAGTGCAGACCCCCCGAGTGCAGACCCTCCCTCCTTCCATCAGTGCAGACCCCCCTCCCATAGCGCCCCCAGCACATGTCTATTTGTATTGCATTAAACTACAGACCTCAGAACAGCGCGAGATAGGCACAGCGGTGTCCCTTGGACTCCCTCCTCCCTCTCACACAGCAGAGCGGACCGTAGCTGCCTCCCCCTCCTGTGTAGATGTAAACAGAGAGGGAGAGGCGGGTTTGTTTCGCTCCGCTGTTTGAGACAGCAGGCGGGTGAGGATGGTGCGGCGTTAGCGGTGCCACTGCCTACAGGTATCACCCCTCTGGCGGGTGTCACCCCCCCAGCGATGCCACGGCAGCAGCGAGCGAGGAGGAGAGGGAGGGGGGAAAGAAGAGCCCGTGGCTGGCCTCTCTCCACACAGACAGCAGCTCTGATCTCCGGCTGCTTCGCTCTCCTCCTCCGATCTGCTCCTGTCAGTTGCCGGCAGAGAGAGCCGCCTCTGGACACAGACATAGTTAGTCAGGTTGAAAAAAGGCACAAGTCCATCCAGTTCAACCTTAAAAACAATAAATAAAATAAATATCATACAATCCAATATACCCAATTTTATACCCTCAGTTAATCCAGAGGAAGGCAAAAAACCCCAGCAGAGCATGCTCCAATTTGATACAGCAGGGGAAAAAATTCCTTCCTGATCCCCCAAGAGGCAATCGGATTTTCCCTGGATAAACTTTTACCTATAAATGTTAGTACCCAGTTATATTATGTTCATTTGGGAAAGTATCCAGGCCTTTCTTAAAGCAATCTACTGAGCTGGCCAGAACCACCTCTGGCGGGAGTCTATTCCACATTTTCACAGCTCTTACTGTGAAGAAACCTTTGTGTATTTGGAGATGAAATCTCTTTTCCTCTAGACGTAAAGAGTGCCCCCGTGTCCTCTGGGTTGACCGTAAAGAGAATAACTCAACACCAAGTTCACTATATGGACCCCTTATATATTTGAACATGTTGATCATATCCCCCCTTATTCTCCTCTTCTCAAGAGTGAATACATTCAGTTCCTCTAATCTTCCCTCATAGCTGAGCTCCTCCATGCCTCTTATCAGTTTGGTTGCCCTTCTCTGCACTTTCTTCAGTTCCCCGATATCCTTTTTGAGAACTGGAGCCCAAAACTGGCTCAGACAAGGAGAGGAGGAGAGAGGGGAGCACTCTGGCACTTTGGCGCCCCCACCTCTGTGGCGCCCAGGTGCGCTGCAGCCTGCGCACCTGCCCAGGATCGGCCCTGCCTACCAAGACATGGCCGTCCATGTAAAACTGACAAGCTGGGCAGGGAGAGCATTAATCAGAGAAGCAACCAAGAGGCCCATAGTAACTCTGGAGGAGCTGGATTGATCCACAGCTCAGGTAGGAGAATTTGTCCATAGGACAACTATTAGTCGTGCACTTCACAAATCTGGGCTTTATGGAAGAGTGGCAAGATGAAAGCCATTGTTGAAAGAAAACCATAAGAAGTCCCGTTTGCAGTTTGCGAGAAGCCATGTGGGGGACACAGCAAACATGTGGAAGAAGGTGCTCTGGTCAGATAAGACCAAAATTTAACTTTTTGGCCTAAAAGCAAAACACTATGTGTGGCAGAACACTGCACATCACCCTGAACACACCATCCCCACCGTGAAACATGGTGGTGACAGCATCATATTGTGGGGATGCTTTTTTTCAGCAGAGACAGGGAAGCTGGTCAGAGTTGATGGGAGGATGGATAGAGCCAAATACAGGGCAATCTTATAAGAAAACCTGTTAGAGTCTGCAAAAGACTTAAAAATGGGGCAGAGGTTTTTCCTTCCAACAGGACAACGACCCTAAACATACAGCCAGAGCTACAATTGAATGGTTTAGATCAAAGCATAAAATTCATGTGTTAGAATGGCCAAGTCTAAGTCAAGACCTAAATCCAATTTAGAATCTGTGGCAAGACTTGAAAATGGCTGTTCACAGATCCTCTCTTCCAATCTGACAGAGCTTGAGCTATTTTGCAAAGAAGAATGGGTAAAAATGTCACTCTAGATGTGCAAAGTTGGTAGAGACATCCCCAAAAAAGACTTGCAGCTGTAATTGCAGTGAAAGATGGTTCTACAAAGTATTGACTCAGGGGGGTTGAATACAAATGCACGCCACACTTTTCACATATTTATTTGTAAAAAAGTTTAAAAACCATTTATCATTTTCCTTCCACTTCACAATTATGTGCCACTTTGTGTTGGTCTATCACATAAGATCCCAATAAAATACATCTGCATTTTTGGTTGTAACATGACAAAATGTGGAAAATTTCAGTGGGTATGAATATGTTTTCATGCACTGTATATTTAACAAATTATTTTCACTGTAATCCCCTCACTTAAATTAACATATAATCTCAATATATTAAATAAAAACAGTCATTGCTTGGATTTGATTTGAAATAGAATCAACCATGAAAGAAAAAAAGAAAATGTTAGTTCTTTTTTTTTTTTTTTTTTTTAGAAAATCTTAAATAGATGAATAATTTTAACTGAACCTAAAGACAGAAACGCAAAAAAAAAAAAAATCAAAGCTAATTTGATGTGTGTATTGCCAGTATCATATCTTAACCTTCCCCAGCAACAGGAAGGGGAGAAGCTGATTGGTTGTATGAGGCAATAGCTCTGCTTTTACACACGTTTTCTGGTCATTTCCAATTCAACTTCAAACATGAAAGACTGGAGAATAGGGAGATTAATCTTACATCTGTTTAGCATACATCCCAACCGTCCTGATTTCCACTGACTGAACTGTCCTGGGATTTAAACCAAATGCTGTATTCCTGCCACCTCGCCTGGCACTAGTATCTGACCAGCACAAGTACAGTGGAGTGAGGAAATCCCAGAAGGAAGCTGTCACTCCCTCCCATTTAACTGCAGCCAGGGCATTCCTCGCCCCACAGTTACATGTATTCAATGGGGTGGGGATACTTATGACATCATTGACCTAATATAGTAAGTTGACCAGATTTTTAAAAACGAAATCCGGGGACATATATTTTTTTTTATTGGAAAAAAGTAAACTACTTTATAGACATATTTTCCTCAAATGATATATGCAGTGTATGTGGTATGTGTTTATGGAATGATTGCATGATATATACGTTATTTCTGGAAATAATTTCATACCAGCCCCATAGCATTGTTATGCCAGCCCAACCGCATAACATCATTATTTTCTTGTTTAAAAAAAGGGAAAACCATGCATTTTAAAGCACATTTGAAGAGTATATTATACTCACCAGTGCCCATCAATGCAGCCTCACCAGTGGCAATTAATGCAGCCTGATCAGTGCCCATCAATGCAGCCTGATCAGTGCCCATCAATGCAGCCCCACCAGTGCCAACAATGCAACCCCACCAGTGCCAATCAATGCAGCTTCACCTGTGCCCATCAATGCAGCCTGATCAGTGCCCATCAATGCAGCCGGATCAGTGCCTATCAATGCAGTCACCCATCAATGCAGCCTCACCAGTGCACATCAATGCAGCCTCACCAGTGTACATCAATGCAGCCTCATCAGTGCCCATCAATGCAGCCTCATCAGTGCCCATCAATGCAGCCTCATCAGTGCCCATCAATGCAGCCTCATCAGTGCCCATCAATGCAGCCTCATCAGTGCCCATCAATGCAGCCTCATCAGTGCCCATCAATGCAGCCTCATCAGTGCCCATCAATGCAGCCTCATCAGTGCCCATCAATACAGCCTCACCAGTACCCATCAATGCAGCCTCACCAGTGCCCATCAATGCAGCCTGATCAGTGCCCATCAATGCAGCCTGATCAGTGTCCATCAATGCAGCCTCATTAGTGCCCATCAATGCAGCCTCTTCAGTGTCCATCAGTGCAGCCTTACCAGTGCCCATCAATGCAGCCTCACCAGTGCCCATCAGCTCAGCCTCATCATTGTCCATCAGTGCCGCCTATCAGTGCCACTGCATGAGTGCCCATCGGTGCTGCCTATCAGTGCTGCTGCATGAGTGCCGCCTATCAGTGCCACCGCATGAGTGCCCATGAGTGCTGCCTATCACTGCTACTGCCTCTCAGTGTAACCTGTCAGTGCCACCGCACGAGTGCCCATCAGTGCCGCCTATCAGTGCCACTGCCTGTCAGTGCCCATCAGTGGCACCGCATAAGTGCCCATCAGTGAAGGAGAAAAATTACTTACAGTAAAACCTTGGTTTGCAAGCATAATTCGTTCCAGAGACATGCTTGTAATCCAAAGCACTTGTATATCAAAATATTTTTTTACAGGGTATAAAAGAGAAGAGAGGCATCTCTAAGTGTAGCAATAAGTTGCTAAATGTTGTACCTTCATTAAATGTAACCATATTGCTAAACTTAGAGGCTCCTCTCTTCTTTCTTATACTCCAGTTGTGACATGACACTACTCTTATATCAAGACATCGCTTGTATATCAAGGAAAGATTTATTTATAAAACATTTTGCTTGTCTTCCAAACGCTCTCAAACCAAGTTACTCTCAAACCAAGGTTTTACTGTAATATGTTATAATACACACAAACTCACCTGCTTCTTGTGCTTGTGGCCATTACTGCTCTGTAATCATTACACTCTGTAGCTCCAGGCAATCCCACCCCTCTGGACTACAATACCCATAGTTCCTTGCAGTACAGGAGGGAGGGGGAGGAACGCTGTGCTCTTTTCTCTCCCCTATGCTGCCGGGAGAGTGATTGGAGGAGGGAGCAGAGTTAGGAGGAGAGGGGCGGGATGCTGGTAGAGGGGCGGTCACGTGTCCCCGGGATCACGGCGGATCTTCAGCTGACAAATGGGGAGGAGCAGTGTAGCACACAGTCAGGCTGGAGCCGCTCCACTGCCTCCTCTCCAGCTCTTCGAGTACTACCACAATCACAGACCTGGCTCCTTTCACAGCCAACGCTGTCCTCATCCACCGGGAAACTGCCTGCCCAAGCAGGGACAAAACCAAGGACAGAGGGGGTCCGGGGACGTCTGATCACCTTATAATATAGGCTAGCCATAAGTCCGTATTAGGTCAATGCCACTGGCCAAGTGGCAATAATGGGTCAATGGTGTCATTAATCTATCCCCGCCACTTTGTGTACATGCTGCTGTGGAGTCGGTGAATACCCTGGCTGAAGTTGATTGGGCAGGAGTAACGGCTTCCTTCTGAACCCATGTTTGGACCTAAATTTAGCTCATCCCTACACCAATGCACAAATGCAACTGAAAGTGCACTCTCGGCCCATTTTTAAGCATTTATGTTCATTTTAATAGGGGGGCTGCGTTTTTGGTGCAGTTTTGAAAAGTGCACCAAAGATGCAGCAAGCAGGACTTTTAAGGATGCGACTGAAACTCAACTGACCAGTGTGAAGAGTTCCATAGTATTTAAAGGGATGCATTTTTCTTGCATTTTCTAACGCTTTTTTTAACTGAAAAACTGATCAAAAATTGGTCCGTGTGAAAGGGCCCTCTCTTTAACCACTTCAGGCCGGGAAGATTTGGCTGCTGAATGACTGGGCCATTTTTTGCGATTGGGCACTGCGTCGCTTTAACTGACAATTGCGTGGTCGTGCGATGTTGCACTCAAACAAAATTGATGTCCTTTTTTCCCCCACAAATAGAGCTTTCTTTTGGTGGTATTTGATTGCCACTGCGGTTTTTATTTTTTGCGCTATAAACAAAAAAAAGAGCGACTATTGTGAAAAAAAAAACAATATTTTGTACTTTTTGCTATAATAAATATCCCCATTTTTTTTCTAAAAAAGGAAATTTTTCCTCAGTTTAGGCCGATATGTCTTCTTCTATATATTTTTGGTAAAAAAAAAAAAAATCGCAATAAGCGTATATTGATTGGTTTGCGCAAAAGTTATAGCGTCTACAAAATAGGGGATAGATTTATAGCATTTTTGTTATTTTTTTTTACTAGTAATCAATCTGCGATTTTTATCGGGACTGCGACATTATGGCGGACACATTGGACACTTTTGACACATTTTTGAGACCATTGGCATTTATATAGCGATCAATGGTATAAAAATGCACTGATTACTGTAAATGTCACTGGCAGGGAAGGGGTTAACACTAGGGGGCGCTCTAGGGGTTAAATGTGTTCCCTGGTACGTGTTTCTAAATGAAGGGGGAGGGGACTGACTAGAGGAAATGACAGATCGTCGTTCCTAGCTATTAGGAATACACGATCTGTCACTCTTTACAGAGCAGAACAGGGATTTGTGTGTTTACACACACACGTTACTGTTCTGCCTCTCGTGCTCGTGAACGATTGTGGCCGCGGTCATCGCGACCGTCGGCCATGAGCATCTGCACCCCCGCAGTGCAGCGGGTGCATGTGCGCACCTCCGGCGGCGCGTGCACGCCTGCTATCCTGTTCCCGCGTGTCGATGTATAGCTACAACCGTTTGCGGGATCGTGCCGACCTGCTGCAGTAAAATGATGGTGGCCGGTCGGCAAGCGGTTAAAAATGCATTAAAAATGCTTATGTGTTCCTGGTGCATTTTCTGGTTGCCAGATTCCCAGCATGCATCTGTGAAACATTGACATGTAACGTAAAATATGCTCCAAAACCGCAACCACTGTGTGTTTTCTAACATGTTTTAGATGCTTTTTACATTTATTTTAATGTGGAGGTGCATTTTTAGTGCAGTTTTTTTACATGCACCAAAAAAGCAGCAAGCAGGACTTTTAAAAATGCAAATGACCTCTGTGAAGAGTTCCATAAGATTTAAAGGGATGCATTTTTCATGCATTTTAATTTTGATCAGTGTCAAAGCACCTTTACTCAGGCCTCTCAAATGGGTGGCACCCACGATGGTTCCTGGACTCTCCTGTGCTTAACCGGTCAAAGCAGGAGGAACGTCCTCTTGAGACTAATGACCCTGGATGGATGTGTATTACATCACTTCTGGGGGTCACAACTGTCATTCCTCATCTAGTATGGTCAAGGAAGCACAATCTGTGCTGGAATAGCTGCATTGGAGGGCAGAGGAGACATTGGGGGTCTAATATTCCTTCAATGTGTATAAAAAAGACCTGTTATCTATTACCTGCCCATGCTATCACATAGGGGGCTAAGCCGTCAATGTAATAGCAATAAAGTAGAAAAAAAATTACAAAATTAGGGATGCACCGATATAGCAGCTGCCAAAAATTATTGGCTGAAAATAGGGTTATCTGTGTCTTGCCGATAGAAAAAAAAGGTGCTGATGATGGCATGCTACGTCCCTATTGTCGGCAATGGCACTGTTCAGTTTGGTATGATGCTGACTTTACAGTGCCGCATTGATTTGAAAAAGAAGTTCATGCACTACTTTTGGCGATTTTAGGTGCAACTTGCATGTGAAGTCACACACTGACATGCAGCTTTGAAGTCATGAGATTTCAGATGAAGTCGCACAATTTCAAAACCGCATTCAATGTGAACAAGGGTTCAATTTTTTTTTTAAACTGTACCTTTTGGTTTAGGTTTTCGGCAAAGTTCATCCTGAATTTTTGGTTTCGGCACCGGAATTTTCATTTCAATGCACCACTAAAAAAAAAGGTTTAAAAAGAAAAAAATATAATATATATATACATATACACATATATATATATAAATTATTGGCTGAAAATAGGGTTTTATATATATATATATATATATATATATATATATATATAAAAATAATTCAAAAAATGTAACACAACACGTTACTCCTGTACACACCCCCAAAAAAAAAAAAAAAAAAAAAAAAAAAAGCACAGCGTGGGGCGACCATTATGGCATTATGGTGAATGTTAGGAGGGGAGCAAGAATTCCAGGACCATCATTCATGGGTAACTCTAAACTGATCCATGAAGGTGTTTAACGACCTCCCGCCTGCCGTATAGACAAAATGACGGCGGAGCTAGACATGTGCATTTCGTTTCGTTCCGAATGGAAATTCGGACGAATTTTTCATTATTCGGAAATTTGGATGCATCCGAATTTCCGAATTACAAAAGTAACGAATTTAAACGAATCCGAAAGAAAACGAACAAATTTGAAAACAAATTCAAATCGAATTCAAAAACAAATTCGAATCGAATTCGAAAAAAATAGAAAACAATTTTCTAAAAAATACAATAAAATAGAATATAAAATAATAAAGCAATAGAATATACCGGTATATATAATTTTTTTTATTATTCTGTTCTATTGTTTTTCTATGCTTTTCTTTTCTATTATTTTCTATTCTATTATAGTCTTTTCTATTCAAATTTGAATTCGTTCTATACGAAATTCAAATTTCGGAACATAGCTTCTGAAGTTCAAATTTCATATAGAATGAATTTGAATAGAAAAGATTAGAATAGAAAATAATAGACTAGAAAAACAATAGAACAGAACAGAATAAAATATAATATAATATATATATATTTCATTCTATTCTGTTCTATTGTTTTTCTAGTCTATTCTTTTCTACTCTATTGTAATCTTTTCTATTCAAATTCATTTTATGCGAAATTTGAATTTCGGAAGATGTTTTTATATATATATATCTATATATAGATATATATATATAGATATATATAATTATTGTTTTTCTATGCTATTATTTTCTATTTCATTCTAATCTTTTCTATTTGAATGCAAAATCATTCTATATGAAGTTCGAATTTCGGAAAATGGTTATACAGAAATAGAATGAAATTGAATTCTGGAAAAGAATAGCCTAGAAAGACAATAGAACAGAATAGAAAAAAATATAATATATTCTATTCTAATCTTTTCTATTCGAATAAATATAAAACCATCTTCTGAAATTCGAATTTCATAGAGAATGAATTCGAATTTGAATAGAAAAGATTAGAAGAGAAAATAATAGAAAAGAATAGACTAGAAAAACAATAGAACAGAACAGAACAGAATATAATATATATATTATATTTTATTCTATTCTGTTCTATTGTTTTTCTAGTTTATTGTTTTCTACTCTATTCTAATCTTTTCTATTCCAATTCAAATTCATTTTATACGAAATTTGAATATCGGAAGATGGTTTTATATATATAAAATGAATTTGAATTTGAATAGAAAAGATTAGAATAGAGTAGAAAAGAATAGCATAGAAAAACAATGGAACAGAATAGAAAAAAAAATATATATATATATATAGTTTACTTTTTCAAATTCGGTTGAATTTTTTTTGATGGTGGTAGAATTTTTTTGAATTTGATAGTTTTTAGAATGCGGTCGAATTTTTTCGAATGCAGGCAATTTTTTTCTAATTCGAATACAAAACTACTACTGTACTACCATCTGTGGCTGTGGGCGGGACAGGTGAGAGCACGCTGTATGGCGGCTCCGCCGTGCGCAGTGGAGTTCTCTCTTTCCGCCTCCCTCGTGCTGTATGGCCAATCAGGCATGACGTTGATGGGGCCCTGCCTTGGACGGGGGGGGGGGGGGGGGAGTACAAGGTGACCTGGGATGTTTGGTGGTTCATTTGCTTACTTCATTCACAAGACAGCACATGTAGACCTGAGCCAGCTTACACATAACATGTGAACCACAGTGGGACTATTTCTTCCTCCATGTACATTCTACCGTGAGTTCTGTTTTTTGGCACGTTTTATTTCGGTTTCATCACACATTCACTCGCACGTTATCCCCCTGTGGGAATACATAGAGACATTTTTACACTCTTATGCCCTGTACACACGATAGCACATTTCGACAACAAAATCCATGTTTTTTTTCCGACGGATGTTGGCTAAAACTTGTCTTGCATACATACTGTCGCACAAATGTTGTCGGAAATTCTGAACATCAAGAAGGCGGTAACGTACAACACTTATGACAAGCCGAGAAAAATGAAGTTCAATAGCCAGTGCGGCTCTTCTGCTTGATTCTGAGCATGCGTGGAACTTTTTGAGTCGGAATTGTGTACACACGATCAGAATTTACGAGAATGGATTTTGTTGTCGGAAAATTTGAGATCCAGATCTCAAATTTTGTTTGACGGAAATTCCGATGGTATATCGCAAAAAATCTGCGCTAACCCCAAAATTGCTATCTTATTTAAAACATGATGAGGGTTCAAAAGTGAACAGCAGAATATTTCCACACAATTCTGCACATATAAAGTGAAATTATTTTCTTTAGATTACAAAAAAACATATAAATAAACAAACAATAAACTATCCAGTGAGTGAAATGAGACAAATGACAAAAAGTGCTGCAACCTTAAAAAAAACGGAATTTTCAGTTTTAGCAATATGGCAACTATATTCAGGTGCGCTACTAATGTCACAAACAAACGGACTGAGGGAACTCCCTCAGCCTGGATGTGTATGTGAATTATACCTTAAAGCAACAATAGTAAATAACAAAAAAATTGTAACAACACAAATGTTGGGTATTGCACCTTCCAGTGAGGTAATATGTGAATGATTACAATGTAGCAAAAAAGTCCACTGAAGGAATAGATAGTTGAAGGAAGACAAAGAAAGTCCTGCAACATAAATATATGTGTATGCTTCCTGGGTAAATTAATCCTTTCTCTGTGAACCAGACTCTTGTGATAGAATGAGAAAAGGTGGTCGTTTACCAGATCCGTGGAACCCCTATCACGGGGGTCTTATGGGCTCATAGAGCATCCAGGAACAGCTGATAAGATCCTCTTACTCAGTCATCCGCTGGAAAATGTCCGATGGAGCCTACTCATGGTCGGAATTTCTGACAACAAGCTCCCATCGAACATTTCCTGCCAGAAAATCCGACCGCGTGTAAGGGGCATTATACTTCCACACCTTCACTAACCAACACCTTATCATTGATATCCTCCCACTTATTTCTCACAGATCACGAAGCACGTTACCTGCACACACACCACATTGGATCACGCTATGACCATCTTGCGGTCCCTTGTCTGCTTTCCCCAGTCCTTGGGGGGTTCCCCATCTCAGCCCCGGGGGAGATATCCCACCCAGTTTCCCCACTCTCCTGTGCAGATATCGGGTCCAGCCTTGAGACTGTGCAGTAAGTTATTAACTTATTCTATTGTCCCTTTTTCATTGAAATATATATTGCTGAAATCTTCTTTTTCCAGAGGACATCTTTAACTATCAATATCTATTTTTCTTTATAGTATATTACATCATTACACTCCTGATTAATGGCTGAAATGCCAAGAAACGCGTTGAGTGCTACCAGATGTCAAGCAATATTTGGTTATATTATTCATATTAATATTTTTTTTATGTATATTGTTTATACCTATTCGCCAATTGTATTGTATGTTATGAGCAGTATTTTTTTAGTGTAAGTGTAGATGTGACTATCTATATACTTGATATAAAGTTTCTCTTTAGAATGTGGTATGAACTTGTATATGCAACAATAAATCTTGCATTGTAATTTTATTTATGTATTGATCCTATTTTGACATGGCGCGCCTCATATAAAGTCCCAGCTTGCTTTCCTTTCCCACATGACGAGGGAGCGGCAGATTGGCAGTTGTGGAAGTGTGGAAGTGATTGGCGGCTTCAAAGTTGCTTGTATCACTTCCACATTGAAAGCTGACAGTTGGCTTTACTTTTATCATATCTTTTCATGTGACAACACTGAAGTAATGACACTTTGCTCTACAATGTAAAGTAGTGAGTGTACAGCTTATATAACAGTGTAAATTTGCTGTCACCTCAAAATAACTCAACACGCAGTAATTAATGTCTAAACCTGCTGGCAACAAAAGTGAGTACACCCCTAAGTGAAAATGTCCAAATTGGGCCCAAATAGCCATTTTCCCTCCCCAGTGTCATGTGACTCGTTAGTGTTACAAGGTCTCAGGTGTGAATGGGGAACAGGTGTGTTAAATTTGGTCTTATCGCTCTCACTCTCTCATACTGGTCACTGGAAGTTCAATATGGCACCTCATGGCAAAGAACTCTCTGAGGATCTGAAAAAAAAGAATTAGTGCTCTACATAAAGATGGCCTAGGCTATAAGAACATTTCCAAGACCCTGAAACTGAGCTGCAGCATGGTGGCCAAGACCATACAGCGGCATAACAGGACAGGTTTCATTCAGAACAGGCCTCGCCATGGTCGACCAAAGAAGTTGAGTGCACATGCTCAGCATTATTTCCAGAGGTTGTCTTTGGGGAAATAGACGTATGAGTGCTGCCAGCATTGCTGCAAAGGTTGTAGGGGTGGGAGGTCAGCCTGTCAGTGCTCAGACCATATGCCGCACACTGCATCAAATTGGTCTGCATGGCTGTCATCCCAGAAAGAAGCCTCTTCTAAAGATGATGCACAAGAAAGCCTGCAAGCAGTTTGCTAAAGACAAGCAGACTAAGGACATGGATCACTGGAACCATATCCTGTGGTCTGATGAGACCAAGATAAACTTATTTGGTTCAGATGGTGTCAAGCGTGTGTGGTGGCAACCAGGTGAGGAGTACAAAGACAAGTGTGTCTTGGGAGTGTCTTGGTCTGGGGCTGCATGAGTGCTGCCAGCACTGGGGAGCTACAGTTCATTGAGGGAACCATTAATGCCAACATGTACTGTGACATATTAAAGCCGAG
Organism: Lithobates septentrionalis; assembly: GCA_037952835.1. Classification (NCBI taxonomy): domain Eukaryota; kingdom Metazoa; phylum Chordata; class Amphibia; order Anura; family Ranidae; genus Lithobates; species Lithobates septentrionalis. The sequence continues at coordinate 1,842,344 of JBBDGP010003354.1, forward strand.
CATGATCCTCCACCATTTGGAGACTGGGCCACAGGGCAGTATTCCAACATAACGACCCCAAACACACCTCCAAGATGGCCACTGCCTTGCTAAAGAAGCTGAGGGTAAAGGTGATGGACTGGCCAAGCATGTCTCCAGACCTAAACCGTATTGAGCATCTGTGGGGCATCCTCAAACGAAAGATGGAGGAGCGCAAGGTTTCTAACATCCACCAGTTCCGTGATGTCATCATGGAGTGGAAGAGGACTCCAGTGGCAACCTGTGAAGCTCTGGTGAACTCCATGCCTAAGGGGGTTAAGGCAGTGCTGGAAAATAATGGTGGCCACACAAAATATTGAGACACTTTGGGCCCAATTTGGACATTTTCACTTAGGGGTGTACTCACTTTTGTTGCCAGCGGTTTAGACATTAATGGCTGTGTGTTGAGTTATTTTAAAGGGGACAGAAAATTTACACTGTTATACAAGCTGTACACTCACTACTTTACATTGTAGCAAAGTGTCATTTCTTCAGTGTTGTCACATGAAAAGATAGAATAAAATATTTACAAAAATGTGAGTGGTGTACTCACTTTTGTGAGATACTATATACAGTGAAACCTCGGTTTGCGAGTAACGCGGTTAACGAGCGTTTCGCAAACCGAGTACTGTATTTCTAAAATTCCTAACTCGGTTTGCGAATGAACGGAGTCTTTCCAAGGTTTGCCGAGGTCTGCCGAAGTGTCCCTCGGACCTTTTCGGCCGTTTCCGAGGCTCTCCGGCACCCCCCGCCTCTGACCGCATGCGGTATTGCATTCCATTGAAGTCAATGCGGAACTAATAATTTTCATTTCCATTGACTTCAATGGGAAAACTCGCTTTGATATGCGAGTACATTGGATTACGAGCATACTCCTGGAACGGATTATGTTCATAATCCGAGGTTCCAATATATATGTCTAACATCTATATATCTAATCTAATCTAATCATTCACCATACGATTTAAAACATGTCTGTGGGTGTAGGAAGAAACCGGAGTGCCCGGTGAAAAAACCCCTCAAGCACAGGGAGAACATGCAAACTCCATGCAGGTAATATCCTGGTTGGAATAGGAAACCAAGGACCCAGTGCTGCAAGGCATGAGTGCTAACCACTATGCCACTCGTATTTCATGAGTACCAAACACACACACACACCGCAAACACACACACACCGCAAACACTGATGACGCATATGATGATGCGAAACGCATAGAGGCTGATGGGAAATCTCTCAGAACAGGTGATCGCAAACGTTCGGACAGCGGGCGGAAACACACACGAGAACGAGGGGTGAGGCGCAAGCTAAACGTGGAGGCCATACACGGACCACGGAACCGATTAGAACTTGTCCTTAACTGCTGGATTTGCTCAGTGCCGGCCTAAAGGCACTTTTAAATGTGAGTGTGATATCTGGTTTTTTTATTACTCAATAAATGTTTTAACCATATTACGCTATGATCGCCTATTTATGTATCCTACATGAGGAAATACCATAGCATAGCTGATGAAAAGTGGTAATAAGGTGGAGCGCATTTAAGGTGGAGCGGCTTTTAAGGTGCAGTGGTTATCCCATGAATGAACCAAAGGCACATCATTTTACAGTATCTGGCGAGTGGCCAATCTGCAAGGTGGTGGTGGGTCACAAAGTCACTTATAATTAAGGAGAGATACAAGAGCACAATACAGTCACAGCATTTGCAAGAGGATTTCTCTTCCTTTTTTTGGATTTTTTACGTTTTTTTGGTTTTATGGGACTTTAATATTGTGCATATGCACAGGAGGGGCAATTTGCACATGGTCTTCAACTGTTTTTACAGGTTTTTTGTGTAATTTACACACAAGAGAAGGATATTGGTTTATATATATATTTACCTGAATTGTGTTTTTTATGTATTCTATTTGCACGCAGGAGATGGTTAATTGTATTATCACATGATACAGTTATTTATCTATTAATTTTTTTTTGATCACATATTATTACAAGTGGTGTAAAGATAGGAATAGCGCATTCACACCCATCCAACTCACACACACACCGCAAACACACGCACACACACACACCGCAAACACACGCACACACACCGCAAACCACACACACACACACATACACAACAAACACACTATCTATCTAGCAATCTATGAAAACGAATGGCTTGGTCAGCAGTGATTATGATCATCTGTCCACAATTCAGCAGTTGTATCTGTGGGGAGAGAAGAAACATGTATTAAGGAGTTCATAAAAGAAGTATAAATAACCAGCAAAAGAAATGTTCTAAATAATTCTACCAGCTAACAAAACAATCACTGTTACCCAACAATGGTCAAGGAAGCTGTTTTGGGAGAAAGGACACAAATCGGAATTAGCCAAGTAACCCTCTGCCGTCACAGTGGACAGGTTCTTGTCTCTTGCATTCATATTCTGATTCAGCCACAGCAGCTAATGAATCATCCAATAAAATATTTTCTTTTTTTGTTTTCCATAGAGCAGGGAAAGCTCTGGAAACGAATGGGTTCTACACATGTGCTTCTCGGTGACACCAGGAGCTTCACTCGTACCTCCACCATTTACTAACAATTATAGCCTTTGCCAGCTAAGCAGACAATCCAAGTCAGTTGGTGGACATGATTCTGAGCAAATACAAAGCTAATGTTCATTTTGTAACTACCCAAACTTCCTTCACAGAGTAGAAGGCTTTATTTATCTGATTCACCAATTTATTGATATATTTTATCCATCTAATCGCTCTGTAACAAGGATCTGCATTATAGCAAACCTCATAGATTACATTCACTATAACGGGATTTGGTGTCTATAGGCTCTATTCACAAAGCTATCACACAAGGATAAGGATCTATATTTTCCAATAAGTGCTCATTTTGTTAGTTGGAAAGAAAACTTTTGTAATGGGGGAAATCTATCCTATCAGGCATGGCTTACCTGCTGCTGCTGAAATTGTTCCCTTATTCATCTCTGGTGGGTGTATGAATTCGTAAAGTTAGTGCTTCACGATCAAAGTCCATCCTAACTGGTGGCTGTAGAGATGATAATAGTCCAGGGATGATAACGGCCATCCTTCCATAATTTGGTAGATCAAACGCAGACTGTAGGTGAGAGAAGAAAAGTTAGATTTATCAAAGGGCTTCCTAAAGAAAATGTTCTTAATGAACAAAATAATTTCTAAATGTTTTTGCCAGATATTAACCACTTCAATACCCAGCCATAGTCAAATGATGGCCACAGATGGGATCTCCCATCCTGGGTGGACGTCCTTTGACGGCCTCGGCTTTCCGCCGCTACTGCGGGCCCCCGGGGGCCTGCAGAGCGGCGATCGGGGATCCGTTGTGTCCCTCGGGACACAGCCGTTCCCTGATGGGGGTATTGAAGCGGCGGCGGCGGGCGGTGGAGCAGCGGACCTGTCACAATGCAGAGCAGCATTGGGAAGCGGCGTGCACGGTGTCCGCGCGTGCCTCCGGTAGTGCGCAGAGCAGTGATCGGGGCTGAGGCTTTTCCCTTGGATACAGCTCAGCCCCGATTACTGTAGCCAATGAGATGGCTCTTCACTACGTGACGGGCTGTGTCCACCACAGCCAGTCACTAATGTAAACAAAACACACAGTGTAACTGCTGTTGCTGGGTTCTCCTCTTCACACACCGATCCAGTGTGAGGAGGAGATAAGCTAACAGTGAGTTACCTATTACATATATGTACTACTGTGCCTAGATTGCCCCCCTAAATAAAGAGTACCTGTCATCAGGAGTACCTGTCCTCAGGAGTACCTGTCCTCAGGAGTACCTGTCCATCAGGAGTACCTGTCCATCAGGAGTACCCACCACCTGCCACCAGAGTACCTGCCACCAGAGTACCCGCCACCAGAGTACTCGCCACCTCATCACCTGCCACCTCACCACCTGCCACCAGAGTACCTGCCACCAGAGTACCTGCCACCAGAGTACCTGCCACTAGAGTACCTGCCACTAGAGTACCTGCCACTAGAGTACCTGCCACCTCACCACCTGCCACCTCACCAGAGTACATGCCACCTCACCACCTGCCACCAGAGTACCCGCCACCTCACCACATGCCACCAGAGTACCTGCCACCAGAGTACCTGTCACCTCACCAGAGTACCCGCCACCTCACCACCTGCCACCAGAGTACCTGCCACCAGAGTACATATAGCCAGTCAGCCACTATGTCCAGAAAGGTGTACACCCCAGAAGAGGCATACCAAATACTCAGTCTGACTGATGAGAGCAACGGGGAGCTCTCACCGCTCAGTTCTGATTTCGATTCTGGTTCTGGTTTGGAATATGAGCCCCCCGAAGGCAGCACATCAGGATCCGAATCAGAGGAGGAAGCAGTCCGTCCAAAAAGACGACGGTCTGAACACCAGGCAGCTACCAGCAGTGCCAGCGGCGCCCCCCCTAAATAAAGAGTACCTGTCATCAGGAGTACCTGTCATCTAGAGTACCTGTCATCTAGAGTACCTGTCATCTAGAGTACCTGTCCATCAGGAGTACCTGTCCATTAGGAGAACCCGCCACCTCACCACCTGCCACCAGAGTACCTGCCACCAGAGTACCTGCCACCAGAGTACCCGCCACCGCATCACCTGCCACCAGAGTACCTGCACCAGAGTACCTGCCACCTCACCACCTGACACCAGAGTACCTGCCACCAGAGTACCCGCCACCTCACCACCAGAGTACCTGCCACCAGAGTACCTGCCACCTCACCACCGGCCACCAGAGTACCTGCCACTAGAGTACCTGCCACCTCACCACCTGCCACCAGAGTACCTGCCACCTCACCAGAGTACCCGCCACCTCACCACCTGCCACCAGAGTAGCCGCCACCTCACCACCTGCCACCAGAGTACCTGCCACCAGAGTACATACAGCCAGTCAGCCACTATGTCCAGAAAGGTGTACACCCCAGACGAGGCATACCAAATACTCAGTCTGACCGATGAGAGCAACGGGGAGCTCTCACCGCTCAGTTCTGATTCCGATTCTGGTTCTGGTTCGGAATATGAGCCCCCCGAAGGCAGCACATCAGGATCCGAATCAGAGGAGGAAGCAGTCCGTCCAAAAAGACGACGGTCTGAACACCAGGCAGCTACCAGCAGTGCCAGCGGCAGTAGACCCCAGGAGGAGGAGCCCAGTACAAGCACTGCTAGACCCCAGGAGGAAAGGCCCAGCACAAGTGCACGCCAAAGAATTAAGGCCCAAACCCAGCTTCCAGATACCTTGGCAAACCCATTGTGGCTGCCTTCTACCACAGGGTCAGCCACAATCCCCCCTTTTACAGCACAGCCAGGTGTGCAGGTCAACATTGCAGGTTTTTCCCAAATTGATTTTTTAAATTGATTTTTCCCTAACGAATTGATTCAAGGCATCGTGGACCAAACCAATCTCTTTGCCCAACAATTTATTGCAACCAACCCCAGCTCCAGCTATGCCCGCCCTTTTGAATGGGGACCCCTAACAGTAGTGGAGCTAAAATTGTTTTTAGGCCTAACCCTCAACATGGGGCTTACAAAAAAAAAATGAAATGCATAAGTATTGGTCGACCAAACCCATCCACCATATGCCAATTTTTTCATCGGCCATGTCCAGGTCCCGATACGAAATCATAATGCGCTTCTTGCATTTCAGTGATAACTCACAGTGCCCCCCCCGAAATCACCTAAACTTTGACAAACTATATAAAGTTCGCCCCCTGATTAATTTTTTTTACCATAAGTTTGCCGAACTTTATGTCCCTGACAAAAATATATCTGTGGACGAATCCCTGGTGCATTTCACAGGCTGGCTGGGAATCAAGCAATATATCCCCAGTAAGAGGGCGAGGTACGGCTTGAAGCTTAACAAGCTTTGTGAAAGCACCACCGGTTATGTGCACTCATTCCGCATGTACGAAGGCAAAGATTCTCAGCTCCAGCCCCCTGAGTGTCCCTCGTACATGGGAATAAGTGGGAAAATTGTTTGGGAGTTGGCATTCCCACTCCTCCAAAAGGGGTACCATATTTACATGGACAACAATTATACTAGTTTGCCCCTTCTCCGCCACTAGGAATGAGCTTCGAGTTCGAGTTGAACTCATGTTCGACTCGAACATTGGCTGTTCGCACGTTCGCCGAACAGCGAACAATTTGGGGTGTTCGCGGCAAATTCGAATGCTGCAGAACACCCTTTAAAAGTCTATGGGAGAAATCAAAAGTGCTAATTTTAAAGTCTTATATGCAAGTTATTGTCATAAAAAGTGTTTGGGGACCCGGGTCCTGCCCCAGGGGACATAGATCAATGCAAAAAAAAGTTTTAAAAACGGCCGTTTTTTCAGGAGCAGTGATTTTAATAATGCTTAAAGTCAAACAATAAAAGTGTAATATCCCTTTAAATTTCGTAGCTGGGGGGTGTCTATAGTATGCCTGTAAAGGGGCGCATGTTTCCCGTGTTTAGAACAGTCTGACAGCAAAATGACATTTCGAAGGAAAAAACCCATTTAAAACTACCCGCGGCTATTGCATTGCCGACAATACACATAGAAGTTCATTGATAAAAACGGCATGGGAATTCCCCACAGGGGAACCCCCGCCAAAATTAAAAAAAAAAAAGACGTGGGGTTCCCCCTAAATTCCATACCAGACCCTTCAGGTCTGGTATGAATTTTAAGGGGAACCCCGCGCCAAAAAACCCCCAAAAAACGGTGTGGGGTCCCCCCAAAAATCCATACCAGACCCTTATCCGAGCACGCAACCTGGCAGGCCGCAGGAAAAGAGGGGGGGATGAGAGTGCGGCCCCCCCTCCTGAACTGTACCAGGCCACATGCCCTCAACATTGGGAGGGTGCTTTGGGGTAGCCCCCCAAAACACCTTGTCCCCATGCTGATGAGGACAAGGGCCTCATCCCCACAACCCTGGCCGGTGGTTGTGGGGGTCTGCGGGCGGGGGGCTTATCGGAATCTGGATCCCGGCCCCCCCCCCGTGTGAAATGGTAAGGGGGTACTTACCCCTACCATTTCACTAAAAAAAACTGTCAAAAATTTTAAAAATGACAAGAGACAGTTTTTGACAATTCCTTTATTTAAATGCTTCTTCTTTCTTCTATCTTCCTTCATCTTCTTCTGGTTCTTCTGGTTCTTCCTCCGGCGTTCTCGTCCAGCATCTCCTCCGCAGCGTCTTCTATCTTCTCCTCGGGCTGCTCCGCACCCATGGCATGGGGGGAGGCTCCCGCTCTTCTCTTCATCTTCTTCTTCATCTTCCTTCTTCTCTGGGCTGCTCCGCACCCATGCTGGCATGGAGGGAGGCTCCCGCTGTGTGACGGCGTCTCCCCGTCTGACAGTTCTTAAAATAACGGGGGGCGGGGCCACCAGGTGACCCCGCCCCCCTCTGACGCACAGGACATGACAGGACTTCCCTGTGGCATTCCCCGTGACATCACAGGGAAGTCCTGTCAAGTCACCGTGCGTCAGAGGTGGGCGGGGTCACCGGGTGGCCCGCCCCCCGTTATTTAAGAACTGTCAGACAAGGAGACGCCGTCACACAGCGGGAGCCTCCCTGCATGACAGCATGGGTGTGGAGCGGCCCGGAGAAGAAAATGAAGAAGAGAAGAAGGAAGAAGAGAAGAAGATGAAGAAGAAGAGCGGGAGCCTCCCCCCATGCCATGGGTGCGGAGCGGCCCGAGGAGAAGAAGATAGAAGACGCCACGGAGGAGATGCTGGACGAGAACGCCGGGAGGAAGAACCAGAAGAAGAAGAAGATGAAGGAAGAAGCATTTAAATAAAGGAATTGTCAAAAACTGTCTCTTGTCATTTTTAACATTTTTGACAGTTTTTTAGTGAAATGGCAGGTGTAAGTACCCCCTTACCATTTCACACAGGAGGGGGGGCCGGGATCTGGGGGTCCCCTTGTTAAAGGGGGCTTCCAGATTCCGATAAGCCCCCGCCCGCAGACCCCCACAACCACCGGCCAGAGTTGTGGGGATGAGGCCCTTGTCCTCATCAACATGAGGACAAGGTGTTTTGGGGGGCTACCCCAAAGCACCCTCCCAATGTTGAGGGCATGTGGCCTGGTACGGTTCAGGAGGGGGGGGCGCACTCTCGCCCCCCTCTTTACCTGCGGCCTGACAGGTTGCGTGCTCGGATAAGGGTCTGGTATGGATTTTTGGGGGGACCCCACGCCGTTTTTTTTTTCAAATTTTGGCCGGGGTTCCCCTGTGGGGAATTCCCATGCCGTTTTTATCAATGAACTTCTATGTGTATTGTCGGACCGGCAATGCAATAGCCGTGAGTGGTTTTAAATGGGTTTTTTCCTTCGAAATGTCATTTTACTGTCAGACTGTTCTAAACACGGGAAACATGCGCCCCTTTACAGGCATACTATAGACACCCCCCAGCTACGAAATTTAAAGGGATATTACACTTTTATTGTTTGACTTTAAGCATTATTAAAATCACTGCTCCTGAAAAAACGGCCATTTTTAAAACTTTTTTTTGCATTGATCCATGTCCCCTGGGGCAGGACCCAGGTCCCCAAACACTTTTTATGACAATAACTTGCATATAAGCCTTTAAAATTAGCACTTTTGATTCTTCATGTTCGTGTCCCATAGACTTTAACGGTGTTCGAACAAACTTTTTTCCTGTTCGCATGTTCTGGTGCGAACCGAACAGGGGGGTGTTCGGCTCATCCCTATCCGCCACCTATATCTAAAACAAACTTTGGCCTGTGGTACAACAAGAAAAAACCGAAAGGGCTTCCCACAGCGTCTTGTCACCACAACCAATCAAAGGGGGGAATCGACAAGCTTGAGGAATGAAGAAGTGTTGGCTGTGAAGTGGAGGGATAGGAAAGATGTGTACATCATGTCCACGATCCACGATGACACCTCGGTGGAACTTCACAGAAGAGTACCATTCGCAAGCCTTCCTGTATCACTGAGTACAATAAATACATGAGGGTGGGGGGGTGGATTTAAATGATCAATTGTTGCAGCCCTATCTTTCAACAAGAAAATCCCTCTTCTGGTACAAAAAAGTCGCAATTTACTTTTTTCATTTGGCCCTTTTAAATTCTTTCATCATCTACCAAAAATCAACAGAAACACCCACCACCTTCATAAATTTTATTGAAGACATTGTCACTGCCCTGATTTATCAGCAAGTATCCCCCCCAGAAAGCATTTGCTCCGATTCTGTCAGCAGACTACATGAGCACCGTTTCCCGGACCATATTCCACCAACAGAATCCGGAAGACGACGCCAAAAAAAATGTCGGGTGTGCACCAAAAGAGGAATTAGGAAAGATACCAGCTTCCATTGTCCCGACTGTCCCTCCCAACCTGGCCTTTGCATCGGAGAATGCTTCAAGCGATATCACACTCTGGAAAATTATTAGTTCATATTTCTAATACTGCCATTTCCCCGTTTTCAATTACTGTCCTGAATATTTCCCTTCCTCAACCAACCATATCATTGCCTTCCATGTGAACCGACCCTGGCCTGTTTCTACTATGCCTCTGCCTACCGTCTGCATTGTTTTTCCGCCATGATTTTGCCTTTCACGTGAACTGACCCTAGACTGGATCGACTATGCCTCTGCCTACCGTCTATTTCTGCCTTTTACCTGCACTGACCTCGGCCTGTTGACCATGTTTTGCCTGCCCCTTGGATTGATCTTTCACCCTGCTACACAGGGGTCTCACATATGTGAGGGGCTCCAGAATAGTGTTTGGAGTTCAGAAAACCAGTTTTGGGTTTTCTGTGTTCCCAGAACAGGGTCTGGTTGCCCGGAGGCTTCAAAGCGATTTGGGTGGGAGAAGCCTCTACCCCTGTCCCCCTTTCTTTCCTGACCGATGCCCTAAGCTTGATGGTACTGCCTGCTCCCTGGACAAATACTCTGGCTGTGCTGACCATACATCTGTCTGCTGCATGTAGTAACTATGGACAGTATTCCTGCCTGCTGCATGGACGATCCTTTGATCCTTTTGCTGCTGCTGACCACATCCCTGCCTGCTATCTGGACCAATGCTTTGGCTGTGCTGACATCTCTACCTGTACTGACTATTCCTGCCTGCTGCCCGTTTTGCTGTCGCTGTCCACGTTCCTGCCTGCTGCCTGGACCGATGCTCTTCTCTGTGGACCACTGCACTACTAAAACCGCAGGTAATCTTTTCTTTACCCTTTATTCAGCAGATTGTATTTTGGTTTGTAATTGGTATGTACAGTACATGCTATGTGTTAGAACTATGGAGGGCCTTCAACAATGTGATAGGTTGGCAGGAATTTGTGTGTAATGTATGCTCCTAGAATAACTGAGAGTGCTACTTGTATGTTGGGCCTCTGTATGTGGCCAGGCTATGTAAAAGTCTCACACATGTGGTATCGCCATACTCAGGAGGAGTAGCAGAATGTATTTTGGGGTGTCCTTTTTGCTATGTACATGCTGTGTGTTGGACATATCTTATAAATGGACAACTTTGTAAAAAAAATGCGTTTTTATTTTTTTTTCCCACATTTTCCAAACACTTCTGTAAAAAAATTAACCATTTAAAAGACTCATTATGCCTCATAGCTTATACGTTGGGGTGTTAGCTTTCCAAAATGGGGTCATTTTGTGGGCGTTTCCATTGTTCTGGTGCTCCAGGGTCTTCAAAACTGTAATAGGTGGTTGAGAAATGAGATGTGTAATTTATGCTTGTAGAACGCCTGACGGTGCTACTTGGATGTTGGGCCTCTGTATGTGGACAGGCTGTGTAAAAGTCTCACACATATGGTATCGCCATACTCGGGAGAAGTAGCAGAATGTATTTTGGGGTGTCAGTTTTATTATGTACATGCTATGTGTTGGTAATATCTAGGGTTGTCCCGATACCCCTTTTTTAGGACCGAGTACAAGTACCGATACTTTTTTTCATGTACTCGCCGATACCGATTACCGATACTTTTTTTTTAATGTCACGTGACAGTGTTTTTTTAAATTTTCTTAACAGTGCATTTTTTTTTTGGGGGGGGGGGGAAGGGGGTGAACGGTGTATGTGTGTGTGTGTTTTTTTTTATTTACAATTTTTGTTTTTTACAAAAAAATTTTTATTCTTTATTGCAATATGTTTTTTTTTTTTTTTAATCAGCCCTGTTGGGGGGCTTTGGTGAGATATCAGGGGTCTTAACAGACCTCTGATATCTCCCCCTTGAGACAGAGAAAGAGACAGAGGATAGAGATTCCCCAGTCCCTTTCTCTGCAGCCTCAGCTGCACTGAAAATGAATGGAGAGAAGACAGCGGCTCCTCTCCATTCATAAACTGACACATCGTAATCACAGGAGATTACAATGTTTCAGTTATGTGAATGGACAGAGTCAGCTGACTCTGTCCATTCACAAAGGAAGGAGGAGGAGGACGGCGGAACGGAGGGGGAGAACGGAGGGGGACAGAGAAGGAGAGGGGAACGGAGGGGACAATGGAGAGGCACAGAGAAGGAAAGAGGAACGGAGGGGACAGCGGAGAGGCACAGAGAAGGAAAGAGGAACGGAGGGGACAGCGGAGAGGCACAGAGAAGGAGAGAGGAACGGAGGGGACAGCGGAGAGGCACAGAGAATGAAAGAGGAACGGAGGGGACAGCGGAGGAGGACAGAAAAGGAGAGAGGAACGGAGGGGGACAGCGGAGGAGGACAGAAAAGGAGAGAGGAACGGAGGGGGACAGCGGAGGGGGACAGAGGAAAGGAGGGGGCATGGAGGAGGATGCAGTGACAGTCAGCGGTGAGCGATCACCGCTGTATGTCACTAAAGCCGATGAAAGCCGCTGGGGGAGAATCTTGTAACTCCCCCATGCGCCGATCACAGCTGACTTCCAGGTATCGGTGGAAGCATCGGGAGCATTTGCCCGAGTACAAGTACTTGGGCAAATGCTCGGTATCGGTGCCGATACCGATACTAGTACAACCCTAGTAATATCTTATAAATGGACAAATTTGTATAAAAAAAAATGCATTTTCATTTTTTTTCCACATATTCCACAAACTTCAGGAAAAAAATGAACCATTCAAAAGACTAATTATGCCTCATAGATTATACGTTGGGGTGTTAGCTTTCCAAAATGGGGTCATTTTGTGGGCGTTTCCATTGTCCTGGTGCTCCAGTGCCTTCAAAATTGTAATAGGTGGTTGAGAAATGAGATGTGTAATTTATGCTCTTAGAATGCCTGACGCTGCTATTTCAATGTTGGGCCTCTGTATGTGGCCAGGCTGTGTAAAAGTCTCACACATTTGGTATCGCCATACTCAGGAGGAGTAGCAGAATGTATTTTGGGGTGTCATTTTTGCTATGTATGTGCTATGTGTTGGAAATATCTTATGAATGGACAACTTTGTGTAGAAAAAAAAATGCGTTTTCATTTTTTTCCCACAGTTTCCAAAAACTTCCGGAAAAAAAATGAACCGTTCAAAAGACTCATTATGCCTCATAGATTATACATTGGGGTGTTAGCTTTCCAAAATGGGGTAATTTTGTGGGCGTTTCCATTGTCCTGATGCTCCAGGGCCTTCAAAAGTGTGATAGGTTGTCATCAAATGAGATGTGCAATTTATGCTTGTAAAACACCTGACGGTGCTAGTTGGATGTTAGACCTCTGTATGTGGCCAGGCTGTGTAAAAGTCTCACACATGTGGTATCACTATACTCAAGATGAGTAGCAGAATGTATTTTTGGGTGTCATTGCAAGTATGCATGTGCTGTGTGAGAGAAATAACTTGCTATTATGACAATTTTGGGCAAAAAAAATAAAAAATTTCCAAGAATTGTGGTAAAAAATTACAATTTCAAAAAATGCACCATGCCTCTTATTAAACTCCTTGGAATGTCTGCTTTCCAAAAAGGGGTAATTTGGGGGGTATTTGTACTTTCCTGGCTTGTTAGGGCCTCAAGAAATGAGATAGGCCTTCAGTACATCAGGTGTGATCAGATGTGATCATTTTTCAATGATTTGCACCATAGCTTGTAGACTCTATAACTTTCACAGAGACCAAATAATATACACTAATTTGGGTTATTTTTACTAAAGATACGTAGCAGTATACATTTTGGCCCAAATTTATGAAGAAAAATTACTTATTTGCAAAATTTTACAATAGAAACTAAAAAAAAGTGTTTTTTTTTTTCAAAAAATTCTCTCTTTTTTCACTTATATTGCAAAAAAACAAACAAAACAGTGGTGATTAAATACTACCAAAAGAAAGCTATGTTTGTGAGAAAAAAATGATAAGTTGGTTTGGGTACAGTGTAGCATGACTGAGTAATTGTCATTCAAAGTGTGAGAGCACTGAAAGCTAGAAATTGATCTGGGAAGGAAGGGTGTATAAAAGCCCTGTATTGGAGTGGTTAAAAAACAATCACTTTTACTCAGAAATAGTACAAGTGATAGAAAAGAGTAACAGATGTAGGACACTTACCCATATATGATGATTGACCCCTTCCCAGGGGAGTGGACATGTTCTGCTCTGTTCCATCCACCTGGTGATGCAGTCGTTGTGGAATTGGTGGGAACAGGGTAGTCTAGAGGATTCGGCTTCCTCTTCTATTTCCAGCAAACAGACGCTGCATTCAGGCAGCTCATCGCTGTGCTGGTTACAAGGAGGTGGAGTCTGGGCACTCCTCGGTTCTGCCTGGTTCTGGTCCACCGTAGAGCGGTTTCTGTCAGTGTTCTGGTCTCTTCTGGAACTCTGGAGCAGTTGTTCTTCAGGCCAACTGGCCCATATTAAAGTTTTGGATTCTCTGATTTGATGTATGGGAGAATCATTGCAAAAACAATGATGTTAGTAAATTGGAGATGCTTCCCTCCTGTCTAATGCTAAAGACACATTCCAAATATCATTTCTTTACTTTTAACCTTTTTTTCATTTGTGTAAAGTCACAGCGGTGACCTTAGGACATTGGCCTCAGTAGCAGGAGAATGTCCAGGCAGAATGTCCTTCTGTATGTTATTAAATATATTTCATATCCAATATAGATAATATACCCCCCTCTGTAACTGCTGCTACAGATGTTTAGAGCAAGGAACTCCAGGGCAGGACAAACACAGAACAATTATCTGCAATTCTAACCTAATTTTCATAATAAATATGTTCATCAGCAGATGATATACTCATTTGTATATCTATATAGAGGATGCATTGATCCCCATGTGTGTGGCGTATTATTGCTTCTTTGGGAACCAGTAGCGAGAATTCTACTCACTCTTCTTCACTTAGATATCAATTTTGTGTGGACTAGCCCTTTAACAGCTGCATGTTGTCTGGCAGCTAAGTAGACAATTTGAATAAAGCAGCAGACATGATTCTTATGCCCGGTACGCCATTTTTTTTTTCATTCAACCCAGCAGGTTGAATAAAAAAAACTGACAGATTGCCATACCAACACAAGCGACATTGGTGCGGCAACCTCCCCCACTGTGCTATTGTATTCTGACATGGGGACACCACCTCCCCCACCGGCAGAATACACTGATCAGCTGATTGGCTGTGAGGGCTAATGGATGCTGGTTTTCCAGAATGTCCCTTTGACAAAAGCCAGTCTAATGATCTGTAGGACAGACTGCTGTACACACTGACTGAATGTCGGTCGGTTCCTGCTGAATGATTACAAAGCTATTCTTCACTTTGTAACCAACCCAAGCTTCCTTCACACAGCAGAAGGCTTTTTTTTCCTGCTAACCCAACACAAATTGTATTAATATTTTTATTAACTGTTTTTTTGGGAGGGCTCTAGGGAATCTGCGGTGGAATTTTTGGAGGACCTCAATAATAATACTAACAACATCAAGCTGGAATATGTAATAGGTGAGACAACCATTCACTTCCTTGATGTCACCATAGAAAAACAATTTAATGGTTTGAACACTAAGGTGTATTTCAAACCGACGGACCGCAACAGCTACCTGTCCATCAGGAGTGGACATCACCCTGCATGGATAAGGAATATCCCGAAGGGACAGTTTTTGAGGGTCCGTCGGAATTGCACAAAGATGGAAGATTACTTAGAGCAAGCTAATAACCTGAAAGAGAAATTTGTGCAGAAAGGTTATGGAGACAAAAAATTGGAAGAATTAATACATGAGGTGGCAGAGATCCCTAGAAGTCAGTGCCTCCAGAAGAAGGAACACTCGGACCCCACTAACCAACATCAATTGAGTTTTATTTCGGGCTTTCACAGTCAATATAAAGAAATTGAGAGTATATATCATAAACACTGGCACATCTTATGCCAGGATAGGCATTTAAGAGAGATATTACCGCAACGGCCGAGATTCATCTATAGGAAGGCCCCAAATTTTGGAAACCAGATAGTCAAAAAGATCTTGGATCCCCCAAGGGCTATGAAAATAGATTTTAGAGGTTTCTATTGTTGCAGGAAATGTGTCTGTTGTAGGACAGTTAGAACCAGTCATAGAGGACTGAAGAATGTCACTAACAGAAAAGTAGAAATGTTTGAAATAAGGGAATTCAGTACGTGTAATTCCTCCCATGTAGTGTACCTTATGTGGTGCCCATGTGGCCTATTCTATGTAGGAAGAACTAAGAGATTATTAAAAACTAGAATAGCAGAACATCTGACCAATATAAAAAACGGGTACAAATACCATAGTGTCTCGCTGCACTTCAGAGAAAAACATCAACAGGATGCATCATTGCTACAGTTTTGTGGCATTGATGTAGTGCATCCGACCTGGAGAGGGTCAAATAGAGTGAGAGACTTATGCCAAAAGGAAACCCAATGGATATTCCTGTTTAAATGTTTGACGCCCAGAGGGTTAAATATCGAACTGGATCTAAACTGCTTTATAAACGATTTTTAAAGGATTCTGGGAAGGGACTTAGGCTCATGTAGTATGATGCTCATAAATAATATTGGGTATCAGACAATACTGGTTGTCATGAGTAAGAATACTAATAAGAGAGGGTTGGGGGGTTGTCTGGTTGTGATATGGGAGACTCTTGAATAAGGGTGAGAGTCACTATATCACAACATTGGATCACGTCCAATAGGATTGTTTCAGGAAGGTATATGGGTTTTCTGTTATTTATATATTTTTTTGGTGCTTTGCACATTTTTGGTGGGTATTCCCCCACAATAATATGGGAAATATGTGTACAAACATATTTCATCACGGTGATTGTCACGTTACTTAAGTAGGGGTTTCTTTAAGAGGAATATCTAATGTGTTAGATGAATTACACTTTAAAGAGTTAAATTTATGAGTAATTCGGGTTTGTCATTATTATATGTTAATATATTTGATTATTAATTATTAGGTAAAATATTCTCCCATCACCGTATGGAGAATATGGGAACTCAGTGTGAGTGACTGTCACGTTATTCACGTAGGAGTTGTTCGAAGTGGAATATCCACATATATTAGATTAATCACACCTTTAAGGGATTAATTTATGAGTAAAGTAGGGTATTTTATTTTTATTTTAATTTATTTATGTTAATATGAGTTTAAAACTTTTGATCACTCATAATTAGGCATTATCTGAATAAGGAAATAGGTGCTAAGAGGACGTGAGAGGTAGTTTGAAAAGCATGGAAGTTGCCTGAGATCTCGGATCGTGGGGATGACCCTGATTCTGAGAATCTAGGATAATATAGTGGCATGTTTCCCTATAATATTAGAGAAATCAGGGACCCCCCTACCCTTAAAACCTCCATCAGGCACTGTGATCACTACATATAATGATATATTTATATGAGGAGAAAGATATTGGTAGAATTGCTCTATATATACATTTATATACTACTATAACCAGAGTTGGATTGTATTAGTGGTAGTGCACAATGAATAATGAATCTTTTTAATGTAATTTTACAACATTTTAAACTGTTATTTTTATATGTATATGTTTTTTTTGTGTTTGATACACTCTTCACCATATGCAGTAGTGAATATTTTGAACCCCGTGTACTTTACAGTGATTGAAGTGCCAGCATCTCTGTTTATTTAACATGTACGCAAAGTACGCGCATAGATGAGTGTAGGGTTAATCTCACATTGCTATACTGATAAATGATATTTTAAGCCCATAATTTATGCTGTTTAGGTAGGGCGGAGTGAATGTACATCATGTGCATTTAGTTCCGTTCTTTAATGCTGGAGAAGTTGTGGCTGCGGGGACACGAGATGTGCGCAAGCGCGTTGAGGCTTCGTTAGTCAGGTGACGAGAGGAGGGGATAAAAGGAATGAGCGTCACACCACACAGCCAATCCCATGAGTAAGTCAGTGTGTGACGAAACATGTCGGGGCGTGGCTGTGTGACGTATTCCACCAATGACGAGTGACGCTGCCGCATCGTATGAGGAAGTGTTACACTGATAGAGCGGGGAGACGCCGGGAGTAGGTGAGAGAGACATCGAAACGCCTGCACAACTCGGGTCCGCCGTGACCACAACCCATATAGTGGCTGATCTGTACATATCTGTTGCTGTGCTTTGAAGATCGGTTTGCAGTGGAAAGTGTGTTATCTGCGTTTTTTACACTGGTTACATGTGAGTTTTATACTAAAGATTTGAAGTGCTTTTAATAAATTTTCAAACGGTTTTGCACTATTGGAGTATTTTTTGTATCCTTCACATATGGAACGATCCCTGCACACGATTCTGTTATTGTGATCTGCCAATGTGACCCATGTGATGTGGTCAACAAGCGTGTAAGCCTTAACACGAGAGTGTGGGCATTAGGAGTCGGTAAGTGGATTACCACAGGGAGTGGGATCACCAAGCACTGGGGTGTGGTGGAAGAAAAGAAAAGCAAGTTCACAGTGAAAGGACTATTACGAACTGATTTTTCATTTTTTCATTTTTTTTGGTTCTAATTTAACACTTGTCACTGGGTGGTTATTCAATTTATTTATTTATTTTATTTATTTATTTTTTGTGATGTACATAGTCGATGTGTATATCTTTTTGAGTTGTTTTTGCATAGGATTAATTTTATTAGCGCCACTGTGTTTTATTTTTGTGTTTAAGGTTATTTAGTTTTACACTAAGAAACACTGTGTACAGTATTAATATTTTACCTGGCAGTCCTTGTATAGTTGGCTCTCTGTTGTCAAAGCTGATGGAAAATGAGGCCATGCTGGCCCAGAGTGAGCCAGGGATCATTAACTTCAGGGTTCCATAATCCTCTATGACAATTGTACGCTGTATGTGAAAAGAGAGAAATTACATTTATTAAGAGTTTCCCAAAGGTAAAATTCTGAATCAGCTAAATAAATTTATATCATTTTATCCGGCTAATAAAAACAATCACCTTTAAAATGTGGGAGAAAAAAAAAACAGATGCAAGACCCTTACCGTCATATACCAAGGGAACCTTTCCTGGCAGATGGGACAGGTGGAATCCCTCTCTTGTGCCCATCTGAAGATGCAAAGGGCATGAAACTGGTGGGAACAGGATAGTCTGTGGATTTCTGCTCCCTCTTCCAAATGCTGTTGGCAAATTCTGCAAGTAAGATGCTCCTCCCTCTGCTGATTATGAAAACGGGGGCTCTGGATGCTCCCCGGATCTGGCTGGTTCTGATCAACCTCAGGAGGCGTGAATTCCATTGGAGCGTCAGGGTCCTGATGTCTCTGGCGCAGCTGATCTTCAGTCATGTTCGATGACTGAGTTCTGCATCTCTGGGTGATGCGATTGTGACATCTCCGGTGAAACTGATTTTCAGTCTCTCTGTCCCGCAGTGGGGATCTTGATCTTCTCCTTTGAGTTATTGGAGAATATTGCCCTGCAATAACAATAAACAAGATAATAACAATAAAAGACAAATTCCAAATAATATTCTTTAAACTTCTTTTTTTCAATCCTGTTGCAAGGTAAAGCAGTGCTAAACAGGAGCAATGAGATGAATCATGAAAGAGATTTATTACAAGTGTTAAGTTGAACCTTGAAATAAAGGACATCAACGCCAATAGAGCTGCATTCGTCTCATGTATGTTTACTTCAGAATATGCACTGTACAGTGGATCACATCTAAGTCGATCGTGATACAGATTACAAGTGATTTCAGACTTTTATATAAACTTGTAGCATTACATTCTATGGTGGGCAAAAGCCCAAAGTTACACGTCACAAGTACGCATTTCACCAAGTATGTCAACACAGCTTTTGGCCAAGTTTTGGGTTATCGTGACCTGAATGTTTTTAAATAAGGAATTATTTTGACAGAAAGGGAAGAATAATTATTTGGGAAAGGTTAATTTGACTTTTAGACAGGGACTTTCTATGTCAACATCTTCCCATATCACATCCTTTCCGAGAATTGTGTCAGGTCATTGGCAGAACATTTAATTGTCAGCTGGTCAGCCACTTTTGTTGCAATACCAAAAGAATTCAGAAACATCTTAGAGAAAAACAAGTATAATAAGAATTATCAGAAATACAAATTCATGTTGAAGAGGAACTCTGGATACATAGAAAGATATGGTTCATATATTTCATATCTTCACAGCCCCTCCTGTGTTTAGAATTCTTTCGGTATCCCTTTTAAGCTTCTTCTGTGTCTTTAGGTTGATCTCCCGGTATACGGACCACCATCTCATGAGCAGTTCTGACTTGAGACCTTAAGGGCTCAGAAGAACCAATATTAGTACCAGCACGTGTGATTATCTTCAAACAACATTTGCATAACATAGGTGCGCATTTAACTATCAGGATTATGAGGACTATAATTCCTACAATATATAGAATACCATGTAAAATTCCAGAAAACCATCCTGCAAAACCAGAAAACCAGTTGAGAGGATTGAGCCAGGAAAGCCAGCTTTCCCAGCTACCTTCAACCCAAGCAGTTTCGGTATGTTCTTTGCGAAATTTAACCTTCATTTGTTGTACCTTTTCTACATGTGAAATGATGGCATCTTCAGTCTTAGTATCATTTCCAATGTAGTTACAACAAGTAGTTCCCACTATGGTGCATATTCCTACTTGACTGGCCGTGAGATAATCCAGCACCAGCCGGTGCTGCAAAACCTCTTTTTTGATCATCTTCAATTCTATAGCAATGGCTATAAAGTTTCTATCATACAAGGCAGTAATGTTATCCATCAGGTCTGCCAAATCAATGATGAAACTGAAAGCCTTTTTAATACAACATCTATTTACCCAAGGAATAGAAAACAATGGTTTAATCTCTCTGTCATGTGATTCAACATTTGTGAAGTTATCATCTGACTTAGGATAAAATGTAGGTCTATCAGGAGAATCGTCATTTTTCACATTTATTTCAGAGTCTTCTTCTTGTCCTCCTGGGGTTTCATCTTCTCCTGAAGCTGACTGATCAGTGAGATCCCTTTTAACAAGGTGCACAGAGTCTTTTTTAAGAAGGTGTACAGGTATTTTGTGGAGCTGTGTTTCTTGAAAGTCATTGTCCCCCATATACCAAGTAGCAGGTATGACTTTACCAAAGTAACAAACCCCATTGGAATCCAAAGGAACCCAAGAATATGCTTTCTTTCCACATATGAAATAATAACCTGGTGGGGCAGCACAAGCTTTATTGAAATTATATCCTTGCAGGCACATCAATAGCTTCATATTGTTCTGCCGGGAATGTTGACGATGTGTGTAATCATGTTAATTCCTGATATCTGTCAGTACTCCACACTACATCCTTACCATCAAACCAGTACTTGATATCGGCATTATCCATGCAGTTGGAGTTCCCAATCAGTCGGGTAGTACTCTGGTAACTCTGGTGTATAGGTTCGAGTAAAGTCAATGCAGACTGCTGGTTTTCTCAATGGAGCATTTGTGAACAGTAGAAGTGAAATAACTCTGTCAATCATTGTTCTACTGACATCACCAAAGTGTGCACTGTCCTCTATTTCAGCTAAAGTGCTAGGTATTCCTAACAAGGGTATAGTCTTATGAGAAATAGGTGCATGTGTGCATATCCAGCAATTAGTGATATTCAGTTTCTTGGCAGCTTGCAGGTGCATAGATACAAAAAAGAGTTATGGAAATGCTCTGCTAGTTTGGCATGATATTCATGTGCGGCTTCCCTCCATACTCTTAGATCGGTATCTGAAACCGGTTCAAGTTGTGACATTTCTTCCATTACAGTAGCATTAAAAAGAAAAGTGTCTTGTATCTTACCCCTTTCTTTCTTGTATGTCCATTCATATGCCATGACTGTAATCCATACCACCACTCCACCGCAGAGGATAACACTCCAGAGCTTCACATTCATCTTAGGCCCTAGGAGATTCATTCTGCAGTTTTCTTGCTCGCGCACGAGTCAATGGAGGAGACCTGGAAGGTAAAGGTACAGAACAATTCTTGCCAGTAGCAGACCGGCTTATACTCTCTCTTGGAACCACAGTCTTCTTACAGTGTGAACCATGCACCCAATACTTATAGTCTTTCAGCTTCACTGCAGTAGGAGACACAAGAATGACCTGAAATGGTCCTTTCCACTTAGCGGACAAAGTAGTCCGGGGTGTGTGATTCTTGATATACACCCAATCTCCTGACTTTAATCCATGAGTTCCTTCACTCGTGTCCACAGGTTGTCCTGCTTTGGCTCTGGAAAAAGTATCAGAAAAAACATTTGCCAATTTGCGAACATATTCTATCATGGAATCTTGACCATTTATTAAAGTCACTGTCTCGGGCTGCACAAGAGATGAATGTAGTCTTTTAGGCGGTCGCCCAAACAATATGTCAAAAGGTGACAGTCCATGTTTCTCTTTAGGGGTAGTCCTAATGGTCGCCAAGGCTATAGGTAACGCTTCTACCCATGTGCTTTGTCCATTAGCAGTTATTTTGGCTAAATACCTCTTCAGGGTTTGATTTCTGCGTTCCACCATCCCACTAGCCTGAGGTCTGTAAGGAGTATGCAATTGCTGTTTCATACCCAAAATATTCACTACTTCTGTCATAAGTTTATTATCAAAATGTGTACCTCTATCTGAGGAAATTATTGACCCTATACCAAACCTTGGGATCAATTCCCTCGTCAGACATTTTACCACAGTTCTGGCATAATTTTTGGACATGGTCCAAGCCTCTGGCTAGTTCAAAAATTGACCAATGCAAACCAAAAGATACTTAAATCGACCACAAGGGGGCATATCTGAGAAGTCAATTTGCACAATTTGAAATGGCTCCTCAGTATGTGGAATATGCTTCATGGGAGTGGGCACCGACTTCCCAATGTTATGCATTTGACATATAGAACATTCAGTAACCTGTTTAGCAGCATATGCAGAAAAACCTGGAGCCCACCAATCTCTGGCTACCACCCGACACATCCCTCCTGTTGAGACATGGCAAGGCCCATGGCTCAAAGCAAACAAAGAAGGAAACAATGTCGGAGGAGCAACCAGTCTGTTTTTTAATCTCCATAGACCATCTGCCCCACAAACAGCTCCCTTTGTGGTCCAAGATGATGATGTTTGAGGTGAGCTTGCCTGCAGGGCTGATAGGATGTTCAGATCCACTTGAAGATCTGTGAGCAGGAATGTTGGAAGCGCTGTAGTTGGCTCATAAGAATGTATAGCATCTTTAGCATACCTATCAGCCAAAGCATTCCCAAGTGATATACTATCATCTGCTCTGGTATGTGTTTTACATTTAATTACTGCAACTTTAAGAGGCAGCTGGACCGCTGCCAATAATCTAACAATTAACTCCGTATGCTGTATTGGAGTTCCTGCTGCTGTCAGATAACCCCTCTGTTGCCAGAGTTGTGCAAAACTATGCACTATGCCTACAGCATAGGCTGAGTCACTATAAATATTTACAATAGCCCCTTCTGCTTGTGGTTAATAAATTGCTGGCATAAGGAGCAAATCTAAAGTCTCCCTTTACTTCAAGTATGTTTTACTCCCATTCCTTCAGTAGTTAAAACTATAGTTACTCCTATATTTATTACTATACCTCTGTCTAGCAGACAGCCAGGGGAGTATGGCGATAAAACAAAACAACATTTATGACACTGACCTCCCATTCTTACTTATAGAGGCTCAGTGACTATGGCAGTAATTACATCATTACTTACCCCGACCAAAATTACCTGCTGATTCGAAGTGGCAACATTGGCATCACATATATTTAGCAAACTCTTTGAATCGTCTTGATCTATTAAACACAGGATAGATAAACCATTAACTGACACATCAATCATTGGTTCTGTATTTTGTCCCAAATTCAAGACAGCAAGCTCAGGGAAGGAATGAAATTTTCATTAATCAAATCACCACACTCCACTATCTGCTGAACCCGAGCCCCCATTCTTGGGGCATTTCTAACATACATCTTAGTTCTGCTAGACTTAGCTCATCTTTCCCTTCTAATTTGAACAGTTAAGACCTGCACCTTAATACTTTCCATATGCAGTGCTGCTTTTCCCGGTACGGGAACTTGTTAACTGCACAGGGGCAACTTTCATAAGTCCAGGAGTGTTTGCTCCTGTTACCCATATGGAAGGGTCAATTTTTTGTTTGGCCTCTTCTGGAATTCCTCCCTCCATATCAGCTACTAATAAAGGCATTAACAACAGATCAGTTGCTTCCTCTTTTCTTTCCAATATTTTTATTGAATTTAGAAAAATATACAATACATATTTCTCAGATATAAGCAACAATGTAGAAAAGATTAGAAGAACAAGGCTCAGCCAACATGGCCTTCACACAGTACATATAGCAAAATGTAACATTTTTACTGGTGAGTGTATCAGTTCTACATCTGTCTGTCCTTATATTTTAGTGCCTTAGAATCATTACCTTATCACTTATGCATTCTTTGTGGAGAGGCTGTGGCGCCAGGAGTCCACCCGTCCACCCCGCATGGGTTCAATTCTGTGGACGAGAGGCTTCCGACCCCCCAACCCCCCCCCACCTACCAGCAGCAATGCTGCTGTCGCTTCTTGATGCTTTGCTAATGTTGCGAGGGCAACCTCACCAGACAGGAGAACATACGTAAACTAATAAATGTGGAGAGAGGAAGAGTTAAGGAGCAAGGGAGCAGAAAAAGAAGAAAAGAAGAAATAGGGGGAAGGGTTGGGGTTGAGTGCACCCCTGGGAAACTTTTTTTTAAATCCATTAGCTATCGAAGCCCACAGATAGGTATGTTAACCATGGTTCCCAAATCCTGTCGAAAACCCGTTGTTTATCCAATAGAATCGCCGACAGGCATTCGTTAATCATGATCCATGTCAGTTTAGCTTTTACCAGTTCAAATGGGATCAGAGGTTTTCTCCAGGATCTAGCAATCGCAATTCTAGCTGCTGTGAAGACAAAGGATATGAGTTGTTTCGTGTATCGAGGCACGCCTTCCACTGGGCATCCCAGTAGAGCCTGTTGTGGGGATTTGGTTAGGTTAACTTGGGTCAATGAGTAAATAAAATTGTAGATGCGTATCCAATACCTTCTAACCTTAGAACAGGACCACCAAGTATGATATATCGTGCCCTCCCCTCCACACCCCCTAAAACACAATGGGGATGCGCCGGGAATGTATGTAGCGATTCTCGCCGGGACCATATACCACCGTAATAAGACTTTATAATTCGCCTCTATTAGGGAGGTATTTATATAACCTTTTGAGGCCAACTGGGCCGTATTATACCACGTGTCCATTTCCATCGTTTCCTCTATATCTTGCTCCCACTTTTGCATGTAAAACAATTTTTCTGACTTGGAGGAAAAAATACCATAGATGTTAGATATGTGGCCTTTATGTTTATCGAAGGACCTGCATAAATATTCCATTGGGGTGAACGTCATAATGTCAGCTTTGCGCTGTAGAGTTTTCAGAAAATGTACTATTTGGAGGTAATGATAGAGTTCTGTGTTAGGTAATTGGTATTTTTCTATAAGGAATTGCTTCGATAGTATGCCTCTATGGTCACATAAGTCGGCTATACGAATCAAACCCTTATTGGTCCACCATAATAATCTTTGAGGGTTAAGACCCGGGGTGAATTCTGGGTTGCCCGTTAATGGGGCTAGGGGAGCATGAGGTGAGCGGAAGGTAAAAGGTTTTTGTAGTCTATCCCATAAACCTAATGAGAATGATAATGTGGGAGTTGCTTCCTCTTTTAACCTATGCGATATGTCAATGACAGTTTCACCTGGAGATAAAGCAATGGTTACCCCCATTTTAGAAAGTAAATCTCGTCCTAATAAATTACAGGGGGAATGTGGAGACAATACAAATGAGTGTTCTGTTGAATGCGCTCCCAATGTCACCGGTACCGATTGTGTAACCCTTGCTGAGATTATATTATTACTTACTCCAACCAAAGAAACCCTTTCATTGGAGAGTGGTAAGTTGGGGTCAAAGACATTCAAAAGGGACCGTGAAGCCCCTGTGTCTATGAGACCACACAAATCAATACCGTTTACATTTATTTCAACCATTGGCTCATCGACAGAATCAACTTCAATTACAGCTAAAGCTTGATAAAACGGGTCATCTATGTTGTCACCACATCCCACCTTATCCTAGCGCCCCCTACAGTCCCGCATTATATGTCCACTCAATTCACAATTGAAGCAAGTGGGGAAGGCACGAGGCTGCAGGGTCGGGAGTCTTACTCTATTTGGAATGATTTGTTGGTATTGGGACTGAATTCTAGGGATTATGCGTTGTCCCTCATTTTGTCTCCAATTACCACGCTTTTGCCGTGGTGCCCCATAATTAGAGATATATACCACTCCCGAAGGTGGGTAAGTATATATCACTCCCGAAGGTGGGCAAGGGGGGGGGCCGCTACCAGTACACCCTGAGGTGTTACCTGTACTGTAGATACTGGTACCCCCTTGGGCTCTGGGACTTTTTCCTTAACCTCTGGTAGTTGTATATTCATCATTTTTGTTTTCTCTTTCTTTTCTACCTTGTCTTTCCTTTTTTGTAACACTTCATAAGCTATTTGAGCAATCTCAACTAACTCAGGGGCAGGTTTCTTTCTCCATCCCACTGTACGAAGCTCTATTTCTTCCCTATTCTCAGGCAACATTCCACCCACCAATACATTCACCAACTCTGGTCGCTTCATATCACTTTCATCTGGAATCCAATCAGTATGCTTCTGAATAGCATCCTTGAATTTATTCCAGTAATCTAACACATCCTCATCTTCCTTTTGAACAACATCCATCAATCCTCGCATATCTTGCAAATACATTCTATACATCCACATACTTTTCTGGCACAGCACAATCAATCAAGATCCACACATCCATATATGTAGCTTGTTGCCTTCTCTATATCACAATAAAAATCTCTCCTGCGCTCAGGTGTCCATGAACTAGATATGTGGTGCAGCCACCTAGAGAAGTAATGCCTAGCATCTTGCAGCCCTCGTTTGAACAATGGGTATTCAAGCTAGAAAAAAAATCAGAAAAGAAAGAGGGCGCACCAACCTAGTGCATTACCACCGATAAACTTTAATGCAGCATAAAAACAGGAAAGATTATACTCACAAACGAGCTAGTAAAAACAGCTTTCGAAAGGGCGCAAAAAGCGCTATTCTGTGGATCGACACACCAGAACCTGTTGCCGAGAGGGTCAGACCAGTGCAAATGGCCAATGGCTTACGCATTTCGGGGGAGCACCCCTTTCTTCAGAGCCTAAGCGGGCAATGGTTGGACTCTCCTGGAGGAAGAAGAAGAAGAAGAAGAAGAAGAAGAAGAAGAAGAAGAAGAAGAAGAAGAAGAAGAAGAAGAAGAAGAAGAAGAAGAAGAAGAAGAAGAAGAAGAAGAAGAAGAAGAAGAAGAAGAAGAAGAAGAAGAAGAAGAAGAAGAAGAAGAAGAAGAAGAAGAAGAAGATTTGAAGCATGCTCTCATTGACTTCATTGTTAAAAAAAGTGTTAAAAAGCTTATTATTTTAAAAGTATAAATAGTAGAAAAAAAAGTTGAAAAAGTCCCATCATCAGCTGAAAGAGCTGAACATTTTAAAAAATTGCCCCATCAAAACTGCCCCCACCATATTGCCACCATCAGAATTGCCCCATCAAAACTCCCATCATATTCCTCTATTATAAATCAGTACATGGTGTCTGTCCCCTCCTCCAGGCTCTGTAATCAGAGCTGAGATGCTCCAGCCACCTCCCCCACCGCCCATCACTGTGTATAACAGAAGCTTTGGTAACCATGGCAACAAAAGCAGCACAGTACACTCTGTTTAATGGCTAAAATTTCCTGAAATGACCACTAAACAAACAACTTTTTCACAAAAACTAAAAGATATCAAACTGAAAAGATATAGCCAGATAGCTGAATATTTTGTGAACATTTTAAAGTTTGTTTGATTTGATTGTAGCCGTATTAGTGCAATTGTGACAGAGAAAATTGAGTACTGTCTGTGATACTTTTTTTATTTGCACTAACATACAATTTTTCAGGACAAGCTTTCGGGTATTCCCCTTCTTCAAGGTCCAAGCAGTACGGATTCACAAATTTTTAAGAAGAATGTTAAAGAAGAAGAAAAAAAAAAAAAAGAGAAAACCAAACACATACAAATCAATGGTAATAAAGATAGCAGCAGAGTTAGTGAGATAAGACAGAGGGAGAGCTAGGGGGAAATGCAGGGGGGGATACTAGTCACAGAGCGGTCGTAAAACTTTAGCATAATGTGTAAGGAAACCAATATCTAAATTCAGGCCATTATTCTTCGTGTCAAAAAGAAGTATCATTCTTAGTTCAAACGTTTTCCTTTCCTGGATAGTTCTGAAATTCCCTTTAAGAACTAAGACATTGAGGTCTTCTATAATGTGGTCCAATTGTGAGAAATGATGTCCCACAGGTGTGCATAAACTGTCTTCTTTATGTTCTTTGATGGTATGTCTGTGCAAATTCATCCTCGCTTGCAACTTCTGTCCTGTAGTTTGTTTGGCGTCTGTAGGTGAAAGTATGAATGAGCTGAAACTTTTGGGAGCGGAAGAAGATTTAAAGGATCTGAAGCATGCTCTCATTGACTTCAATGTTAAAAAAAGTGTTAAAAGGCTTAATATTTTAAAAAGTATAAATAGTAGAAAAAAAAAGTTGAAAAAGTCCCATCATCAGCTGAAAGAGATGAACATTTTAATAGTTGAATGGTTTTAATAGCTAAAAGTATGCAGAAGTTACACAGAGCCAAAAAAAAAGTACGGAATAAAATTAAATAAAAATAAACTAGAAAATGCATTTCCTGGGGAAAATGCATGGGAATGCTGAATAGCTGAATTGCTAAAATGGCCCCCATTAAAACTGCCCCCATCAAAACTGCCCATCAAAATTGCCCCATCAAAATTGTTCCATCATATTGCCCCCATCAGAATTGCCACCATCAAAACTGCCCCATCATATTGCCACCATCAAAACTGCCCTCATCAGATTGCCATCAAAGCTGCCCCATCAGAATTGCCCCATCAAAATTGTCCCAATATATTGCCACCATCAAAACTGCCCCATCAGAATTACCCCATCAAAACTGCCCCATCATATTGCCACCATCAAAACTTCCACATTAAAACTGCCCCATCATATTGCCACCATCAAAACTGCCCCATCAGAATTGGCCCATCAAAACTGCCCCATCATATTGCCACCATCAGAATTGCCCCATCAGAACTGCCCTATCAAAACTGCCCCATCATATTGCCCCCATCAAAACTGCCCCATCAGAATTGCCCCATCATATTCCTCTATTATAAATCAGTACATGGTGTGTCTGTCCCCTCCCCTGGGCTCTGTAATTAGAGCTGAGATGCTCCAGCCACCTCCCCCCTGTGTATAACAGAAGCTTTGGTAACCATGGCAACAAAAGCAGCACAGTACACACTGTTTAAGCGATAACATTTCCTAAAATGACCACTAAACAAACAGCTTTTTCACAAAAACTGTAAAAGATATCAAACTGAAAAGATATAGCCAGATAGCTGAATATTTTGTGAACATTTTAAAGTTTGTTTGGCGTCTATAGGTGAAAGTATGAAGGAGCTGAAACTTTTGGGAGCGGAAGAAGATTAAGAATTTGAAGCATGCTCCCCCATCAAAAATGCACCATCATAATTGCCCCATCATATTGCCACCATCAAAACTGCCCCATCAGAATTGCCCCATCAAAACTGTCCCATTATATTCCTCTATTATAAATCAGTACATGGTGTGTCTGTCCCCTCCCCCGGGCTCTGTAATCAGAGCTGAGATGCTCCAGCCACCTCCCCCCTGTGTATAACAGAAGCTTTTAAAGTTTGTTTGGAGTCTATAGGTGAAAGTATGAAGGAGCTGAAACTTTTGGGAGCGGAAGATGATTTTAAGAATTTGAAGCATGCTCCCATTGACTTCAATGTTAAAAAAAAAGTGTTAAAAAGCTTAATATTTTAAAAAGTATAAATAGTAGGAAAAAAAATTGAAAAAGTCCCATCATCAGTTGAAAGAGATGATCATTTTAAAAGTTGAATGGTTTTAATATCTGAAAGTATGCAGAAGTTACGCAGAGCCAAAAAACATACGGAATAAAATTAAATAATTATAATAAAAACTAGAAAATGCATTTCCTGGGGAAAATGCCTGGGAATGCTGAATAGCTGAATTGCTGAATTGCTAAAATGGCTGCCATCAAAACTGCCCCATCATACTGCCATCAAAACTGCCCCATCAGAATTGCCCCGTCAAAATTGTCCCCATTAAAACTGCCCCATCATATTGCCACCATCAAAATTGCCTCCATCAAAACTGCCCCATCATATTGCCACCTTTAAAACTGCTCCATTAAAATTGTCCCCATCAAAACTGCCCCATCATATTGCCACCATCAAAATTGCCCCATCAGAATTGCCCCATCAAAACTGCCCCATCATATTGCCACCATGAAGACTGCCCCATCAGAATTGCCCTATCAAAACTGCCCCATCATATTGCCACCATCAAAACTGCCCCATCAGAATTGTCCCATCAAAACTGCCCCATCAGAATTGCCCCATCAAAACTGCCCCATCAGAATTGCCCCATCAAAACTGCCCCATCAGAATTGCCCCATCAAAACTGCCCCATCAGAATTGCCCCATCAAAACTGCCCCATCAGAATTGCCCCATCAAAACTGCCCCATCCGAATTGCCCTATCAAAACTGCCCCATCATATTCCTCTATTATAAATCAGTACATGGTGTGTCTGTCCCCTCCCCCAGGCTCTGTAATCAGAGCTGAGATTCTCCAGCCTCCCTGTGTATAACAGAAGCTTTGGTAACCATGGCAACAAAACAAACACAGTACACTCTGATTAATGGCTAAAATTTCCTGAAATTACCTCTAAACAAAAAGCTTTTTCTCAAAAACGGTAAAAGATATCAAACTGAAAAGATATAGCCAGATAGCTGAATATTTTGTGAACATTTTCAAGTTTGTTTGGTGTCTGTAGGTGAAAGTATGAAGGAGCTGAAACTTTTGGGAGCGGAAGATTTTAAGGATCTGAAGCATGCTCCCATTGACTTCAATGTTAAAAAAAAGTGATAAAAAGCTTAATATTTTAAAAAGTATAAATGGTAGAAAAAAAAAGTTGAAAAAGTGCACACATCAGCTAAAAGAGACGAACATTTTAATAGTTGAATGGTTTTAATAGCTGAAAGTATGCAGAAGTTACGCAGAGCCAAAAAACGTACGGAATAAAATTAAAAATAAATAAAATTGAACAACAATAGTGGGACTGCTAAAGCATTCCCACTAACTAGAAAATGCATTTCTTGGGGAAAATGCGTGGGAATGCTGAATGGCTAAATTGCTAAAATGGCCACTAGGGATGAGCCGAACACCCCCGGTTCGGTTCGCACCAGAACCCGCGAACGGACCGAAAGTTCGCACGAACGTTAGAACCCCATTGACGTCTATGGGACTCGAACGTTCGAAATCAAAAGTGATCATTTTAAAGGCTAATTTGCATGGTATTGTCCTAAAAAGGGTTTGGGGACCCGGGTCCTACCCCAGGGGACATGTATCAATGCAAAAAAAACTTTTAAAAACGGCCGTTTTTTCGGGAGCAGTGATTTTAATGATGCTTAAAGTAAAAAAAAAAAAAGTGAAATATTCCTTTAAATATCGTACCTGGGGGGTGTCTATAGTATGCCTGTAAAGTGACGCGTGTTTGCCATGTTTAGAACAGTCCCTGCACCAAATGTCATTTTTAAAGGAAAAAATCTCATTTAAAACTGCTTGCGGGTTTAACCACTTCAGCCCCGGAAGGATTTACCCCCTTCCTGACCAGAGCACTTTTTACAATTTGGCACTGCGTCGCTTTAACTGCTAATTGCGCGGTCATGCAATGGTGTACCCAAACGAAATTTGCGTCCTTTTCTTCCCACAAATAGAGCTTTCTTTTGATGGTATTTGATCACCTCTGCCATTTTTATTTTTTGCGCTATAAACGGAAAAAGACCGAAAATTTTGAAAAAAAATGATATTTTCTACTTTTTGTTATAAAAAAAATCCAATAAACTCAATTTTAGTCATACATTTAGGCCAAAATGTATTCGGCCACATGTCTTTGGTAAAAAAAAAGTCAATAAGCGTATATTTATTGGTTTGCGCAAAAGTTATAGCGCCTACAAACTAGGGTACATTTTCTGGAATTTACACAGCTTTTAGTTTATGACTGCCTATGTCATTTCTTGAGGTGCTAAAATGGCAGGGCAGTACAAACCCCCCCCAAATGACCCCATTTTGGAAAGTAGACACCCCAAGGAAATTGCTGAGAGGCATGTTGAACCCATTGAATATTTATTTTTTTTGTCCCAGGTGATTGAATAATGACAAAAAAAAAAAAAAATTTACAAAAAGTTGTCACTAAATGATATATTGCTCACACAGGCCATGGGCATATGTGGAATTGCACCCCAAAATACATTCAGCTGCTTCTCCTGAGTACGGGGATACCACATGTGTGGGACTTTTTGGGAGCCTAGCCGCGTATGGGGCCCCGAAAACCAAGCACCGCCTTCAGGATTTCTAAGGGCATAGATTTTTGATTACACTCCTCACTACCTATCACAGTTTTGAAGGCCATAAAATGCCAAGATGGCACAAAACACCCCCAAATGACCCCATTTTGGAAAGTAGACACCCCAAGCTATTTGCTGAGAGGTATGTTGAGTCCATGGAATATTTTATTTTTTGACACAAGTTGTGGGAATGTGACAATTTTTTTTTTTTTTGCACAAAGTTGTCACTAAATGATATATTGCTCACACAGGCCATGGGCATATGTGGAATTGCACCCCAAAATACATTCTGCTGATTCTCCTGAGTACGGGGATACCACATGTGTGGGACTTTTTGGGAGCCTAGCTGCGTACGGGGCCCCGAAAACCCAGCACCGCCTTCAGGATTTCTAAGGGCGTAAAGTTGTAATTTCACTCCCCACTACCTATCACATTTTTGAAGGCCATAAAATGCCCAGATGGCACAAACCCCCCCCAATTGACCCCATTTTGGAAAGTAGACACCCCAAGCTATTTGCTGAGAGGCATGTTGAGTCCATGGAATATTTTATATTTTGACACAAGTTGCGGGAAAGTGACAATTTTTTTTTTTTTTTTTTTTTTTTTTGCACAAAGTTGTCACTAAATGATATATTGTTCAAACATGCCATGGGCATATGTGGAATTACACCCCAAAATATATTCTGCTGCTTCTCCTGAGTACGGGGATACCACATGTGTGGGACTTTTTGGGAGCCTAGCCGCGCACGGGGCCCCGAAAACCAAGCACCGCCTTCAGGATTTCTAAGGACATACATTTTTGATTTTACTCCTCACTACCTATCACACTTTTGAAGGCCATAAAATGCCAAGATGGCACAAAACCCCCCCAAATGACCCCATTTTGGAAAGTAGACACCCCAAGCTATTTGCTGAGAGGCATGGTGAGTATTTTGCAGCTCTCATTTGTTTTTGAAAATGAAGAAAGGCAAGAAAAACGTATTTTTTTTTTCTTTTTTCAATTTTCAAAACTTTGTGACAAAAAGTGAGGTCTGCAAAATACTCACTATACCGCTCAGCAAATAGCTTTGGGTGTCTATTTTCCAAAATGGGGTCATTTGGGGGGGGGTTGTGCCATCTGGGCATTCCATGGCCTCCGAAACTGTGATAGGCAGTGAAGAGTGAAATCAAAAATTTACGCCCTTAGAAAGCCTGAAGGCGGGGCTTGGTTTTCGGGGTCCCGTACGCGGCTAGGCTCCCAAAAAGTCTCACACATGTGGTATCCGCATACTCAGGAGAAGCAACAGAATGTATTTTGGGGTGTAATTTCACATATTCCCATGGCATGTTTGAGCAATATATCATTTAGTGACAACTTTGTGCAAAAAAAAAAAAAAAAATAAAAAAAAAATTTGTCTTTTTCCCGCAACTTGTGTCACAATATAAAATATTCCATGGACTCGACATGCCTCTCAGCAAATAGCTTGGGGTGTCTACTTTCCAAAATGGGGTCATTTGGGGGGGTTTTGAACTGTCCTGGCATTTTATGCACAACATTTAGAAGCTTATGTCACACATCACCCACTCTTCTAACCACTTGAAGACAAAGCCCTTTCTGACACTTATTGTTTACATGAAAAAATTATTTTTTTTTGCAAAAAAATTACTTTGAACCCCCAAACATTATATATTTTTTTAAAGCAAATGCCCTACAGATTAAAATGGTGGGTGTTTAATTTTTTTTTTTCACACAGTATTTGCGCAGCGATTTTTCAAACGCATTTTTTGGGGAAAAAATACACTAAAACACACTATTTTGTCAAAATGTTTGATGAAATAAAAAAGATGATCTTAGGCCGAGTACATGGATACCAAACATGACATGCTTTAAAATTGCGCACAAACGTGCAATGGCGACAAACTAAATACATTTTTAAAAGCCTTTAAAAGCCTTTACAGGTTACCACTTTAGATTTACAGAGGAGGTCTACTGCTAAAATTACTGCCCTCGGTCTGACCTTCGCGGTGATACCTCACATGCATGGTGCAATTGCTGTTTACATTTGACGCCAGACCGACGCTTGCGTTCGCCTTTGTGCGAGAGCAGGGGGGGGGGGGGGCAGGGGTGCTTTTTTTTTTTTTTTTTTTTTTTATTATTTTTTTTTGCTTTTTTATCTTATTTTTAAACTGTTCCTTTCATTTTTATTTTTTTTTTATCATTTTTATTGTTATCTCAGGGAATGTAAATATCCCCCATGATAGCAATAGGTAGTGACAGGTACTCTTTTTAGAAAAAATTGGGGTCTATTAGACCCTAGATCTCTCCTCTGCCCTCAAAGCATCTGACCACACCAAGATCGGTGTGATAAAATGCTTTCCCAATTTCCCAATGGCGCTGTTTACATCCGGTGAAATCTAAGTCATGAAATGCTTGTAGCTTCCAGTTTCTTAGGCCATAGAGATGTTTGGAGCCATTCTGGTCTCTGATCAGCTCTATGGTCAGCTGGCTGAATCACCGACTGCATTCTCAAGTTCCCTGTTGGGACAGGAGAGCCAGAGAAAAACATGGACGACGGTGTGGGGGGGGGCATTCCCTCCCACTGCTTGTAAAAGCAGTCTAGAGGCTAATTAGCCGCTAGGATTGCTTTTACAAGAAAGCCGACCACTGGCTGAAAAGAATGATACCAAGATGATACCTAAACCTGCAGGCATCATTCTGGTATAACCACTCAAAGTCCAGCAACATACCAGTACGTTGCTGGTCCTTGTTGGGCATACATTGTAAACTTTTTTTCATGCAGCCTGTGGGCTGAACGAAAAAAAGATATTGATCGGTGGGTATGCCCACCATTAGAATACCTCCCTTCATCCACCCACTTCTAATGATGGGCATACATGCACCGTATATATATGCCGAAGCATGGGGGCATCCTCCCGCAAAAGGCAGGAGCAAATCGCTCCTCCACCCACTGCTGCCCCCACGCTTCGGCATATATGCTGAAGTATGTAACTGTGGTGGTGAAATCACCTCCGACAGCGCTGGAGTCACGGCTTTATGTATCGTGGGAGCAAGCGCTGTTGCTGTCAAGATAAATAAATCCGTGCTGCAACTGAATGGCGTACCTGCTAAGCAAATAATGGTTAACAAAAAAACAAAGTAACATTACAGTATAACAGTATTACTTACCATACCTGCAAAGCAAAATACAAAAAAAAACATAGTAAAAAATAAAACATTTAACGCAACCTGTGCCTACCTAAAAATATATATATGCCGAAGCATGGGGGCATCCTCCCGCAAAAGGCAGGAGCAAATCGCTCCTCCACCCACTGCTGCCCCCACGCTTCGGCATATATGCTGAAGTATGTAACTGTGGTGGTGAAATCACCTCCGACAGCGCTGGAGTCGCGGCTTTATGTATCGTGGGAGCAAACGCTGTTGCTGTCAAGATAAATAAATCCGCTCTGCAGCTGAATGGCGTACCTGAAAACACAAAGGTGGTTAACAATAAAAAAAACAAAGTATAAAAAAATTGCATACCTATAAAGCAAACATGATAAAAACATAACAATAAAACATTGCAGTATAGAATGCAGAACAATAGAGAGAGAACAATAAAACAACAACTAATTTTGGTTTTTTTATTTTATTTTTTTTTGTGTTTTTTTCTTTTTTTTACTTTTTTTTGTTTTTTTTACACTTTTTTTTGTAACTTTAACTTTTTTAACTGGTACCAGGTTTGGGTCTCTCAAAATGCGACAGCATCTTGGGAGACCCTGTGGAAGTGTGCCTAGTCTGTGCAGTGCTGTACCCTACGCTAATACTCCACTAGTGTGTGGTAGCGTTCAAAACATTCACCAATGCAAAGACCAGGATTGCCAGGACAGAGGGGACAACAATACCGGGTGTCACGCCTAAATCCGCGCTTGCTGCAGACACGACATCTTTTTTGGGGGGTTCGTTGGGTAGGGGTACTCGGGAGGGCATAAAGAAAATACCTCTCATGCAGCCGGCTTACTGCATTCGGTTGGGGATGGTGAGGTGGAGCACCGTCTGGATACAGAAGGGCTCTGACGATCTCTTCCTGGAATGTAAGGAAGGATCCAGTCCGTCCTGAAGCTCTGTATAGCACATGAGCGTTCAGCAAAGCCAATTGAAATAAATAAACAGACACTTTTTTGTACCTGCGTCTGGCCTTACGGGCAACTAGGTACGGCGCCAACAACTGGTCGTTGATGTCCACCCCTCCCATATTAAGGTTGTATTCGTGGACACAGAGGGGTTTCTCCACAACACCAGTCGCCGTAGGAATTTGGACCGTCGTGTCTGCATGAAGGGAGGTGAGAACGAAAACATTCTTCTTATGCCTCCACTTCATAGCGAGCAAATTATTATACTTCAAGCAGGCTCTCTCCCCCAGCCTAAGACGGGAATCTACAAGCCGCTGGGGAAAGCCCCGGCGATTAGGTCGCACGGTGCCACATGCTCCAATCTGATGATCAAAAAGGTGGCTAAAAAGTGGCACGCTCGTATAATAATTGTCCACGTACAAGTGGTACCCCTTTCCGAATAAGGGTGACACCGAGTCCCACACTATCTTGCCAGCGCTTCCTATGTAGTCAGGGCAGTTTGTCGGCTCTACGTGACTATCTTTTCCCTCGTAAACCATAAATCTACATGTATAGCCTGTGGCCCTGTCACAGAGCTTATACATCTTGACCCCGTATCTGGCACGCTTGCTGGGAAGGTACTGTTTGAATGACAAGCGGCCAGAAAATTTAACCAGGGACTCATCAACGCAGACAACTTGATGGGGGGTAAACAAGTCTGCAAAACGTTGGTTGAAGTGGTTTACGAGGGGCCGAATTTTGTAGAGCCGATCGTATCCAGGGTCTCCACGAGGACGACAGAGTTCATTGTTGTTGAAGTGCATGAACCGCAAAATCTGCTCGTATCGTGCCCTGGCCATGGAAGCAGAGAACAAGGGTGAATGGTAAATTGGGTCAGTGGACCAATATGACCGCAACTCACTCTTTTTATTCAACCCCATGAGGAGGGAAAGGCCCAGAAAGATCTTAAATTCAGAGACCGTAATTGGTCTCCAATCTCTGGCAAGGGTGGACTGGGGCATAGTGGCGATGTGTTGACCAGCGTATAAATTGCTTTGGTCCACAATAGATCTATAGAGATCTTCGGTGAAAAACAGCGAATAAAAATCCAGTGGCATAAAGTCAACTGTTTCCACCTGAATTCCGGGTTGGCCAGTGAAAGGGGGAAGTACGGGTGCTGCAGAAGTGGTGGGTACCCAATTCGGATTGGCCAATGCAGCAGGAAGGGCACTATGGGCACGACGGGCCTGTGTTCTTCTTCTTGGTGGCAGCGGGACACTACTAGTGCTTGCCACCTCGCCAGCTTGAACTGCACTTATGGGACTCGCCACGTCACCACGTGATACTGCAGTGCTGGATGTACGACCAGGGTGTACTAGGCCGCTGGTGCTTGCCAGTTCACCAGAAGGAGTAGCGGCGCTAGTACTTCTCTGCTCCATACGAGAGCCCTGCGGTTCTTGCACTTCAAGGACAGCATAAGTTCGGGGTCTGGTACGCCTGACCTTAGCAGGGACCACAACTCCGTCGTCAGAGCTATCTGTCATGGAGCCGCTGTCCTCTACAGGATCGTATTCTGAGCCTGAATCTGACAGATGAGTGACTTCCTCTTCACTATCTGTCATGCTCAGAATCCTGTAGGCCTCTTCACTAGTGTACCTTCGATTTGCCATTTTGGCCTCTAAATTTAGGGGTACACTAGTGAGACTCACAGGCAAAAAAGCTCCCGACTGTCAGCGACTGATTCAAAACGCTACCAAAAAACTGTTAGCGATCGCAGGGATCAGGCCTGACTCTGCGACCGCTGCAGTTATGTGTGCTTAGTGTTTTGTAAGTGTCAGTAATCGATCGATACTGCACTTGGGTGGGCTGGGCTGGGCTGGGCCGAGGAGCAAAACGCAGGTGCTAGCAGGTATCTGGGCTGATCCCGCTAACACTGCGTTTCAGGGAACCCTAAACTGCTGGGGAGTATAGATCTGATCGGATCAGATATCGATCCGTTCAGATACTATAGCACTAAGGGAGGTGTATGCTGCGTGCACGGGTTTTAGTGGTACTGGCGCTAACCTGACCCTGCCTGGGGCGACGCAGACCTTATCTGATCCTAAAAACTTAACTTCTATCACCGCCGGGCAATTAGGGGGTTAAACCTTTATAAGGTAATAAACGGCGGGTGCCCTAAAACTATAATAAACTGTAATAAACTATAATAAACTACAAAAAACAAACTATCTAACCAGCGTCACCCGTAACACTTATACGGTGATCGCTGGTGAAAGGGTTAACTAGGGGGCAATCAGGGGGTTAAAACCTTTAGCAGGTAGTATATGGGGGTCCCTGTCGCTATAAAACACTGACAGCGAACCTATATACTTACCTCCCTAAACTAGCGTCACCTGTGTCACTAATACAGCGATCAGAAAAACGATCGCTTAGCGACACTGGTGACGGGGGGTAATCAAGGGGTTAACTTTTATTAGGGGGGGTTAGGGGGTACCCTGGACCTAAGGGGGGGTACCCTAGACCTAAAGGGGGCTAACCTAACTGCCCTAACACTTATAACTGACAAACTGACACCAATGCAAAAAAAAAAAAAACCACTGCTATTGGTGTCAGAGTGACAGTGGGTACAGGGGGGTGATCGGGGGGTGATCGGGGGGTGACAGGGGGGTGAAAAGTGTGCCTGGCGTGTTCTACTGAGCGTGTGGTGTTGGTGCACTTACTTGGATGTCTTCTCTCCTCGGCGTCGGATCAAAAAGACCGGCTCCAGGAGAGATGACATCACTTCCTCTCCCTCTGTTTACATTACAGAGGGAGAGGAAGCATTTGATTCGTGGGAGCGATCGGGAGGGGGTGGCAATCAATGGATGGCCTCCCCCTGACCCCCAATCGCCCGCGAACAAGACCCGACCGCCCAGGGCACCGGCATCACGTTTCAGGTACGTGATTTTGCCTGCCCGTGCCGACCTGCTCACGTATATAGGCGTGAGGCGGTCGGCAAGTGGTTAATGTCATGTCGGGTCATGGCAATATGGATGAAAATCAGTGAGACAAACGGCATGGGTACCCCCCCAGTCCATTACCAGGCCCTTTGGGTCCTGTATGGATATTAAGGGGAACCCCGCACCCAAATTAAAATAAGGAAAGGCCCTATATACTCTGAACAGCAGTATACAGGCGGTGCAAACAAGACAGGGACTGTAGGTTTGTTGTTAAGTAGAATCTCTTTGTAATTTTGAACGGGTACATTTTTAACGTGTTTAGCTCCAGCCAAAAAATCTTTTCTAAGCTTTTTGGAAAACATAGGGAAGGGTTATCACCCCTGTGACATTTGTTTTGCTGTCTTTCCTCCTCTTCAGAAGATTTCACCTCACTTTTTTGTCCCAATGAAAAATGTTTTTTGAAAATTTGGGTTTTTTTGTGGAACAAGGATTGGAAAGCATCAGTGGAAAGGAGAAATTGTTTTCCCATATTAACTCTTACAGGAGAGAATTTCCCTTCCTAGGGGTAGATTTCATCTCACTTCCTGTTGTCTCCTTCCGTTTGCAAGTAGGAGTCGTTTGTAAGTTAGATGTTTGAAAGTAGGGTCCTGCCCTATATACTCAGCAGAAATTTGGGCCTTAGGTGTTGCTGTGGCCACAACACTGTAAGCCCTCACAGGGCCCTGCTGTGAAATATTAGATCAAGAATTGTAATTACATGCCCCTGTTGAACAGGAGCTGAAAAATTAGGCCTTAGGCACTGGTGCTGGTGCCACAACACTGCAACCCCTCACAGACACTCTAGTTGGAACGCAGGAACGAGCCCTGCTGCAAAGTATTGCTTCAAAAATTGTAATTACACGCCCCTGTTAGACAGGGGCAGAAAAATTGGGCCTTAGGCACTGGTGCTGGTGCCACAACACTGCAACCCCTCACAGACACTCTAGTTGGAACGCAGGAACGAGCCCTGCTGCAAAGTATTGCATCAAAAATTGTAATTACACGCCCCTGTTAGACTGGGGCAGAAAAATTGGGCCTTAGGCACTGGTGGTGGCGCCCAGAACCAAAAATGTTCTTACAAGCTATCAGCGTGATGATTGAGGAGGAAGAGGATAATTACTCAGGGATAGTCACTCAGCATCAGCATAGGCAGTCTTTGAAGGGATCTGAGATTTCAAAAAAAATTATTCGGTTACATCAGCATCAGGTGCTTGGTAGCTGGTGGTGATCCAAGACTGATTCATTTTTATGAAGGTCAGCCGATCGACCGAGTCGGTGGACAGACGCACCCTGTGATCGGTTACCACGCCTCCAGCAGCACTGAATGTGCGTTCCGAAAGAACGCTGGATGCAGGACAGGCCAGTAGCTCAATTGCATACTGTGCAAGCTCTGGCCAGTGATCCATCCTCAAGACCCAGTAACCCAGAGGATTTTCGGTGGGAAAGGTGTCCAAGTCTGATCTTGCCCCTTGGTATTCCTGCACCATGTAAAACAGACGCTGGCAATGGTTGCTGGAACCGATCATACCTTGGGGCTGCGGACCAAAAAATTGTCTGAACGCATCGGTCAGACGGCCACCTTCTCCACCGCTCCTTCTTTGACTGACCGAAGCCTCAGCAACACGTTGTCCAGAAACAGGAGTCTGTAACCTCCCAGTCTCTGGGAACGCGTTGCACAGACCTTTCTGCAAGGCCTCCCGAAGATGTTTCATCCTCTGCTCCCTCTGCGATGGCAAGATAAGGTCCGCAACCTTACCCTTGTAACGTGGATCAAGGAGGGTTGCCAGCCAGTATTGGTCCTTCTCCTTGATACCACGAATACGAGGATCCTTACGCAGGCTTTGCAGGATCAGGGAGGCCATGCAGCGTAGGTTTGCTGAGGCATTCGGTCCGGAGTCCTCTGGGTCACTAAGGACAACAACGTCCGCAGCCACCTCCTCCCAGCCACGTACAAGTCCATGTGTTCCTTGGGACTGATCCCTTAAAGACTGCTGCTGATGCTGAGTGCCAGGCTCCACCTCCATACTGACACAATCTTCCTCCTCCTCCTCCTCCTCCTCGTCCTCTTCCTGTGTGATCGGCGGGCACGCAGGAACACTGTCTGGATAAAGGGGGCCTTGAGAGCTAAGGAAGTCCTCCTCTTCCTGCCTCTAGTGCCCTGTCCATTATTCCACGCAGCGTGTGCTCCAACAGGTGGACAAGGGGGACAGTGTCACTGATGCATGCACTGTCAGTGCTCACCATCCTCGTGGCCTCCTCGAATGGTGACAGGACAGTGCATGCATCCCTGATCATGGCCCACTGGCGTGGGGAAAAAAAACCAAGCTCCCCTGACCCTGTCCTGGTGCCATAGTCGCACAGGTACTCATTGATGGCCCTCTGCTGCGTGTGCAGCCGCTGCAGCATGGCCAACGTTGAGTTCCACCTGGTGGGCATGTCACAGATTAGGCGGTTCTTGGGCATGTTAAACTCCTTTTGGAGGTCCGTCAGCCGAGCACTGGCATTATATGACCGGCGGAAATGCACACAGACTTTCCTGGCCTGCCTCAGGACATCCTGTAAGCCCGGGTACCTGCCCAAGAACCGCTGCACCACCAAGTTAAGGACGTGAGTCAAACAGGGCACATGGGTCAGTTGTCCCTGTCGGAGGGCAGAGAGGAGGTTGGTGCCATTGTCGCAAACCACCATTCCTGCCTTAAGTTGGCGTGGCGTCAACCACCTCTGAACCTGCCCCTGCAGAGCTGACAGAACCTCTGCCCCAGTGTGGCTCCTGTCCCCCAAGCACACCAGCTCAAGCACCGCATGGCATCTTTTGGCCTGCGTACTTGCGTAGCCCCTTGAACGCCTACGGAGCACCGCTGGTTCCGAGGAAGAGGCCATGGAGGAAGAAGAAGAGGAGGGGGTGGAGGAGAGAGGTGTGTCACAATCAGCATTTTGGAGGCGTGGTGGCGGAACAACCTCCAACACTACTGCACCTTTTCCTGCATCCTTCCCAGCTGCCAGCAGAGTCACCCAATGCGCCGTGAAACTTAGGTAACATCCCTGTCCATGCCTGCTGGACCATGAGTCAGCGGTAATATGCACCTGACCGCTGACCGCCCTGTCCAGCGAGGCATGGACATTGCCTTCCACATGCCGGTAGAGAGCCGGAATCGCCTTCCGTGAGAAAAATTGGCGTTTGGGTACCTGCCACTGAGGAACCGCACATTCCACAAACTCACGGAAGGGGGCAGAGTCTACCAACTGAAAAGGC
This sequence comes from Lithobates septentrionalis, assembly GCA_037952835.1. Classification (NCBI taxonomy): domain Eukaryota; kingdom Metazoa; phylum Chordata; class Amphibia; order Anura; family Ranidae; genus Lithobates; species Lithobates septentrionalis. Next base: position 1,884,651 of record JBBDGP010003354.1, read on the forward strand.
AGCAGTTGAAGTGCTAGCAATTTTGCCAAGCTAGCATTTAACCGCTGGGCATGTGGATGGCTGGGAGCAAACTTCTTTCGGCGGTGCAGCAGCTGGGGCAGGGAAATTTGCCTGGTACAATCTGACGTCGGTGTACCAAAAGCAGATTGCCCACAAGTACTTGGCTGTGACACACCTAATTCTACACCTTCATTCCTCTCACTGCAGGTCTCAGAGAGGACTGAAGGTCTAGTGGGGTTGGAAATCTCAGCTGATGAGGAGCAAGGAGAGATCCTCTTTGTTCTTTGGTGTGGGTCTTTTAGATACGCTTGCCAACGAACTGCATGGCAGGTCAACATATGTCTGGTCAAGCATGTGGTACCCAAGCGGGAGATGTTTTGGCCACGCGAGATACGCTTGAGACATATGTTGCAAATAGCCGCGGTGTGATCTGATGCACTCGTCTCAAAAAAGGCCCACACCAAAGAACTTTTTGAATAAGAGACTGCAGCGCCCTGCACATGTGGAGCTTTGGGGTGTGATGCAGTCAATGTGCTGCCCTTAGGCTGGCCCCTGGAGGGCATCCTGCCTCGTTGGTGATGTGCCGCCTCCTCCTCCTCCTCCTCTCTCCTATCAGGCACCCACGTTGAGTCAGTGACCTCATCATCCCCTCCCTCCTCATCACTGGAGCAAACCTGGCAGTATGCTGCAGCAGGGGGAGCATGACTGCCAGATTGCTGTCCTTCTTGGGCACCCCCTCTGTCCGTGCTCATGTTACTGCCTTCATCGAGCTCAGTATCATCATCAGAGCCTTCCAAACGCTGGGCATCCTCTTGGAGCATGTACCCAACACTGTGGTCAAACAGTTCGAGGGAATCCTCAGGAGGACATGGTGGAGCTAGGGAAGGAGTCACTGATGACATTGAGCTGAGGGAAGAGGCCGCTGCTTTGCCAGACAAAGCACCCTGGGCATGGGTGAGAGAGGATGAGGAGGATGAGGACGGCTTGGTCATCCACTCGACCAAGTCTTCCGCATGTTGCGGCTCAACACGGCCAGCTGCCGAAAAAAAGGCCAAGCGTGTCCCATGGCCACGTGCTGATGAGGATGCACCGTCTCCACGACCAGCACTAGACACAGAGCCTGCTTGCCCTCTCTTATTGGCTTGTGACTGTCTGCCTCTCCTTCTTGGCCTTCCAGACATACTAATGGCCTGTAGCTGCACTAAGCTGGGATAGAACACCTGTAATTTTCTTCAGGTAGCTTTATATACTGTAACCAGACAAGCCTGCCTGTCAGTAGGAAGATAACAGGAACGGATCTAGCTGAACACTGTGAGCAGGACGCACTGCACTAAATGTAAATAGCAGGAACAGATCTAGCTGAACACTGTGAGCAGGACACACTGCACTAAATGTAAATAGCAGGAACGGATCTAGCTGAACACTGTGAGCAGGACGCACTGCACTAAATGTAAATAGCAGGAACGGATCTAGCTGAACACTGTGAGCAGGACGCACTGCACTAAATGTAAATAGCAGGAACGGATCTAGCTGAACACTGTGAGCAGGACGCACTGCACTAAATGTAAATAGCAGGAACGGATCTAGCTGAACACTGTGAGCAGGACGCACTGCACTAAATGTAAATAGCAGGAACGGATCTAGCTGAACACTGTGAGCAGGACGCACTGCACTAAATGTAAATAGCAGGAACGGATCTAGCTGAACACTGTGAGCAGGACGCACTGCACTAAATGTAAATAACAGGAACGGATCTAGCTGAACACTGTGAGCAGGACGCACTGCACTAAATGTAAATAACAGGAACGGATCTAGCTGAACACTGTGAGCAGGACGCACTGCACTAAATGTAAATAGCAGGAACGGATCTAGCTGAACACTGTGAGCAGGACGCACTGCACTAAATGTAAATAGCAGGAACGGATCTAGCTGAACACTGTGAGCAGGACGCACTGCACTAAATGTAAATAGCAGGAACGGATCTAGCTGAACACTGTGAGCAGGACGCACTGCACTAAATGTAAATAGCAGGAACGGATCTAGCTGAACACTGTGAGCAGGACGCACTGCACTAAATGTAAATAGCAGGAACGGATCTAGCTGAACACTGTGAGCAGGACGCACTGCACTAAATGTAAATAGCAGGAACGGATCTAGCTGAACACTGTGAGCAGGACGCACTGCACTAAATGTAAATAGCAGGAACGGATCTAGCTGAACACTGTGAGCAGGACGCACTGCACTAAATGTAAATAGCAGGAACGGATCTAGCTGAACACTGTGAGCAGGACGCACTGCACTAAATGTAAATAGCAGGAACGGATCTAGCTGAACACTGTGAGCAGGACGCACTGCACTAAATGTAAATAGCAGGAACGGATCTAGCTGAACACTGTGAGCAGGACGCACTGCACCAAATGTAAATAGTCTAGATAGAAGATAACAGGAACGGATCTAGCTAAACTGAATACAGTGTATATATATATATGCAACACCTGGGATGCATATATATACACACAATACACTGTAAGTGCAGCTAACTGACTGACTGTTCTGCCTAAACTCAAATCAAATGACACTGTCTCTCTCTCTCTCTATCTCTCAGCACACCGGAACACACACTACACAGGGCCGCCGTGCAGGCGGCCTTATATAGTGTGGGGCGTGTACTAAATCCCCTGAGCCATAATTGGCCAAAGCCACCCTGGCTTTGGCCAATTACAGCTCTCTCTACTGACGGCGCTGTGATTGGCCAAGCATGCGGGTCATAGTGCATGCTTGGCCAATCATCAGCCAGCAATGCACTGCGATGCCGCAGTGAATTATGGGCCGTGACGCGAACATGGGTTCGACTCGAACACGAAGCTCATCCCTAATGGCCACCATCAAAACTGCCCCATCATACTGCCATCAAAATTGTCCCCATTAAAACTGCCCCATCATATTGCCACCATCAAAACTGCCCCATCAGAATTGCCCCATCATATTGCCACCATCAAAACTGCCCCCATCAAAACTGCCCCCATCAAAACTGCCCCCATCATATTGCCACCTTTAAAACTGCTCCATTAAAATTGTCCCAATCAAAACTGCCCCATCATATTGCCACCATCAAAACTGCCCCATCAGAATTGCCCCATCATATTGCCACCATCAAAACTGCCCCATCAGAATTGCCCTATCAAAACTGCCCCATCATATTGCCACCATCAAAACTGCCCCATCAGAATCGTCCCATCAAAACTGCCCCATCATATTGCCACCATCAAAACTGCCCCATCATAATTGCCCCATCAAAACTGCCCCATCAGAATTGCCCTATCAAAACTGCCCCATCATATTCCTCTATTATAAATCAGTACGTGGTGTATCTGTCCCCTCCCCCGGGCTCTGTAATCAGAGCCGAGATGCTCCAGCCACCTCCCCCCCTGTGTATAACAGAAGCTTTGGTAACCATGGCAACAAAACCAACACAGTACACTCTGATTAATGGCTAAAATTTCCTGAAATGACCTCTAAACAAAAAGCTTTTTATCAAAAACAGTAAAAGATATCAAACTGAAAAGATATAGCCAGATAGCTGAATATTTTGTGAACATTTTAAAGTTTGTTTGGCGGCTGTAGGTGAAAGTATGAAGGAGCTGAAACTTTTGTGAGCGGAAGAAGATTTTAAGGATCTGAAGCATGCTCCCATTGACTTCAATGTTAAAAAAAGTGTTAAAAAGCTTAATATTTTAAAAAGTATAAATGGTAGAAAAAAAGTTGAAGAGCACACATCAGCTAAAAGAGACGAACATTTTAATAGTTGAATTGTTTTAATAGCTGAAAGTATGCAGAAGTTACGCAGAGCCAAAAAACGTACAGAATAAAATTAAAAATAATAAATAAAATCGAACAACAATAGTGGGACTGCTAAAGCATTCCAACTAATAAAATCGAATAACAATAGTGGGACTGCTAAAGCAGTCCCACTAATAAAAATAAACTAGAAAATGCATTTTCTGGGGAAAATGCGTGGGAATGCTGAATAGCTGAATTGCTAAAACGGCCCCCAGCAAAACTGCCCCCATCATATTGCAATCAAAACTGCCCCATCAGAATTGCCCCATAAAAATTGTCCATCAAAACTGCCCCATCATATTGCCACCTTTAAAACTGCTCCATTAAAATTGTCCCCATCAAAACTGCCCCATCATATTGCCACCATCAAAACTGCCCCATCAAAACTGCCCCATCATATTGTCACCATCAAAACTGCCCCATCAGAATTGCCCCATCAAAACTGCCTCATCATATTGCCACCATCAAAACTGCCCCATCAAAACTGCCCCATCAAAACTGCCCCATCAGAATTGCCCCATCAGAATTGCCCCATCATATTGCCACCATCAAAACTGCCCCATCAGAATTGCCCCATCGAAACTGCCCCATCAGAATTGCCCCATCATATTGCCACCATCAAAACTGCCCCATCAGAATTGCCCCATCGAAACTGCCCCATCATATTCCTCTATTATAAATCAGTACATGGTGTGTCTGTCCCCTCCCCAGGGCTCTGTAATCAGAGCTGAGATGCTCCAGCCACCTCCCCCCCTGTGTATAACAGAAGCTTTGGTAACCATGGCAACAAAACAAACACAGTAAACTCTGATTAATGGCTAAAATTTCCTGAAATGACCTCTAAACAAAAAGCTTTTTCTCAAAAACGGTAAAAGATATCAAACTGAAAAGATATAGCCAGATAGCTGAATATTTTGTGAACATTTTAAAGTTTGTTTGGTGTCTGTAGGTGAAAGTATGAAGGAGCTGAAACTTTTGGGAGCGGAAGAAGATTAAGGATCTGAAGCATGCTCCCATTGACTTCAATGTTAAAAAAGTGTTAAAAAGCTTAATATTCTAAAAAGTATAAATAGTAGAAAAAAAGTTTAAAAAGTCCCATCATCAGCTGAAAGAGAGGAACATTTTAATATTTGAATGGTTATAATAGCTAAAAGTATGCAGAAGTTACGCAGAGCCAAAAAACGTACGGAATAAAATTAAAATTAAAACTAGAAAATGCATTTCCTGGGGAAAATGCATGGGAATGCTGAATAGCTGAATTGCTAAAACGGCCCCCATCAAAACTGCCCCATCAGAATTGCCCCATCAAAATTGTCCCCATCAAAACTGCCCCATCATATTGCCACCATCAAAACTGCCCCATCAGAATTGCCCCATCAAAACTGCCCCATCATATTGCCACCATCAAAACTGCCCCCATGATAGTGCCATCAACACTGCCCCATCAGAATTGCCCCATCAAAATTGTCCCCATCAAAACTGTCCCATCATATTGCCACCATCAAAACTGCCCCATCAGAATTGCCCCATCAGAATTGCCCTATCAAAACTGCCCCATCATATTGCCACCATCAAAACTGCCCCATCAGAATTGCCCCATCAGAATTGCCCCATCATATTGCCACCATCAAAACTGCCCCATCAGAATTGTCCCATAAAAACTGCCCCATCATATTAAGCTTTTTAACACTTTTTTTTAACATTGAAGTCAATGGCATGCATCAGATCCTTAAAATCTTCTTCCGCTCACAAAAGTTTCAGCTCCTTCATACTTTCACCTACAGACGCCAAACAAACTTTAAAATGTTCACAAAATATTCAGCTATCTGGCTATATCTTTTCAGTTTGATATCTTTTACCCCATCAGAATTTCCCCATCAAAACTGCCCATCAGAATTGCCCTATCAAAACTGCCCCATCATATTGCCACCATCAAAACTGCCCCATCAGAATTGTCCCATCAAAACTGCCCCATCATATTGCCACCATCAAAACTGCCCCATCAGAATTGCCCCATCAAAACTGCCTCATCATATTCCTCTATTATAAATCAGTATATGGTGTGTCTGTCCCCTCCCCCGGGCTCTGTAATCAGAGCTGAGATGCTCCAGCCACCTCCCCCCTGTGTATAACAGAAGCTTTGGTAACCATGTCAACAAAAGCAACACAGTACACTTCCTTTAATAGCTAAAATTTCCTGAAATTACCACGAAACAAAAACAGCTTTTTCACAAAAACTGTAAAAGATATCAAACTGAAAAGATATAGCCAGATAGCTGAATATTTTGTGAACATTTTAAAGTTTGTTTGGCGTCTGTAGGTGAAAGTATGAAGGAGCTGAAACTTTTGTGAGCGGAAGAAGATTTTAAGGATCTGAAGCATGCTCCCATTGACTTCAATGTTAAAAAACTGTTAAAAAGCTTAATATTTTAAAAAGTATAAATAGTAGAAAAAAAAGTTGAAAAAGTCCCATCATCAGCTGAAAGAGACTAACATTTTAATAGTTGAATGGTTTTAATAGCTGAAAGTATGCAGAAGTTACGCAGAGCCAAAAAACGTACGGAATAATAATAAAAATAAATAAAATCGAACAACAATAGTGGGACTGCTAAAGCATTCCCACTAACTAGAAAATGCATTTCCTGGGGAAAATGCGTGGGAATGCTGAATAGCTGAATTGCTCAAACGGCCCCCATGAAAACTGACCCCATCATAATGCCATCAAAACTGCCCCATCAGAATTGCCCCATCATATTGCGCAATCAGAATTGCCCCATCAAAACTGCCCCATCAAAACTGCCCCATCATTTACCACCATCAAAACTGCCCCATCAGAATTGCCCCATCACATTTCCACCATCAAAACTGCCCCATCAGAATTGCCCCATCATATTCCCACCATCAAAACTGCCCCATCATATTGCCACCATCAAAACTGCCCCCATGATAGTGCCATCAAAACTGCCCCATCAGAATTGCCACATCAAAACTGTCCCATCATATTGCCACCATCAAAACTGCCCCATCATATTGCCACCATCAAAACTGCCCCCATCAGAATTGCCCCATCAAAACTGCCCCCATCAGAATTGCCCCATCAGAACTGCCCCATCAGAATTAGAAAAAAGGAAGGGGGGGGTAAAAATACCCAGGAGAACGAAGCAGATGGACTTGGTAGGCACCAATCATAAAAATCTATGTAAACTTTTATTTATACACAAATTTAAAAAGAATCACATAAACGTAAACATTTTTTAAAAAACGCAGTACATTGCGGAAATTGGTATTATATGTCACTACATAAATGTATGAGAACGGATCGGGGAATAGCCCCTATACCAGAGGGAGGGATAAACCCCTTCCGTTCCCATTAAATAACCTCAAACTGATATAGCTCGGTATGGCTCTACATGTTTCGCAAATTTGAATGCTTCTTCAGGAGCTTGTTTGGGTTACCTGTAATGGGAAATAATAGAGAAGGACATACACCAAAAAAGCAAAAAAAACAAACATACAGTAGCATATTAATATTATTTTTGCATAAAGATTTTTCAATAGTGCGTCTCAATCAGAACCAATGAGTACCGTGAGGAAGCGATCCCAAAGGCCCAAGATTCAACACGCATATGGTGACCTGTGATAACATGCGGGGATGTGTCTGGTAAAGAGATTTATATCACCAGTAGACTCAAGGGGGGTAGTGAGCTAGAGAATCCCAACTGTCCAAAAAAGGGGGGTAATAATAACCAATGTACATCTGTGGTAAAACCAGAACATTCATATGTAGAAGAGAGCATAAGGCACAACTAGATGGGGGGTGGGGGTCAGGGAGGGAAAGAAAGAGAGAGGCAAGGAGAGGGGGGGAGGGGGGGGAGGAAAAAGGGGGGGGGGAGGGAGAGAGAAAGGGGAAACCAAAAAGGGGGAATAGACAGAGGAACTGGGATATAGCAAGTAATGTACCAGCCAGAGTAAATGGATCCGTCTTCAGATCAGGTAGAGGTTATGGATAATTGAAAAGCCATGCATTCAGAGACAAGGCCTCCAATGACAAAGGTGCATAAGGGAATCCAGAGACTGTGATCTGAAGATGTAGATAATATCTAATTAGCCAATATTGAGACCAGCTCCTTATAGTGTGCCGTTATACCAATAAATCAAATGGCATAAACAGATCCTCATATACATGCTAAGTACAGGTATGCCTATAGGGTTAAATAACTGCACATGAAGGACTGCTCCTACCTTGTAGGGTAATACAGGTGAGCAGGTCTTGTAAACAGCATAAATCAGCTACCTGCTTGTAAACCTGGCACAAAATAGATCTTGACTGACATGGCTGCAATAGAGCTCTGATCCTATCCCAGCAAGGAGCTATCTAATAAGCTCCCAGGACCGCCATCTATATTAGGGAGTGAGAGAAACATCAGGTTTCATCTAATTGCACAAACAGAGTACAGCTACAGAGCATTTAGTTTAGATTTGTATAAATCCAGCATACTCTTACCAGACAGCTTGTGTTGTTCAACAGGTGACACCCAGGCATCAGAGCGCCATGGAGGGTAGTGGAGTGGTATAAGGCTGTTGCTGACAGCCTTAAGTACACGTCCCAATCAGGTGTGTAAGACATGCATCACCTGATTCGGCCGAACGGAGCTACGCACGCACTCACATCCCATCGCACATGCTCAGTGGTCAGACAGGCCTCTGTCATGGAAAACGATGTCAGGAGGGAGAGCAGTCCTATAGGTAATAGATCTATGAGCTCCCCCTAGTGGTTCCTCCTAGATACAGCGTGTAAAGCGCTGTAAAGGCTGGGACCAACAGATGGAAAGTCTGGAGATATCAACGCACACATAATGGAGTGTGCATTGTAAATCCAGGGGGAGAGGGGTAGATCTACACCAAACGCCGCAGACACCATCCCCCAAAGAGCAAGGGGAGGGTAGAATGCGGCTTACCGGCCGCACATGTGATCCAGACACCAGCAAGTTGATAGGGACCGGGGTCACATTATACATGATTAAAATGTTCGTTACCATGAAGGGAATGACTCCATTCATGGTGATAAAACTTACAAATGCATACTAATAGTTAATGCTGATAGAAGAAATACAATACGCATATACATTTTGCAAATAACAGTGTGATTACAAGTTTGCGATTTCCTGCGATTAAACAATACTTAAACTCGGTAAAACCACTAATATCCATACACAACACTAGCAAGGGGTATAATAGACTGTGTTTAGCTGCAGAAGTGCCCGTGATGGGCGGAGCAGTGGACAGGGGGATCTCCTGTCCTGAAGAGGGAGGGGCCAGTGGATTGATAGTGCAAATTTCTAGGGACTATAGACTATGGTAAACTGCGTGTTACCTAATTGCTATAAATCATTCGGCTTTAGTTGGTTGTCATATAGGTCAACCTTAAATTTTTATCCAAGAAAGGATTTATAGGATTGTACTTCGTTAATGCCTGGCCACCGTGTGGCATTCAGGCGTTCAATCCACTTGGCCTCTTGTTGGAGTATCCTCCTGTCCCAATCACCCCCCCTTGGGTCTTGAGGAATTACTGCTAGGACAATAAAAGTCGCAACAGAGGTGTCGAATCTGTGGCATAAATTGAGATGTCTACTAATGGGACTAAGCATTTTCCCATTTGTTGAGTAATATACGTGGTCACGTATCCTTTGCCATAAGTGGCGGATGGTCTTACCCACATAGAATAACCCACATCTACACGTCATCAAGTATATTACACCTTGGGTGTTACAGTCTGCCCGAAAACGTGGACAGAATGTCTCACCGTTGGGCAATTGGAATTTGTGGCCTGTGGATACCCAGGGGCAAAAAGAGCAGTGTCCACAAGTGCATATACCCATTCTATTAGTCGTTTGAGCATGTGAGGATGCAAAATGGCTCCTAGTCAGCTTATCACGCAAGGATGGTGCTTTTTTAAAAACGATCTCAGGGTGGTCACTGACATTTTTCTTTAGGATGGGGTTATGATTGGTGCCTACAAAGTCCATCTGCTTCGTTCTCCTGGGTATTTTTACCCCCCCCCCTTCCTTTTTTCTAAGACTTAAAATAGGATGTTGGCACTGCTCTACATATGAGACCTCCACAGTCCATCCTGTGATGAGATCTAATAACCCTCCAATCTTTTAGCCCCATCAGAATTGCCCTATCAAAACTGCCCCATCATATTGCCACCATCAAAGCTGCCCCATCATATTGCCACCATCAAAACTGCCCCATCAGAATTTTCCCATCAAAACTGCCCCATCATATTGCCACCATCAAAACTGCCCCATCAGAATTGCCCCATCAAAACTGCCCCATCATATTCCTCTATTATAAATCAGTACATGGTGTGTCTTTCCCCTACCCTGGGCTCTGTAATCAGAGCTGAGATGCTCCTGCCACCTCCCCCCCTGTGTATAACAAAAGCTTTGGTAACCATGGCAACAAAAGCAACACAATATACACTCTGTTTAATGGCTAAAATTTCCTGAAATGACCTCTAAACAAACAGCTTTTTCACAAAAACTGTAAAAGATATCAAACTTAAAAGATATAGCCAGATAGCTGAATATTTTGTGAACATTTTAAAGTTTGTTTGGCGTCTGTAGGTGAAAGCACTCCCACTAATAAATAAAATCGAATAACAATAGTGGGACTGCTAAAGCATTCCTTCTAAAAAAGAATAACAATAGTGGGACTGCTGAAGCATTCCCACTAAATATGTGGCTCCATTAGCCATAGGCTACATTCACAAAGCTAACACACCGGGATGTTTTCCAAGGATTGGCAGTTATTTTCTGCTGAGTCATCCAGTGAGATTTGAAAATAAAAACCGTTACATGTCTAAAAATAGATCGCCTTCTACTTGTGTTAAAGGTGAGCGAAATGAGCCTCTGAAGCCATTCTTCTCACTAGTTTTACAGATTTAAATTCCTATTTCCTATAAATTAGATCTGATTGAAAACTCATTACTGACTTTCTCTTTCATGAGAATAACTATTTTCATTTTGGGAGTCATCAAATCTAAAAACTACTATTAAAAAAAATTAATTAAAAGTACATTTTGAAAATGATAATATTGAAATGGATCACATGACTTACCATATGGATATGGGTAGCTCTCTCTTTCTGATGACCTTTCACGGTTGATGCATCGTGAATAGCTTCTATTTTCTCTTGACATCTTGGTAATATTAGATGTCTATTAGATGCTTATTAGAAGTTAATGTGTATATATATATATGTGAATAAATTCACTAAAGACAATAACAATCTGAAAATCGCAGGAGAAACACCTCAGCAATGCTTTCAGTGTGGCTCCTACTAGGCATCTGCTGAGCACTGCTCTGGCTGACTTGCTTATTCCTGCAGGTGATGACATCACAGGGGACTTTCTAACTGACAGTTTTTTTTGGGGTTTTTTTCAACCAACTTTATGAAACTTTAAAAATGAACATTTTTTTTTTTCTAGTTTACCAAAGATTTTTCAAATATGAATTTTGAATAGGCTCAGTTCACACAACTAACATTATTATAGCAAAGAATTTTCTATTTTTTTTTTAATGGCACTAGTTTTTTTTTTTATGGCAACATTTGGTGCAGAGCCTTATGCCGCGTACACACGAGCGGACATTACGGCGGACTTTGCCCAGCGGACTGGATTTCGTCGGACAATTCGATGTGTGTGGGCTCCAGCGGACTTTGTTTTCTCAAAAGTTGGACGGAATTAGATTTAAAACTTGTTTTAAATTTATCCGTTGAAATCGAGTCCGGTCGAAAAGTCCGCCATCTGTATGCTAGTTCGACGGACAAAAAGCCACGCTAGGGCAGCTATTGGCTACTGGCTATGAACTTCCTTGTTTTAGTCCGGTCGTACGTCATCACGTACGAATTCGACGGACTTTGGTGGATTGTGTGTAGGCAAGTCCGTTCATTCACAAAGTCCGTCGGAAAGTACGTCGAAAAGTCCGCCGGGCAAAGTCCGCCGTAATGTCCGCTCGTGTGTACGCGGCATTACAAAATAAAAAGGAGACGGTTACAGTTGCAATATGATTAGGGATAAGAGGGTTACACGAAAGTATTATTATTTTCTAAAAAAAATAACCGTCATTTGCATTTTAGATTTGAAAATGGCAGTAAAAAAATAGAGAGTCTTATCTTTGTGCTAAAACGGTGTGAATTGAGGCTCATCAATGACCTGTAAAGATATTCTGACCACTAGATGAAGTGTCCATGGGATTGTGTTTTAGGTGTATTCCTTTACAAGTCTATTGGAATACAAAACATGCCTAACAGCTGTTCACACTTGTGAGAGTACAAAATGCAAGAAAAGCTCATTTTTAGCTGCTTTTTTTCCTGTGAATTTTCTGACTATTTTGTCATAATTTCCTTTTCCAAAAAAAAAAAAAATTACAATAAAATTGTTATTAGTGGACACAAACACAACATAACTTACAAAATCCCTGCTAAATCTGAAAGATAAAGCCGCATTGAGTTAAATAAAGCTGCGTATGTGAGTGAGGTCATGGGGCTCATTCACATGGGTGCTGTAGCCTAATGGTAGCATTCACAGAATGCCTTGTTGGTTGTTTTTCAACGAATACAAGGTGATCTCTGATTGGAGGAGGTGAAAAGGAAGGTTGGTTAGAAAAATACAAGATGTTCTGTAAATGTATGCATGGGGCAGTTAATCAACACAGGACCCGGAAGATTGTGACTATCACTGTAATCGTGCCAGATACTATAAAGATTGTCAGCTTCCACAGCAGTCTGTCAGGTATGAAATATGCATACTTTAATTGGTCCAAGATGGACCTATATAAATATGCAATTAAGATCATACCTGGATTTTAGTTTTAATACATGTATTGCTGCCAAAACATCAAAATATAAATATCATAAAACTACCAAAATAGTGGCAGCACTAAAGAGAAGAGTTTCTCAATGAAATTGCTTGGTCTCAGTGTGATGTGGTACACACAGGTGTCCATGGGAAGCATGACGTTTCTGCAATCATGTGCTTGTAGCTGGGAAGCTTGATTGGCTTCCTTTAGCGTTTCCTCAGTGTGCAGAGCCATGCGCCCCAACACTCCCACTATACAATTATTCTTTGTGATTGGCGGAGCTGTGGAGGACATAGAGCGGTGCTTTTAGCTGAGCTGCTTCACTTCCGGTCTCGCTGGTCAACTTTTCCCGATCCCATGGTGGTGGAACACAAGGATTTAGCCTCTCTGAGTCAGCTGGCTGGCCATCAGACACGCCTGTACACCTCCCTGCCTGCTGCTACCTAGCCCATAGACCACAGGATTGGTCAGTGGAGTGCCCAGGGCAATCGTTGCCCAGCCTGCATACAGGTAGGTGGCCAACTTGCCATCCATCCAGTGCTCTATCCAGGGCTGCTGATAAGGAGGGACCTCTGGGCTGGGGGGGCATAAGTTCATCGGGAGAGCCGGGAGACTGTAACTGGAGGGACTATTTTTTTTATTTCGACTCCTATGCGGATTTACACTGGCCACATTTGGCGATAGTAAGTTTAACCACTTGCCGCCCACCATATAGCAATATGACGTTGGCAAAGTGGTTTCAATATCCTGACCAGGCGTCATATGATGTCCAGCAGGATATCAAGCCGCTGCGTGCCCCCAGGGGCGCGCATCATGGCGATCGTTGTTGCGGTGTGTCAGTCTGACACACCGCAACTCTGATCTAGGTAAAGAGTCTCTGACGGAGACTCTTTACCACGTGATCAGCCGTGTCCAATCATGGCTGATCATGATGTAAACAGGAAGAGCCAGTGATCGTCAGACGCGAGTAGAGGAGAGCCGATTAGCTGCTCCTCTTACAGGGGGTCTGTGCTGATTGATTATCAGCGCAGCCCCCCCCCTCGGATGCCCACACTGGACCACCAGGGTCACCACTAGGACCACCAGGGATGTCACCACCAGGTATGCCACCCTAGACCACCAGGGATGCCAATCAATGCCCACAATGGATGCCAATCAGTGCCCACAATGGGTATCACTGATTGGCAGGCATTATTGTTTGGCACTGATTGGCATCCATCCGTGCCATCAATAAGTGTACGTCAGTGTCTCTATCAGTGCCCATCCATGCCCATCAGTGCCACCTATCAGTGCCCATCTGTGCCACCTATCAGTTCCCATCTGTGCCGCCTATCAGTGCCCATCAGTGCCACCCATGTGTACCATCAGTGCTGCCTATCAGTGCCCATCAGTGCTGCCCATCAGTGCTGCATATTAGTGCCCATTATCAGTGCCACCTCATCAGTGCCACCACATCGGTGCCCATCAGTGCAGCCCCATCAGTGCCCATCAGTGAAGGAGAAAACTTATTTACAAAGTTTTGTAACAGAAACAAAAAAACCTTTTTTTTTCAAAATTTTCAGTCTTTTTTTTATTTGTTTAACAGAAAACAAAAATCCTAGAGGTGATCAAATACCACCAAAAGAAAGCTCTATCTGTGGGAACAAAATAAAAAAAACATTTTGTTTGGGTACAGTGTTGTATGACCACGCAATTGTCATTCAAAGTGCGACAACGCCGAAAGATAAAAATTGGTCTGGGTAGGAAGGTGTATAAGTGCCTGTATTGAAGTGGTTAAAGTCCCGGCTCTCTCAGTCCCTGTGCTGCTGGCGGAGGAGTGAATGGCTCACACACTGCCTGCCTCCTTCAGCAAGTAAGTGCTGAGGGAATCAGCAGGAGAAGAACAGTGGCAGTCTTGGGTACGTGCAGTAGTCCATATCCTCCATCCATCTCCCTGTGACAGACTCGGCAGCCAGCAGTGCACACAGGGGGATCCCTGGAAACAGACAGAGAAGGTACAATACATGCAGGGTCAGGACTGGGGGGAGGAAGGGGCACCTGGCATGCTATTGTTACTGTCCTGACTCCTGCTACAGTAACAACTTTCACTTCCAACTTTACTTCCCCCTCTCTCCGTGTAATGGAAGTCTATACATCTTCCCAATCACACCGATCATCCCCTCTCCCCCCTCTCCCCACTCCTTCACTTTCTGCCGTTTGCTCTCCCCTCACAGACATCTCAAGTCTCCCGCGATTCACAGGATACTCCCGCATTTGACGGCGGGCCCACCCGCGAGTGTGGCGCAATCTCCAGGCTGAGCCTGCACTGCCACTCAGCCTGGAGCAGGGCCGGGTACCACAGGATATGGACTATATCATCTGCCTATCATCATACAGGACTTTGCACCATGTCACAGCTCAGAAAGAAAACTAATATGGACTTAAACAGGCTTCCATCCTCCAGAAACCTCCTAACGATGGTAACCAAGCAGTAGAAAGCGCCGCATTGGCCCAAAGTCAGACTGGAGGCGCGGCCTGAACGCTGATTGGAGGGCAGGTGAGCAGGAAGCATTGACTTTTGCCCCTGTACCTGGAAGTCGCTGTCAGTCGCTGAGCCGCTCTCGGGTTGTTGGTGTGGAGAAGAAAGGTACAGGCGTGGAACATGTGACATCATGTATTTATACTCATGGCTCGTGTGTGACATGTGTGTGCTCTGGTGCTTGTAGTTCCACTGCTACCCCACTCCCTAATTCACACGAGCTGTGTCTGTGAATGAATATTTGTACCCACCTGTGTGTGCTCTGGGTGTATACATGGATTGATCACTATTATATAGGGCTTTTTTTCTCAAACAATAGGTGCTGGAACTTAACCATGGCCACACAAAATCCCTCCACCTACACACACCCTCCAAATCACATCAAATAGTGGGTGTGTTCAGTCAAATTTCATGAAAACAGTAGGAGGGTCTTAAAGGGGCATTAAATACCAGGATTGCATTACACACAGAGTGCAGAGCTGTCACTTGTAAACACAGAAACCAGACTTCTGTGTTTACAAGTGATTGTGGAGAGCAGGCACCAAAGGGCCTGAGCCAGAGGTGGTGGAACTGAGTTCCACCAAGTTCCCCCTGAAAAAAAGCCCTGCTATTATATATATATAAGACTCATTACATAATTGTTTTATTAGATCAGTGAGTGTGCCCAGCCATTGGGTGAATTTCTTCAATTGTCCTGGAGGTGTGAATGTGTACACAGTATACAGAGGTCAGCAGTGTGGGGGATGTGAGGTGAGTAGTGGTGTGCATGGTGCAACACTGTGTGCTACAACACATTGTGTGCAATGAGATTGGTGGTGGGGGCAGTGAGGCTGCACTGATGGCTCAGTGAGGCTGCAGATGGGCACAGTGAGGCTGCAGATGGGCACAGTGAGGATGCATTGTTGTCACTGATGAGGCTGCATTGATGGGCACAGTGTGACACAACATTATCTTTTAAAGTATTATTTTATTACACTGCTCACACACACCCTGCATCCTCCGGTGTCAGATCTGACTATTCCCATCATTGACTGACACCCTTTCCATCCCACATTACTTTATCTTTTACCTGTTCAGCAGCTCAGTACATTCTCTGCACCCATTTAAGGTGGCCATACTAGGAATGAAATAATAAAATGAATCATCTATTCTATGGCCACCTTAAATGATTTTAGAGAATGTAATGAGCTGCTGAACAGGTAAAAGAGATAAAAAGTAATCTGGGGTGGAAAGGTGTCAGGCAGACAGTCAATACAGTATGTGGACCCCTAGAGAGGAATGCCCAGATCTGAGACCACACTTGTAAAGAAGACCTTAGGGGCTCATTTACACAGCTGGGAGGAGCAGTACAAGTAGGCAGTTGAGCTGAAGTTTTACCACCCCCGACCACCCCACCTGAAAAGAGATGCAGTTCAATGGCAAAAATGTAATGGCATTTCACCATGAATAGGGTGCACCACAAATACCCTGCAAGTTTGTGCAATGAACATGGCTGGGGCATTGTGGGTCTGCATATGACGGGCACAGTGAGGCTTCAATTGACCGGCAGTGAGGCTGCAATTGATGGGCACAGTGAGGCTGCAATTTGACAGGCACAGTGAGGCTTTAATTGACGGCCACAGTAGGGTTTCAATTGACGGGCATGGTGAGGCTGCAATTGACGGGCATGGTGAGGCTGCAATTGACGGGCATGGTGAGGCTGCAATGGACGGCCACACGGTGAGGCTGCAATTGACGGCCACTGTGAGGCTGCAATTGACGGCCACGGTGAGGCTGCAATTGACGGGCACAGTGAGGCTGCAATTTGACAGGCACAGTGTGGCTTCAATTGATGGCCATGGTGAGGCTTCAATTGACGGCCACGGTGAGGCTGCAATTGACGGCCACGGTGAGGCTGCAATTGACGGCCACGGTGAGGCTGCATATGATTGGCACAGTTGTATCTAGCAGTAATGATACATAATCACTTGATAAATGGTTATTTACAGCGCTGCATTACTAAAAGTTTAATTTTTCAGTTTGTTTGCGCCCACCCCCCCAAAAAAATTTGAGCACCAGCCGCCACTAATTTATTGCAGTGCTTTACATATACTGTACATTCACATCAGGTTCTGTCCTCAAGGAGCTTACAATCTAAGGTCCCCAACTCACATTCATACATACACATACTAGGGCCAATTTATACAGCAGCCAATTACCTACCAGCATTTCTTTGGAGTGTGAGAGGAAACCAGAGTATGCGGAGGAAACCCACACAAGCATGAGAACATTTAAAAGCATTTGACAGCGTAATGTAAAACAAAAAAAGTGGGGTGTGGTATGGATTTGGAGGGGAACCCCACAGCCCGGCAGGTCAGAAAAGGGAGAGGGATGAGCGGGCAGGGGGGGACAAGGGCCTCTTCCCCACAAACTTGGGCTGTGGGTGTCTGCGGACGGGGGGGAGCTTATCACAACCAGATCCTGCCCCCATGTGAATGAGTAGGGGTTAAAAAAAAGAAGTTCTTTAATAGGCAAGGGGCAGGGCTATGCAGCAAAGGGCCTGGTATGGATCTAAGGGAGGATTCCACACTGTTTTTTTTCACACTTTTTTTTGCCGCCAATCATTTGTTTTTTTTTACATTCAGCTGTCCATGGGGAACTCCGCTGACAGTTGGCGACCCATCAGTTGTTAAGGATGTGGCAGCCTTCTTCCCAGCCCAGTCCCTAACAACCAGTTACATACAGTGTTTTTAAAAGGGGAAAAAAAAAAAGTAACAAAAAATGCATCAAGAACGCAACACTTGCATTGCTGGTGCGATTCCATTGAAGTCTATTACATGCGAAACGCAATCTGCGTCCCTGACCCTTTCCAAAAACGCACCAGCTGCAAAACACATAGATGTGAACATGTACCATAGGAAACCATGTTAAATGGACTGTAGTGCGTCTCTCCAAAATGCAAAAGGCACCAAAAAGTGCATAGGTGTAAACGTAGAGTTAAAAGTTCTGCAAGCAGCATCTTTAGGGTGGGTTGGGTGCGCTGTATACAGCTCTCCAAAAAAGCCCCTTCCCATTGCAACGAATTGGCAGCGATTCAAAAGCGCCGCAACACAGGAGGTTTTAACCTCTTCTCTGGGCTAGCGGCCAAAGAATGGTGCAAAAGCGCCACTTAAACAGCGGTAAAGAGCTGCTAAAAGGAGCGGCACTTTACCGCAAATGCGGCCACTGCCCCAGTGTGAAAGGGGTCTAAAACAAAGGAAATAAGTCAGACCCGTATAAAATCAGATTACACAACGAATGTCAATGCACTAAGTATAATAGAATAAAGAACATGGGGTTGATTTTAAAAATGCACTGTGTATTTGCTCCAGAGCTTAGTAAAAGAAGCTTCACTTTGCAAAAAAATACCCAATCACATTCAAAAGAAAAAGAAAACAAACAAAAAAATAAATAAACACACCACACAACACAATTTTCCCTTGTATATGATTAGATGATGGAAGTCAGCAGAGCTTCCTCTCATGTAGGCAGCCCATACATTATGCTTTTCGTTCAACCAGCAGGTTCGACCGCGGCATGCGGGTCGGTGACATCACAAGGGGCGGGGCCATCCAAAGATGTCACCGGGTGGCCCCGCCCCTTATTTAAGACTTTTCTGGAGGGGGGTTTCAGGTCGGCAGTGGTGGTTTGTTTAAATAAAGATCAAAAACGGCCTACTGTCTTTTTTCACACTACATTTTTTTTTTTGTGCATAAGTAGTGTGTAGTTGGTGAATAAGTACTATGCACCCCAAACTCATTTACATGGGGGGCAGATTTGGGGTCCCCCTTCTTAAAAAGGGGGCTTCCAGATTCCGAGAAGCCCCCTCGCCTGCATACCCCCACAACCACCGGCCAGGGTTGTGGGGGAAGAGGCCCTTGTCCCCATCAACATCAACATGGGAACAAGGTGATTTGGAGGCTCCCACATGGCTCCGCCCCGGCTGAGGGCATGTAGCCTGGTATGGTTCAGGTTTCAGGAGGGGGGGCGCTCGCTCATCCCCCCCCCTCCTGGCCTACCAGGCTGCATGCTTGGGATGAGGGTCTGGTATAATTTATTGGGGGGACCCTCACACTGTTTTTGTTTTTTTTCATATTTTATTGCCAGAAATTCCTTTGTTTACATTCAGCTGTCAGCTGAGGAATCATCGGTTAAGGATGGAGTGGCCACCTTCTTGCCCTGCTCCTTAAAAACCATCTACCGCCCGCTCCTAAAATTTGCATCAAAAGTGTCAGTAATTATCACATTACAGACTCTATACCACATGAGTTATTTACCACAAAATTCTTAGTGAATTGCACATTTGAAAATGATTTACCACATGCTTTTTTTTACCACATTTTTTCAGTCATTATTTAACTCTAGAATTGACCCCTATGTCTTTACATGTTCACAATTAAAACTAAAGCAACAAAGATCAATAAAATTTTACAGAACCTTTAACCCTTCCCCATGCGATCAAAAAGAGAAGAATGCCGCGGATGGCTATAGAGCAGCCCACCACTTCTGTAAAGAATACCATTTTTTTTTTATTATTATTTACTTATAAGATTTTTCAAAAATTATACACTGCAATACAAAGAGAAAGCATTTCAACTCTTGATAGTACAGAGCATTGTATATATAAACTTGTGGAACTGAACGTAGATACAGGTATGTTCACAAACAAGCGTCTTCCAGCAATGGATCATTCAAATATAGTTATCATACCGTATCATATGGTAAACAAAATGAGAGAAGAATATATAGTTTTAATAATTTATAATAACAATACAAAAGAGAAAAGGAAGCAAGGTACAACATAATCAGGAGATGGCACCAGGAGATTCAGGAGGCTTGAAGGTTATCAGATTCAAGGGGGTACGCAGAGTCGTCCCATGTCTTCCATATTTTATAAAAGAAAGGTAGTGTGTCCTCAATTTTAGCAGTCAAGTGTTTCATCCCACGTATATCAGCCATTATGGAAAGAAAGTGATGGAATGTGGGGGGAGAAGTGAAGAGCCAATGTCTAGGGATAGCTCTCTTTGCGGCCAAAAGGATAAAGTACATACGTTTCCGTGACGCTTTAGATATTCCTGGGAGAGGGAGGCCTAGAAGGAAATGCATGGGATTCAAAGGTATGGGTGTAGATAATAATGTTTGTAGAAGATCCTGAATCTTAGTCCAAAGAGAATACCATTTTAAATAATTTCCCACAGGGTGATTCCACACTTTGAAGTTTGAAAAGAACAAGACAAAATAAATACTGTATGCTATAGTATTATAAGTATTGTGTGTATAACTGTAGACTATAGTATGTATGTGGCAACAATTAACACAATCATCAGAGATGTATGTACACATTTTATTATTTACATTATACTATAAATTCACTACCACATATGTAGCCAAGTCCTAGGTACCCTTTGGTCTAATGAGAACCTCCAGAGTCAGGGACAGCTGACATCCTATGTAGAGTGGCTTACGAGGCATGGTGGGTGTAATGCAAGGTAGATTCATGGGCGCTAGACACTTTTTGGATGCAAAGATTTATTTTCTCTTAACAGAACCGTGAGAGAGAGGGTTTAGGGCCAGGACACCCTTTAGTAGTTGCAATGTTATTTGTCAGACTCCGAGACTTCTATTAGGTAGACAGCCATGCAGGGAAAGGCACCCAGCCGGACATCACATCTGCATGTGTAGACACGCTGTCTCCTATGGCAACAATCTTGAACAGTTCCTAACAAAAGCTTACAATGAACTCTTTTACTTCCTCTACAATCTCCTATTTTAGATCTTCACTCAACTGAGCTCCCAGTCTCTCTCACTAGACTTACTGATCCACTGCCACTGGATCCCCTGAGCTCTTCCAACCTTCTTACTCAGTATCTTCCTCAAGCTTCAGCTTCCCTGCTGGGTCCCTAGCTTGGCAACCAAGATACCTTTTAAGCGTCACCCCACTGGCCTGCTCGGTCCCTGGCTTGACACACAAGGCTGCTCTGCAAGCATCACCTCCGCTGGCTGGGTCCCTGGCTTGACACCTGCTGGAGATTCCCAATTTGTCACCGTCCCCGGTTGGTGAGAATACTGCTCCTGTACATGCTTCAGCTACTCAGTGGTCCTCGGTAACAAGGTGGATGGTCCCTTAGTGGCGACAGCTTCCCCTCTACTTCCGAAAACGACAGGTTCTCCAGCCAGCAGAACCGTCACTTATGGATGGACTGCAAGCCACAGTCTCAACCCTACATTGCTCTCTTGCTTCTGGATAGGCGCTCAGACAGCTTAGCAGCCAGATGTCCACGGGATAGGCCCCAGGCTCCGGCCTAGCAGCCCGGGACAGTACAACACAAGTCCACCCAGACAGCCGTCCAGGTGGCACAGAACCCCAATCACCTGACCTCACTCGAATAAATAGGCTCTTCCAGCAGGCTAAGGGACCCAAGAAGATCCCTGCCCATTGGCTGAGACACCCCATCTATTCCTAATCTGTCCCTGCAATGCCCTTGTCTTATCCAATGCCACCAGATACCCGGCTATCTAGTGACAGAAGAGAGAAGTGCAGCAATTCCAGAATTAGGGTGGAATCAATTGATCCCCTATCAATTGGCCAAGGCAATTATACCTGGCAGGTAAATTTACTAGCAACCCTGCCTAAACATCAGGGTGCTACACACACAAAAGAGTATTACCATTTACTAAAGTGTAACTATAAGTAATCAATACACATTTAAGATTGTACAATATATCACATTAATTTTATTGTTTAATAAAAAAATATACACACACTTCCATTTAGTTAAAAAAAAAATCATATTAAAAGTGCACATTTACTGGTATCAGGTGGGGCAGATGATGAGACAGCACAGCAAAGGTCAGAAAAGGAGCAGAGTGTGTCTGGAGGCAGAGTTGAGACTCTATCAAGAAACCTAATGCCCCGTACACACGGTCGGATTTTCCGATGGAAAATGTCCGATTGGAGCGTGTTGTCGGAAATTCCGACCGTGTGTGGGCTCCATCGGACATTTTCCATCGGATTTTCCGACACACAAAGTTTGAGAGCAGGATATAAAATTTTCCGACAACAAAATCCGTTGTCGGAAATTCCGATCGTGTGTACACAAATCCGACGGACAAAGTGCCACGCATGCTCAGAATAAATAAAGAGATGAAAGCTATTGGCCACTGCCCCGTTTATAGTCCCGACGTACGTGTTTTACGTCACTGCGTTTAGAACGATCGGATTTTCCGACAACTTTGTGTGACCGTGTGTATGCAAGACAAGTTTGAGCCAACATCCGTCGGAAAAAATCCTAGGATTTTGTTGTCGGAATGTCCGAACAAAGTCCGAACGTGTGTACGGGGCATAAGTGTGTGAGTCTTCAGAATAAAAAAAGGCAGCCAAATGTGTGTGATCATTGACGAAACAAAAACATGCATTAGAAAATGCAGACACAATAATATCTGTCCAATAAACCTTGTGTTGCTTTAGGTATGATGTTTTCAGATCATCGCAAATTGTGCATTATTCATCCATCTGTTGCGTTCAGTACAACCAGATTTCTTTTTCCCCATTAGCTTTATGAACAACTTAAATTTTTTTTTTTGTCAGCATTTTACATGGCAGTCTATACATTTCTGTGTAGCTGGTATCCCTGGTAATAGCAGGCAATGAAAATACTGGCGATAATGTAATTCTATTTACAGGATTCAGTCAAATAAGCCCAGAGCAATATTACAGACCAAACGCTTGTGACTCAAACACATTACTTTGTTCAAGTTCGGATGAGCAGGAAACATTTTTTCTTAACCGGTTCCCGACCGGCGCACGCCGATGTTTGTCGGCAGAATGGCACGGCTAGGCAAAAGGGCGTACCTGTATGTCCCTTTGAAATTGCTGCTGTGCCATTGCGTGTGCGCTGGCCGGGAGCTCCGTGAGTCAGGTCGCGGGTCCCGCGGACTCGATCGCCGCTGGGATACCCGCGATCGTCTCACGGAGAGGAAGAACGGGGAGATGTTAAGGTAAACAAGCATCTCCCCATTCTGCCTAGTGACAGTGTCACTGATTTCTGCTCCCTGTCAGCGGGAGCAGAGATCAGTGTGTGCCACAGCTAGCCCATCCCCCCTACAGTTAGAACACATTCCTAGGACACATTTAACCCCTACAGCACCACCTAGTGTTAACCCCTTCACTGCCAGTCACATTTACACAGTAATCAATGCGATTTTAATCGCACTGATCGCTGTATAAATGTGAATGGTCCCAAAATCACGCCAAAATTGTCCGACGTGTCCGCCATAATGTCGCAGTCAGGATAAAAATCACTGATCGCTGGCACTACTAGTAAAAAAAAAATAATAATAATAAATATCCCCTATTTTGTAAACGCTATAACTTTTGCGCAAATCAATCAATAAACGCTTATTGTGATTTTTTTTACCAAAAATATATAGAAGAATACGTATCGGCCTAAACTGAGGAAAAAAAATGTTTTTTTTATATATTTTTGGAGGATATTTATTATAGCAAAAAGCAAAAAATATTGCGTTTTTTCTTCAAAATTGTCACTCTTTTTTTGTTTATAGCGCAAAAAATAAAAACCGCAGGGGTGATCAAATACCACCAAAAGAAAGCTCTATTTGTGGGAAAAAAAGGATGCCAATTTTGTTTGGGAGCCACATCGCACGCCGCGCAATTGTCAGTTAAAGCGACACAGTGCCGAATCGCAAAAAGTTCTCTGGTCAGGAAGGGGGTAAATTCTTCCGGGGCTGAAGTGCTTAAAGAATTCAAGCTGTGCAAAAAAAATGAAATAAAAAAGTTGAAAGCATGGTTGAGACAATTTTTGAAGGATAAAAACAAAAAACTTGAACAGCTGCCCATACCAACCTGATTCTTGCTTTTTCTTGATAGGCAAGCTAATTGGTTGTGATGGAAAGCTTTTGCAAAAAGGTCGCTTATACACTATAAGACCAGTCATAAACCGTTAGATTTCTCACTTTCAGCCCATAGAGTTAACAAGACAAATTCAATAGATTCCTCCACCCATGATAAACAATGTGGACAGAGAAATACATGGACAGCTATTCTGACAGCCACAGCACCTGCAGCTGTTTGAATACCCAAACATGATTGCTTCTGATAGGATGCAGTCACTGTCCAGCCATTCCATCCAGTTTGGTGAAAGCGGTTGTAAACCACTGGCCTTTTTTTTTTTTTTACAACCTGCAAGGTAAAGGCATAATGTGCTAGTATGCATTGCATACTAGTACATTGTTTAAAACTTAGCTTAAAACGAAGCCCTCCTGTGCTGAGAAGTCAGCGCTGCATTGGCTCCACTCTTCACCCTTCGGGGCTCGCGGACTCCTGCTCTATGACTGTCTGAAGCTGTGATGATGTCACTCTTGTGTATGCGTGCGGGAGCCACCGTTCGCGGCAAAGGGCTCTGAAGGAATGGCACAGGTGGCCACTCCTTCAGAGCGCATGCGCCAGCGATGTCGCTGGCTGCATGTAATGTAAATATCTCCTAAACGGTGCACGTTTAGAAGATATTTACACTACCTATAGGTAAGCCCTTTTACAGGCTATTTGGAGCTTCTCTTGTATTCGTACGTTTGTATATGTCTGATTCTTACCAGTATTTGCCAGTATATATTTGTAACACAATTTTAATAATAAAATGGTTGCAAAGGTGCGCCCTCTGTTCCTTATCTTTCTCAGTCAGACATTCCCCGTGGGTTTCCCCGGCCTGCTATGAGTGGCAGCACAGCCTGTGCGGAAGTTGAGGATATTCTGACTGTTTGTGGGCGCACTCTCAAGCAGGAGATTTTGGTTCCTATTTTTGTCTCCAAACTATGGCCTACAGGCCAAATACGGCCCCCTGCAAGATGGGCCTCTGATGGGGACCCTCAAGCAAGAGGGGCTCTGAAGTAAGGGGGGACTAAAGTTTATTTGGAATTTCTTTGCTTTCTTTTACTGAAGTTTCTCTGTTGTTCTAAATGATATAAAATAAAAAATCAAAGTAAAACTTATTCATTCATTTAAAAATGTGAATAATTCATTTTTAAAACTGATTTTTTTTCTCCGCCCCGTGATTATTTGCAAATTATGCAAATAAAATGAATGAATAAAAAAAAAAATAGACACTGTGTAGCAATAACTCACGGTGGAGCTGCTGGTTTAAGCGGGTCTGTTACCTTCACCCTGCTTCCCTCTGTTTCACCGGCACCGGGTCTAGGGTTCCGTTGAGTTTACCTCTGGACGACACATGCACCAACACTGGAGTACGTTTTCAATGCTTTATAAAATGCTTGACTTAGGAAATAGCAGGAAAGAGGCGGAAAGGAAACTGCAGAAGAAACTCAAACATCTTCTTGTAGGGTTCTTTTGACAAATGTCTTGGTAGAATTCAGATATTGTATGGAATGCGCTCCCCTCGTGGGACACACTCCTTGCTCGTCTGGATAGGCCTCTCTCACTAGCCTAGCAGCCAGTACGCAGCACAAATCAAAGTCTCTGCCACAGACTTGCTTGGGAGCAAAACCCGCACGATCCTCTGCCACAGGATGTATCAGATTTTCTGTAATGAATGTCAGTCACAGTGCCTGAACCTTTAAGCCAACCCGGCAACACTATGCTGTATAGTTACTTTTGGATACGTCCTCCAACCGAGTCACCAGGCCCCTCTATAGACCAGCACGCTGCGTGATCCCTCCAAGACGGGTCCTCCCGGGGGATCTCCTCGGTTGTCCAGCTTCGTCACACAGGACCGACAGCTCAGGACCATTCCTCGGCCGCGGTGGTAGGCCCCAGACAAGCCTCTGGACCCACCCCTGCGCTGCAGTATCGTGGGCCTCCGGAAAGGTAGCTCCTTAATGCATACCTGTCGGCCAGGAGGGGCAGCAGGTGGCTGTAAAAACGAACCCCAAAATATGGAGTCTGTACCATAAATACCCTCGCCCAGAATGCAACTCGGAGGACCACCTCCACCGAGTTGTCTCCGGGACAGAAGAGCATCCATACGCTTCAACACGTTGCCTTTCCAACACCAACCAGTGATAACAGCGACACCCACCGGTCAGCACGGAAACACACACAACGTCAGCCAAGCTGGAACAGAGGCAAACTTAACCTTCCTAACGAACAAATTACTAAATTTACCTAACATGCGGTAGATTGCAAATCTACCAGTGCTACAACTGCTCTAGACAAAGGTTTTTGTATTCAGCCTTGGAATAGAGTAGGGAATAGTCGGAACGCTACCAGGGTTTTCTCTGCGTCTGTGTCCCTTTGGGGTGATTTCCCCTTACTGCATGTGAAATGTTAGGCCAACACTTTTTTCCTGATCAAAAAATGGTCACTAGGACAAATAGAGAAGGTACATCTTAGCAAGGGCACAGACAGTAATACAAACCTGACAGAGGTTCTCACCTTTTACCACACAATCCAAAACCCCAAAAAATAAAAAAAATATGTGGCTAGAGATGTACTGACAGCTAAGGTTTTAAAACAGCTTATATGGAAGTTCTATAGCGGTACATAGACACTGGCTAAAGATATTTGATGGTTGAGGCTTGATCCTGTCAATATGGTACAATAATGTTTCAACCCTGCTATAATCATAAATCCTAAACAGAGGAGCTTAGTTATGGAAGGCAGACCAAATTTTCACCCATCTTGATTAACTGGCAATCTCCAGCTATGTGGCTTGTAGATTCAGGCGATATAAAAAGACAAATCTGGGACAGGAGCAAGTGGAAATGCTGGCAATTGTCAATGAGGATTGTACCGTAGAGTACAAAAGAGTACATCGAGGGCCCTGTTCTCCCCCACAGAGATGCAGAGGTGTTCTGTGGATCCCTGTGCAGGCAGTCCCATTCATGTCAGCTGGGACACAGCGGCTGCCCCCAATTTGACAGCTGTGCCATCCTGGGCCTTGCGCACCCATACCTGCACACTTGTGAAGCTTGCATGTGCAGATGAGTCCGTACAGCCACTGCATCTTTATTGACTAACAGAGGCTGTCTGCACACAGCTCCAGAAACAATCGGCTCTGCTCAATGTACAGGCCTCTGCACCCCTGTGAATGAGACCTTAAAAAAAAATAGCATAAAAGACACATCAGAGAGCAGACCTTGCATTGGGCTACACCAACTGGTGACAAATGCTAAATATGACATTTTTATCTGCAATTCTAGAACAGGCACATTATCTTAGTATAACAGGGTTTTTCTGGCTTATGATGTGCACATTTCCATATGTGACACCATGCTCTATAAATATACCTGCTTAGCTTTTCTGCTAAATATATTTGCTGATGTCTTATTTTCTGTCTGTGTGAAAATACAGAAACCATTTCAGGAAAACATAATCAGTTCTGTTAGTTTTTAAATTGAAGGGAGGAGAGTTTAAAGAAGGTTTTAAAATGTAACTGTGGCCAGGCTATGGACATTTAAGTATTTACACATGCTGTACAAACCATAATGTGCGCGTTCTTGTGCGATTCCTGTGCATTCTCCTACAGTGCAGTTTGGCACCACTACTTTTAAAAAAAATGCGCTGCACCAAATCGCATGGTACTGCAGTACCATGCAATTCTTGTGCCCACAAATGCTGTGCAATCATCCAATCCGGTGCCCACAAGTGTTTGGGATGCTGTTAACAATGTATTGGCACTCAGAGCAAATCGCAAAGGCAGTGTGTTTTTAATGCGTCGTGGAATACCTGGAAGAAACGCCCCTTTCCCGAACCATGGTCTGTTGTGAGCCGGTTCTCAAAGAGTATTAAAGGCCAAGTTCACCTTTTGTCTAAAATTGAGAGGCATTGTGGTCAAGGTGTCCCAGCTTTTAAAAGTATTGTTTAATGTAGTTTCCGTACAATCTACAGTATCTAAAAATCTCTATTGGTAATGCTTTAAAAGTATTTAAAAGGTTACCAGTTTAGAGTTGAACAAGAGGTCTGATGCTAGAATTATTGCTCTCACTCACGTGTGTGGGACCTATATTTGCATTTGCACGTGAGCACTATCAACTTTAGTGCTATAACTAAGGATGAACAGCCTCCCTTGTGTTATCTAGGGCAGTGTCAGGTACTCTTTACTGAGAAATCTGGGGTCTATTAGACCCCAGTTATCTCTTCTGCCCTTAAAAACCTCTAATCAAAGCTGAGATCGGTTTGATCAGAAGCTGTACTAGCCAGTAATAGTTTGTAAACAACAAACCAAAAATCGGAAGTGATAAAATCATTGTTGTTTCCACTTTCATACACCATAGAGATGATCAGGGAACAGAAGTTCCTCCTTCATATCCATGGTTTGCTGACTGGCCAATTCTGTCCTAGGCTCCCTGGTGGAATGGGAGAGCCCAGGAAGGGGGCAGGAGAGAGTGACAATATTGCCCCTCAGATCTCTTAAAGAGCACTGCTGGCACTAAATAGGCAAATAAGTGGAGCTTCCACTTTTGGTTGGAGCTCCACTTTAAAAGTTTCATCAGACCTTGGGATGTGCATATCAATTTATGAGGCCAACTATGGAATAGCAGATTTTCTGATTTGCCCAACTATGAAAGCAGATTTGTCCAAATCAGCAAAGAGTCATACAATTCATTAGCATGATTCTCTAGACCAGGGTTTCTTAACCAGGGTTCCATGGAACCCCTATGGCTCCTCCAGAGGGGCACATGCATTTGCCCATATGTCTTTAGAAATTACACCTTATCCTATTACTATCATGTCTTGTATGTACTTTGATGTTTATTTACCATTGTTTATATATACCCTTTATATATATTATGTTCCTTTGTCAAAATGTTCCCAGATTACAATCTATTCGTTGTAATGTAATACCTGTCAATACTAGTTTCATCTTATGTTTTCTTTTTCCTTCTTTTCTCTCCGCAGAAATCCTCTTCTTTGTTGCAACAAAATTGAACTTTGAAAATTGAAATAATTTTATTGATGTATCAATGTCTGCCTTATAGACGGATGGTCACGTTTTCCCTTTGTCCCCCCCTGACGTGGGCATGTCTGAGGATCGCCCGGCACACAAAGCCGCCCAGGTTAAACTAACCTGTGGCGGTGTTTTGTGAGACCAGAGACGCTGTATTCATCGCATCTGGCCTTCATCTTGCTTCCCCGGCAAACATGCGCGGTCCACCGGTGAAGCCTTGTGTGTTGGCAGGCGGTGTGGGCATGGCCCCGTTCTGGCGTGCAACGGTCACGTTGGTGCGCTGGAACGGAGCAGCGCGTGCACGGCTCGGGGGGCCAAGGAGACTAGCCCTGTTTCTCCTCCCATCTCCATTTGGATCAGCTGTGCTCATGCCGGCTGATTGGGGAGGGAGGGGTACTTATATCTGTGTGTCCACTCGCCCTGACATCCACCTCATTCAGTTGTTGGATGCTGAGGCGAGTGGTCACAAGTAAACTAATCAAAAGGTAAGGACTCTTTTTGAATCTTCTCGATAGCCTGCAATTGGACTATTTGTTTTCCTATGGCAATTTCTAAGCTAGACATACAATGTTATGCCAAATGTGTCAATTATTTATTAATATAAATACTAACCTTTTATAGGATCATACCAATCTAGTTTTTACTGCCATGTGTAAGCATACATTTTTATACACTCTGTTATAACAAATATTAAAACATTGAAACGTATTTAATATGATATGTAATATATATTAATATCTAAAATAATGCCCTTATAGAAGAATCTGCTTACACATTTTTGTCTTTAAAATAGTCAACAAATTTAAATTACCCTCCACACATCCCTGTGACATTATGCACCATCTACAGGTATTTAGCAATTCATTTATTATAAAAAATAAATAAATAATAAATATATATATATATTAATTCCATTTATTGGATTTATTCATTCATTTTTTCAAATTTTTCATACATTTATAGATCTTTTTACGTTTACAGGGCTTCCCTCTTCTCTGGCCCCAGTGGGTCCCCAGGCTCTTTTTTGTCCCTTTGTTCTTGGGGTAGAAGAGGGGGCTAGGTCAGCGGTGAGCTGTTTGTCTCTTGGGCTTGATATGGACATCTCTCCAAAAGAACGCTACTAAATGATTTCTGGGTTGAGAAATTGAAAGCATACTGTACTCTCGCATGTTTTTAAGTATAACATATCGGATTGTTAACCATACCGTCACAATGTATGTAAGTAAACCTTCATGAACTATATTTAGTTTCATGTATATCTATAGACACTGTTACAGTGTTGTGCATTCATTTGTTTTCAATACTCCATTTTAGAATATAAATTCTTCTGGCTAATATATACCCCTGAAGAAGGAGACGGTGACAATGTTGTAGATATGTTAAGCATTCAGTGTTTTTACATATCATATTTAATAAATATTTTTGAAACTTGAAATACTTTTCCAAATATATCGTGCCTTTACAAGGGGATTCTGTCTTTTCTTCTTAACTATTGGATGTGGCACTAACTAAATGCTCAATATTGCCGGCTAAAAAATCCTATCCTTTGTGGTTTTATGACTTCTGATAGAAATATATACACCTCATAACAATTGATCATAATCTCAGATTGCCTGTTTTTGCATTGTATGCACTGCCCCTTGCCTTATAACATAAACCCATACTGCGGCATTTCCACTGCGTAGCCAATGTATTGCTTGGTACCAGACATTTAAACTTGACTTTTATTTTATGGTGTTACTACTATCCTGGTATTTCTATCACCATGGGGTCCATTCTTATGTTTGTTCTGTCCCCAAAGCAGCCTCTTTCATGAGCTTTTTATGACAGGTGTTGTATTAGAAACATCATTTTTTTTTCTATAGGTACTTTTATAGCACCAACATTACACTCACCTGTTGAATAAAGCCTTCAAACCGAGATCTTCCAAGTATCTCTTTTTCTCCCGAATGAGTCAAATGTTTTGCGCTGCATGCATGAGATGATGCACCAACATCACTGGTAGGTTGGTCAAGAAGAAGGAAGAGGAAGAAGTCAATGAGATAAAAAAAAAGGTGGAGCAGGTTTACGAACGGGGGGGGGGGGGGGGGGGTTATTAATGGGAGACAGAACGCACGGACTGGGGAAACAAAGCAAAAAGGAGGCAGGTGAATACTGTATTACTTTTAATAAATAGATTGCATTAAATTGTTACTAAACTCGGAACCCTGCATTCACTATATCTGGTCTCCCACAGTACACAGAACATGGAAGTGCAATTTTTTTTTAAAATTTTTGTACAAAGATTATTTGAAAAGAACATGTACAGTATAAAATATATGTTATAGGGATGGATATCCGAACATTTTTAGGCAGATGTTACACCTACAGTAGGCATTCCTCCAAATGGAGACTTTCGTTGGTGATATAGGTTATATTAACTGTGTCTCCATGGGGGATCCCCCATTCCCATTTATTATTGTTAATGCAACACCACCACAATGCATATATACTATCGGCGGTAATACCTTTAACAAAGTCAAAGTAAATGTCAACTTAAAACTCTCCGTGGGTTGTAGGTGCCCGTATGATTCACCATATGTGCGAAAGGAGGGGATCCACATCTCCTTAGAGAGTGGACCTCCTCCCTCACCACATCAGACTCAGTCCCAGATAAGGACAATCCCCATTTAGGACCCTGCGTTCACTATATCTGGTCTCCCACAGTACACAGAACATGGAAGTGCAAAATTTTTTTTTTTTTTCAATATTTTTTTTCATTTTTTTTTCTACAAGGTATTTGAAAAGAACACGTACAGTATAAAATATATGCTATAGGGATGGATATCCAAACATTTTTAGGCAGAATGTTACACCTACAGTGGGCATTCCTCCAAATGGAGACTTTCATTGGTTATATTAACTGTGTCTCCATGGGGGAGCCCCCATTCCCATTTATTATACTTAACGACACCACCACAATGCACATATACTATCGGCGGTAATATCTCCACCTTTACCAAAGTAAATGTCAACTTAAAACTCTCCGTGGGTTGTAGGTGCCCGTATGATTCACCGTATGTGCGAAAGGAGGGGATCCACATCTCCTTAAAGAGTGGACCTCCTCCCTCACCACATAAGACTCAGTCCCAGATAGGTACAATCCCAATTCAGGATTGTTAGGGACTAGGCCCAAAAACCCTTGTTATACTGCAACAAAGACTAAGGCCGCGTACACACGGTCAGACTTTTCGACCGTACTGGTCCGACAGACTTTCCAGCGGGCTTTCGACGGACTTTTGACGGACTTCCGACTGACTTTTTAACGAACGGACTTGCCTACACACAATCACACCAAAGTTCGACAGATTCGTACGTGATGATGTACACCAGACTAAAATAAGGAAGTTGATAGCCAGTAGCCAATAGCTGCCCTAGCGTCGGTTTTTGTCTGTTGGACTAGCATACAGACGAGCGGATTTCTGGGTCTGGCGGAGTTACGACGAAGCATGTTCCAAATCTAAAGTCTGTCAGATTTGCGACTAGAAAAAGTCAGCTGAAGGTCCGGTGAAGCCTACACACGATCGGATTGTCCGCCGGATTTGGTCCATCGGACAAATCTGGTCAAAAAGTCAGACCGTGTGTACGCTGCATAACAAGAAGAGAGAGAGCGGTCAGAGAAAGAGAGAGAGAAAGGAGAAGTTGGAAGAAGAGAGTAAGGAATGACCCGTGCTCCGAGTCCCACAGCTCAGAAGTCGTTCTCATCAGGCAAGGATCTAGGACAGTGGTTCTCAACCTCTCTAGTGCCGTGACCCCTTGATAAAATTTCCCAAGTTGTGGGGACCCCTAACAGTAAAATTATTTTCGTAGCGTGGGTTGTCAGCACCCAAGGCAAGACAAGTAATTTGCGCCCCTAACACATGTACATTTAGCGCTCCCTGACAGGCTTCCACTCCTTCCAGTATTAAAACCCCTTATGGTACATTTTAGGATGTACAACTCTTTCTGTTCTCCATTCTTTCCCTTTTATCTCTCTATACTAGTTTATTGTTTTTTTTTCCCCCCACCCCTCTCTCTAGCCATCTTTCTTGTTCTTTCTCTCCCTTTTTCTTTGTTCCTCCCCCTCTTTTCCTCTCCCTTCCATGTATTCTCTATTTTTATTCCTTCTCTTACTCCTTGATGGGGGGAATGGGATGAGTGGCAGTGCTGGCAGGGAGTTAGGATTGCCAATGCTCAGGGGGTTCTGATGAGCCAACTTAGGTGCTCTTGATCAAGGTCATCTGATCTGAGAACTATAGTGAGGACTTTTAATGGCAACTATAATCACAGGTAGTGTTACTCACTGTGTCTCCAGCTTCACTGTGCACTTTGGGGCGTCTCGTAGCAGTGACACCTATGCCAAAATCAGGAGATAGGGTCTCCTCCAGCCCCTCCCACATCACATTCCTCACCAGTCAGCCGACCTCCAGTCTCAGGCCCCCAGCCATGCCGTGAACTGAATGGGCGGCTGTGAAGAGGCTGAGTGGGCGGCCACGGCCTCCAGGAAAAGCCCTGCTGGGTGGCCACAAAAAGGCTGGGAGAGCGGTGCAGGCTTCAGGAACAGCTCAGGATTCGGTGACCCCTGGCAAATCATCATTTGACCCCCGAGGGGGTCCCGACCCCCAGGTTGAGAACCACTGATCTAGGATCTCCAGACAGGTACCTGACCCATGGGTTCCAGGCTTTCTCGAACATCTTCATTCTATCATTTAAGATTGCTGTCATACGCTCGTTAAGCAAGATCCAGGAAAGTTTATGTTTAAGCTGTACAAAGGGCACTACGGCCGATTTCCATGATCTTGTGATTGTTATTTTGGCTGATATAAAGATAAATGTTATGAGGCTTCTCTGAGATTTTGACGCTGTCTCTATCTTACAGCCTAGCAGCGCCTATCTCAGAGATTTGACAAGATTTATTTGGGTGAGAGTGTAAATAAAGTTATACACCCTAATCCAATACCGCCTTACCTTAGGGCATCGCCACCATATATGGTACACTGTTCCCTCCTGTCCACATCCTCGGAAACACAAAGGAGATGCGTCCGGTACATAGGATGCCAGCCTAGTGGGGACCATGTACCACCTTAGAAGTACTTTATAATTCGCTTCTATAATAGAAGTATTTATGAGTGACCGCGTGGCCCCCTGGGCTATGTTGTGCCACTCGTCCAGCTCAATACTCTCCTGAAGGTCCGCTTTCCATTTTTTCATGTAGCCCTGTTTAATAGGGGAGCTAGTCAAGATGGTGTAAATTTCTGAGATATGAGCCCCGATTTTATCAAATCTCTGGCACAAATATGGAAATGCAGTTTTTTAGTAAATATAAACTGCTAAATACCTTTTCTCATTAGCAGTATATATAGCAGTCTTGTGACTTCTATCAGTGTCTGGTTAAAGCTTGTAGGAGGCATTTTCATTCTCCTCTGACTGTTCTATGAGGCTGCAGGGCCCCTGACCCTCTTTCTGGATATGTCTGGACAGTGCCGATTGGAATTGTGCTGATCACATGAACTCTCCCAAGCAAAAAAAAAAACCTTTCTAGCCATAAATGGAATAGGGGTTCAGTCAGCGCAAAACCAAAACTAAACTTCTAACCTAAGCAGCTGAACGCTTAAGGTCAATATAACAATCCTTGGACAAGTGCATAAAAATGGAAAACAGCGCAACGCTAAAAGAAACAACACTAAAAAAAACACTAAAATATGATATAGTCTTGTAGGGTAAAAGAGAACCGTAAAAAAAGTCCTAATTCATATAAGTAAAAAACCAAGCCAATCGGAGGGATGAGAAACGGAAGAACATGCAGAGAAGCAACCCCAGAAAGACAAGTTTAGTCCTCTTCAGTAGTGACCAGGGTGCTCAAAGATATATCCTCTATGTGAATCCGTATTAGTGCTTCCACCACCGTAAATGCAGGCCGCTCACCTCAAAGTATGGACCTCTGAATCAACAGATAGGTCAATCAAGCTTTCCCACATGGGTATTTAACCACTTGCCGACCAGCCGCCACAGTTTTACTGCGGCAGAATGGCACGGCTGGGCGAAAAGATGTTATGTAAAGTCGCTTTCCCCTGTGGCCACTAGGGGCGCGCGTGCACGCTACTCGCCCTCAGAGCTGATGCGAGTGCCGATGCGAGGGCTCCTGCGATTGCTCGTGACACACCGAGAACACACAGATCCCGGTTCTCTGAGGGGAGAAGAGACTGATCGTCTGTTCATACAAAGTGTGAACAGCGATCTGTCATCTCCCCTAGACAGTCCCATCCCCCCTGTCAGTGACATTTTTACAGTAATCAGTGCATTTTTATAGCACTGATCGCTGTATTAATGCCAATGGTCCCAAAAATGTTTCAAAAGTGTCCGATGTGTCCGCCATAATGTTGCAGTCCCGATAAAAATCGCAGATCGCCACCATTACTAGTAAAAAAAAAAAAATAATAATAAAAATGCTATAAATCTATCCCCTATTTTGTAGACACTATAACTTTTGCGCAAATCAATCAATATATGCTCATTGCGATTTTTATTACCAAAAATATGTAGAAGAATACATATCGGCCTAAACTGAGAAAAAATTTGCTTTATTTAGAAAGAAATGGGGATATTTATTATAGCAGAAATTACAAAGTATTGTGTTTTTTTCAAAATTGTCGCTCTTTTTTTGTTTATAGCACAAAAAATAAAAACCACAGAGATGATCAAATACCACCAAAAGAAAGCTCTATTTGTGGGGAAAAAAGTAAAATATAATATAGGTCGTTCAGCAGCCAAATCTTCCGGGGCTGAAGAGGTTAAAGATGATTAATGCCATTTAAGGGATCTAAGAGCTGAAATCCTGCCCTTCCACAACAGCAGCGGGATACCTCACTCACAGATAACAGGTGGGAACATGACGACCATGAAAGATCAATAAAATATACATAGTGCTTTCTGGTTGGCTAATACCGTCATTTATTGGTTAATAAAAGATTTACTCTGTCACTGAGTCCTCCCATCCAACCGCACGCGTATCGTCCCTATGGGCGGGACTTCCTGAGCGGTGGCCATACACACCAAATCTGAACATGTGCAGCTTGACTCCAAAGGCTCTGTGTTATCCAGACTTTTCAAGGGGGACAGTTCAAGAAGGGGAGGATCTGTGCATACAGGATCAAGCAGCCTTTTTACACAATGCGGAGGAGTAACCATTTGGGTTCCACAGTGAGTATAACAAGCATGCTTTACTGCATACACAGACTGATTTTACTGTTGTGGATTTAGTAACACTTTAATGGTCTGCTCTAAAGACTAGTTTACACTTGCAGTTGGAAGATAGTAAAAAATGTGTGCTTTACCACCCCACAACTGCTTCCCTCTAAGCTGCAAAAGCAGTGGCCGGGGGTGTACCGCCCACTGAATAACTTTTCTCATCAGCAGTATATAGCAGTCCTGTGACTTCTATCAGTGCCTGGTTAAAGCACGTAGGAGGAGTTTTCATTCTCCTCTGATTGTCCTATGAGGCTGCAAGACCTCTGACCCTCTGTGTGGACAGTGCTGTTTGGCCCTGTGCTGATCACATGCATCCCTTGGCCCTGTGCTGCTTGTCCTGAAGGCTCTGCTCTATTAGATCAGGGACTGTGGAAGAAGGGGAGGATTAGAGAAGAAAGGATCAAACATCCTTTTTACACAATGCAGAGGATTAACCCCTTAGGTAAGTATAACAAACATGCTTTACTGCACATACAGACTGCTTTTACTGTTGTGGGTTTAGTAACAAGGTGAAAAATACTGATAGTGCCATATAGT
This sequence comes from Lithobates septentrionalis, assembly GCA_037952835.1. Classification (NCBI taxonomy): domain Eukaryota; kingdom Metazoa; phylum Chordata; class Amphibia; order Anura; family Ranidae; genus Lithobates; species Lithobates septentrionalis. Next base: position 1,921,613 of record JBBDGP010003354.1, read on the forward strand.
CAAAGCTATGGTATTCCCAGTAGTAACCTATGGCTGTGAAAGTTGGACCATAAGGAAGGCTGAACGCTAAAGAATTTATGCTTTTGAACTATGGTGTTGGAGAAGACTCTTGGATGGCGAGAAGATCAAATCAGTTAATCTTGAAGGAAATCAACCCTGAGTATTCACTGGAAGGACAGATCCTGATGCTGAAACTCAAATACTTTGGCCACCTAATGCAAAGAGAGGACTCATTGGAAAAGACCCTGATGCTGGGAAACATGGAAAAAAAAGGAGAAGAGGACGACAGAAAACAAGATGGATAGATAGCATAATTGAAACAAAGAACATGAAGTTAAGAAATCTCTGGGAGGCAGTGGAGGACAGAAAAGCCTGGCGCACTATGGTCCATGAGGTCACAAAGAGTCGGGCACGGCTATACGGGTGAACACACAACGAAAAAGGTGAAAAACCTTCTGTGCTGCAGAATCCCCTCCAGCCTCCCCTCCTCATCCTTACCTGAGCCAGATCCAATCCAGTGATGTGCAAGAGAGTTCTCGCCACTGTCTCCCCCCTCATTGGGCAGATTGATAGCAGCCGCGGCTGGTCCATAAGGGGTGCAGGGGCACAACCCTCTAATCTCTATGCACCGGCCCCTAATCTTCATGCGGGGCTTCAGAGGCATAGATTTCTGCTAGTTTTTTTTTTTTTGAAGCACATGATTAGAGTCTGAGGCTCTAATTGGCTTTAAAATGGTTGGGCTCGGGGGGCGCAGAGCACTGCGTACTGAGCCCACCCACTTGTGACATTAGCGAATCAACATTCGCTATTGTCTTCCTGCTTCTCCTCCCGGCCAAACAGGACAGGAAGCGGGTCCTAAAACCGGATTGGTCAGGAGGAGAAGCGACCGGATTGATCAGAAGGAGAAGCCGGGGAAGCCGCCCAAAACCTGGATGGGGTAAGTGCGTGGCTGGCTGGCGGGCGATTGCTCGATCGATTAAACGGGCGGTGGGGTTTGTTTGCTGTTCCCCCCTAAAAAATGAACCACCAGCCGCCACTGAGTGGGAGCCATTGGCTCCCACTGCTGTCAATCAAATGCTGTGCCGAGCGAGATGGAGCGGGGCCGAGCCACCAGCTCTGTGTGAATAGACGTAGACAGGGTGGCTCAGGAGCGAGGCCACACAGGTGCCCCATGGAAAGCGGCTTTCCATGTGTGCACTTGCTAAAGAGAAGCAGCCTGGAGCGCTAGCGGGGGACCCCAGAATAGGAGAATTGGGGCTGCTCTGTGCAACACCCTTGCACAGGGCAGGTAAGTATGATATGTTTGTTATTTTAATTTAAAAAAAATGAAGCTTTAATGATGCTTTAACCCTGTAAAATGGAAATCCAGCATACTCCATGACAAAACAAAAGTTTTGTTTTAACATACGCAATCGGTTTTCAAATCCTGGTACAAATTGTCCAATCAAAAACCTTTCTCTGTAGATCAGAGGCAGTTGACTACAATACCTATTGATGTGTACAGTCAGGTCCATAAATATTGGGACATCGACACAATTCTAATCGTTTTGGCTCTATACACCACCACAATGGATTTGAAATGAAATGAACAAGATGTGCTTTAACTGCAGACTTAAATTTAGCTTTAATTTGAGGGTATTTACATCCAAATCAGGTGAACGGTGTAGGAATTACAACAGTTTGTATATGTGCCTCCCACTTTTTAAGGGACCAAAAGTAATGGGACAGATTAACAATCATCCATCAAACTTTCTCTTTTCTAATACTTGGTTGCAAACCCTTTGCAGTCAATTACAACCTGAAGTCTGGAACGCATAGACATCACCAGACGCTGGGTTTCATCCCTGGTGATGCTCTGCCAGGCCTCTACTGCAACTGTCTTCAGTTCCTGCTTGTTCTTGGGGCATTTTCCCTTCAGTTTTGTCTTCAGCAAGTGAAATGCATGCTCAATCGGATACAGGTCAGGTGATTGACTTGGCCATTGCATAACATTCCACTTCTTTCCCTTAAAAAACTCTTTGTTTGCTTTCGCAGTATGCTTCGGGTCATTGTCTATCTGCACTGTGAAGCGCCGTCCAATGAGTTCTAAAGCATTTGGCTGAATATGAGCAGATAATATTGCCCGAAACACTTCAGAATTTATCCTGCTGCTTTTGTCAGCAGTCACATCATCAATAAATACAAGAGAACCAGTTCCATTGGCAGCCATACATTCCCACGCCATGACACTACCACCACCATGCTTCACAGATGAGGTGGTATGCTTTGGATCATGAGCAGTTCCTTTCCTTCTCCATACTCTTCTCTTCCCATCACTCTGGTACAAGTTGATCTTGGTCTCATCTGTCCATAGGATGTTGTTCCAGAACTGTGAAGGCTTTTTTAGATGTTGTTTGGCAAACTCTAATCCGGCCTTCCTGTTTTTGAGGCTCATCAATGGTTTACATCTTGTGGTGAACCCTCTGTATTCACTCTGGTGAAGTCTTCTCTTGATTGTTGACTTTGACAAACATACACCTACCTCCTGGAGAGTGTTCTTGATTTGGCCAACTGTTGTGAAGGGTGTTTTCTGCACCAGAGAAAGAATTCTTCGGTCATCCACAACAATTGTTTTCCGTGGTCTGCCGGGTCTTTTGGTGTTGCTGAGCTCACTGGTGCATTCCTTCTTTTTAAGGATGTTCCAAACAGTTGATTTGGCCACACCTAATGTTTTTGCTATCTCTCTGATGGGTTTGTTTTGTTTTTTCGGCCTAATGATGGCTTGCTTCACTGATAGTGACAGCTCTTTTGATGTCATATTGAGAGTTGACAGCAACAGATTCCAAATGCAAATAGCCCACTTGAAATGAACTCTGGACCTTTTATCTGCTCCTTGTAAATGGGATAATGAGGGAATAACACACACCTGGCTATGGAACAGCTGAGCAGCCAATTGTCCCATTACTTTTGGTCCCTTAAAAAGTGGGAGGCACATATACAAACTGTTGTAATTCCTACACCGTTCACCTGATTTGGATGTAAATACCCTCAAATTAAAGCTGAAAGTCTGCAGTTAAAGCACATCCTGTTTGTTTCATTTCAAATCCATTGTGGTGGTGTATAGAGCCAAAAAGATTAGAATTGTGTCGATGTCCCAATATTTATGGACCTGACTGTATGTAGAGTAGAAGACATTTTTCATACAGTGAGACATAATAAATGTATACATGTAGTGCAATCCAAGGCTCATCTCTACTTGTGTCCATCCATTGTGAACCCCCCATATAGTACACAAGTCAAAACACAACAACAACAGTACAGCTTTACCTATAGAGGTAATACACAAAAGGAAGAGTCATCTAGTGAGGAGGACAAGTCCTGTCATGTGTGCCAGTTGTTTACAGTCCCTGTTGTGCCTTCTTGTAAAGGAATGCAGGAAAAGCCCCGAGGCAGTGTTGCCAACCATCAGTAAACAGGCAATTTTTTCCTGCCAGTAAATGCCAGTAAAAAGAAAAGGTTGCCAGTAAAAAATATGGCTGTGACGCTTGGCCCGGAGCAAGCCAAGACCATACGAGTGCCTGTTACAGTGTGTTCGGGCGGCTCTGGTGGAGGCGGTGCCTGAGCATGTCCTGGGATGTCATGGTGCAAGGGAGCCAATCGGCCAGAGCCTTGTGTGTGGGACTGCGCAATGGGAGCAAGGCAGGCCAGGAGGGGGACCATCAGTGCTGTTTGGACTGGAGGGACCACCTGGCTTGGAGAGAGACTGTCACGCAGAGCTTGTTCTGGGATATGACAGCGCCCAGTTTGGCTATGATCGCTGGGACACAGCGCGCCCCTTGAACTCGGCAAAGAGCCACAGCCACGGCTCTTTAACCATGTGATCGGCTGTGCCAAATCACATGCAAACAAGGAGATGCCGTTTATCGGTGCTCCTCGCCTCACACTGACAGAGTGTGAGGAGAGGAGAGCCAACCAGCGGCATCTCCTCACAGGGGAGACAAGTAAAGGTAATCAGGGCACTGATCATCTGTGCCCTGATTACAATGCAGCCCCAACAGTGCCTATCGGTGAAACCAGTCTGTGCCCATCAGTGATGCCAATCAGTGCTGCCTTTCAGTGCCCATTAGTGCCGTCCATTAGTGCCACCAATCATTGCCCATAAGTGTCGCCTATCAGTGCCCATAAGTGCTACCTATCAATGCCCATCAGTGCTGCATATCAGTGCCACCTATCAGTGCTACATATTAGTGCCACCTCATCAGTGCCACCCCATAAGTGCCCTTCAGTCCAGCCTTATCAGTGCCATCTATCAGTGCCACCTATCAGTGCTGCATATTAGTCCCACCTCATCAATGCCACCCCATAAGTGCCCTTCAGTCCAGCCTTATCAGTGCCATCTATCAGTGCCACCTATCAGTGCTGCATATTAGTCCCACCTCATCAGTGCCACCCCATAAGTGCCCTTCAGTCCAGCCTTATCAGTGCCGTCTATCAGTGCCACCTATCAGTGCTGCATATTAGTCCCACCTCATCAATGCCACCCCATAAGTGCCCTTCAGTGCAGCCTTATCAGTGCCTATCAGTGAAGGAGAAAAATTACTTATTTACAAATATTTCCTGCCAGAGATGAAGAAAAACTTTTATTTTCAAAATTTAGCAAAAAATAAAAAGTCCAGGGGTGATTAAAGCGGAGTTTCCCCCACAAATGAAACTTCCGCAGATCTGATTCCTCCCCTCCTCCGGTGTCACATTTGGCACCTTTCAGGGGGGAGGGGGGAGCAGATACTTGTCTAATCCATGTATTTGCTCCCACTTCCGGGAAAAGATTGCCACAATCTTGTGCGGCCCCTCCTCCTACCCCCCGCTGCCTTCTGGGAGATGCACAGGTCCCAGAAGATGACGGGATCCTTCAGAAAGCGCAGCACAACTTGCGCATGCACAGTAGGGAACAGGCTGTGAAGCCTCAAGGCTTCACTTCCTATTTCCCTTAGTAAGGATGCTGGCGCCTGCATCTAGAGCCAAAGGATGGGTCAGGTGCAGACATCGCAGGGTCCCTGGACAGGTAAGTGTCCTTATATTAAAAGTCAGCAGCTTCAGTATTTGTACTTTTAATTGTTTTTCACCCAGGCTGCAACTCCTTTAAATACCACCAAAAGAAAGTGTAAAGAAAATGGTAAAAGTGTGAGCGCGCTGAAAGCTGAAAATTGGGCTGGGCAGGAGGGGGGTAAAAGTGCCCAGGATTGAGGTGGTTACAGTGTGGCCTATGGAGAATTGTGGTTACCATCATTTTTGGGATTCCATGGGAACAATGGTGTCACTAGGGGGGGGGCAAAGGGGGCCCTGACCCCCCCCCCCCCAACATTATGCTGTACCCCACCATGTGCCCCCCTAATTAAAAAAAGAAATTTTTTTTACAAAAAGGCAATGTCTAAGAGGGAAAGCGTCCCCAGTCAGCTCCTGCAGGTGATTACTCCCCCCTCTCTCTGCTCGCTGACACTGCATAATGCGAGCACTCACACAACCAATTTGCTCCTTCCCCTGCATCCTCATTGGCAGGGAGAGGAGCGAGTTGCAGGAAGGACTCCACCAGGACTCTCAGTTACTGAAAAAACAGACTAATTTCTCCCGTCCTTAGGATAGGAGAACAAGCCTGTAAAGTCTAAGAGATGCCAGACCAGAGCTGTCAATAGCAGGGGCAGGACAGCAAGAGGAGACTTGGGAACCCCACAGTGGCAGAACACCAGGGCCCGGTGGCAAGACAACCTTTGTAACCCTGATAGTTCTCCCACTGCTTTGGACCCTTATATTTTCTTGGTATGCTGGTGACATAAATCTTGTTTTCTGCCACCCTGGGGGGGCCCCAATACAGTAGGAAGGGAGCTCACTGCAGAACATGTGAAAGGGCCGTTGTGGGATCGTAGTAAAGGGCCCCAGGATATATATATATAATTGCATTTTATAGTTGCCCCCCTACTTTTATCCCTGTCCCCCCATGTGCCCCCCCCCCTAAATATGAAAGCTGGAGACGCCACTGCATGGGAGTGCACAATTTTATGTCTTAACATATAGTAGAGCTGCGCGATTAATCGTCAAGAATTGTTGCGATCTTGACAAAAGTGTTTCCCGATTCTTTCTATGCAGAGAATTCTCTCTGCTCTTCTGAAGCCACAGCAGTCAAAAGAAAGGAAGAAAAAACCGGGCAGTCTGTCAAGAATCACAACATTCTTTAGCAGTGGAACTAAGTCTAAACATTGTAACAATTTGTCAAAGGAATAGACTTGTGTGTAAATGAGGGAAGTTTAACCACTTAAAGCGGAGTTCTTCCGATTTTTTTTTTTTTTTAAAGTCAGCAGCTACAAATACTGCAGCTGCTGACTTTTAAAATATGGACACTTACCTGTCCAGGGCGCCTGCGATGTTGGCACCCGAAACCGACATCTGTCCCTTGGCTCTCAGGTGCTGCTGCCGCCATCTTTGGTAAGGGAATCAGGAAGTGAAGCCTTGCAGCTTCACTCCCTGGTTCCCTACTGCGCATGCGCGACTCACACTGTGCTATCCCACTGGTCCCTGCTGTCTCCTGGGACCCGTCTGTCTCCCAGAGGACAGCGGGGGGGGGGGGGGGGGGGGCAGGGAGTGGCATAGATAACTGCAGGTGGCGTGGGTATCTATGCCCGGAAGTGGGAGCAAAATACCTGTATTAAACAAGTATATGCTCCCCCCTCCCACCTGAAAGTGCCAAATGTGACACCGGAGGGGGGGGGGGGAATTCCAAAAAGTGGAAGTTCCATTTTTGGGTGGAACTCTGTTTTAAACACTAAACCTTTTTCTGACAATTGTTGGTTTCAAGTTCAAATCGTTTTTTTTTTGCTAGAAAATTACTTGGAACCCCCAAACATTATATATATTTTTTTTGTAGGGACCCTAGAGAATAAAATGGTGGTTGTTGCAATATTTTATATCACACTGTACTTGAGCAGCGGTCTTTCAAATGCAAAATTACTTTAATGAATTTAAAAAACAAACAAAAAACTAACCAGTAAAGTTAGCCCAATTTTTTTTTTTGTATAATGTAAAAGATTTTACGCCACGACAATCGTGATCTTCTAAGCAAAAAAAACACGATTCTCATTTTGGCCAGAATCGTGCAGCTCTAATGTGTAGGGTATCTATTTACTCGGCACAACCTTATCTCTTATATTTTACAAAAAAATTTGTATCAAATTACGTTTGATTGCTCTAAAATTCATTTTATTATATTATTTTACTGAAAATATGTATTTGATAAATAACGTTGCAAAAAATTGCAGCGACCTCCATTGTGTTGTCTGGGGTCTCTGCTTTCGGAAAATATATAGTTTTTGGGGGGTTTGCCGTCATTTCTAGAAAAAAGGCAGATTTTAACATGTGTGCAAAAAGTGGTTAATGATAGAGTAATATAAGCGATGTACCGATCGGTATTAGCAGTGGTAGATGACGTCAATCAGTCAGTCCTCCCAGCTGGAGCTGTCACATCTATTTACATAGCAGCGGGGGCCGTGACGTTAGCTGTCCAGCCGTCCTGCTCGGAGAGGCTGATGACGTAGAGCCGTGACTCATAACCCTCAATGACAGACCGGGGGCGGAGACGTCATGCGGCCAATCCGATGGCTGTACATTCCATCCTTTTTCATTAGAAACCACGCTAGCAACAGGTGGTGACGTCACGGGGAGCGCGCTGCGCGGCCCCGCGGTGCTGAGCATGGAGCTTTCTGCGGTCGGCGAGCGAGTATTTGCGGCAGAATCGCTGCTTAAAAGACGTATCCGGAAGGTGGGTGCACGGCGCGTTTGTCGGGACCCTGAGTAGGCCCCAATCCTCGGCCTGGCCTGATCTGTATAGCCGAGTGCAGGCAGGGGGCGCTGGGGAGCTACACAGGAGACAGACCTGTTCTGTGCTCATCTGACAGGCTGGCCTGCTGTGTGAGGGAAGGTGTGTGTGAGAGATGGACTGAGGTGTGAGGACAGCTGGAGCAAGGGAGGGAGGCCGAGACAGGGGGAGAGCACAGCCTACCAAGGCCAGCTCCACTGACAACCAGGTGGAGAGGAGAGCTCTACTACTACCCCTAATATACGTCCTATCACTGTACAGGGGGAGAGGAGAGCTCTACTACTACTACCCCCAATATACGTCCTATCACTGTACAGGGGGAGAGGAGAGCTCTACTACTACTACCCCCAATATACGTCCTATCACTGTACAGGGGGAGAGGAGAGCTCTACTACTACTACCCCCAATATACGTCCTATCACTGTACAGGGGGAGAGGAGAGCTCTACTACTACTACCCCCAATATACGTCCTATCACTGTACAGGGGGAGAGGAGAGCTCTACTACTACTACCCCCAATATACGTCCTATCACTGTACAGGGGGAGAGGAGAGCTCTACTACTACTACCCCCAATATACGTCCTATCACTGTACAGGGGGAGAGGAGAGCTCTACTACTACTACCCCCAATATACGTCCTATCACTGTACAGGGGGAGAGGAGAGCTCTACTACTACTACCCCCAATATACGTCCTATCACTGTACAGGGGGAGAGGAGAGCTCTACTACTACTACCCCCAATATACGTCCTATCACTGTACAGGGGGAGAGGAGAGCTCTACTACTACTACCCCCAATATACGTCCTATCACTGTACAGGGGGAGAGGAGAGCTCTACTACTACTACCCCCAATATACGTCCTATCACTGTACAGGGGGAGAGGAGAGCTCTACTACTACTACCCCCAATATACGTCCTATCACTGTACAGGGGGAGAGGAGAGCTCTACTACTACTACCCCCAATATACGTCCTATCACTGTACAGGGGGAGAGGAGAGCTCTACTACTACTACCCCCAATATACGTCCTATCACTGTACAGGGGGAGAGGAGAGCTCTACTACTACTACCCCCAATATACGTCCTATCACTGTACAGGGGGAGAGGAGAGCTCTACTACTACTACCCCCAATATACGTCCTATCACTGTACAGGGGGAGAGGAGAGCTCTACTACTACTACCCCCAATATACGTCCTATCACTGTACAGGGGGAGAGGAGAGCTCTACTACTACTACCCCCAATATACGTCCTATCACTGTACAGGGGGAGAGGAGAGCTCTACTACTACTACCCCCAATATACGTCCTATCACTGTACAGGGGGAGAGGAGAGCTCTACTACTACCCCCAATATACGTCCTATCACTGTACAGGGGGAGAGGAGAGCTCTACTACTACCCCCAATATACGTCCTATCACTGTACAGGGGGAGAGGAGAGCTCTACTACTACTACCCCCAATATACGTCCTATCACTGTACAGGGGGAGAGCTCTACTACTACTACCCCCAATATACGTCCTATCACTGTACAGGGGGAGAGCTCTACTACTACTACCCCTAATATACGTCCTATCACTGTACAGGGGGAGAGGAGAGCTCTACTACTTCCCCCAATATACGTCCTATCGCTGTACAGGGGGAGAGGAGAGCTCTACTACTACTACCCCCAATATACGTCCTATCACTATACAGGGGGAGAGGAGAGCTCTACTACTACCCCCAATATACGTCCTATCACTGTACAGGGGGAGAGGAGAGCTCTACTACTACCCCCAATATACGTCCTATCACTGTACAGGGGGAGAGGAGAGCTCTACTACCCCCAATATGTCCTATTACTATACAGGGGGAGAGCTCTACTACTACCCCCAATATACGTCCTATTACTATACAGGGGGAGAGCTCTACTACTACCCCCCAATATACGTCCTATTACTATACAGGGGGAGAGCTCTACTACTACCCCCCAATATACGTCCTATTACTATACAGGGGGAGAGCTCTACTACTACCCCCCAATATACGTCCTATTACTATACAGGGGGAGAGCTCTACTACTACCCCCCAATATACGTCCTATTACTATACAGGGGGAGAGCTCTACTACTACCCCCCAATATACGTCCTATTACTATACAGGGGGAGAGCTCTACTACTACCCCCCAATATACGTCCTATTACTATACAGGGGGAGAGCTCTACTACTACCCCCCAATATACGTCCTATTACTATACAGGGGGAGAGCTCTACTACTACCCCCCAATATACGTCCTATTACTATACAGGGGGAGAGCTCTACTACTACCCCCCAATATACGTCCTATTACTATACAGGGGGAGAGCTCTACTACTACCCCCCAATATACGTCCTATTACTATACAGGGGGAGAGCTCTACTACTACCCCCCAATATACGTCCTATTACTATACAGGGGGAGAGCTCTACTACTACCCCCCAATATACGTCCTATTACTATACAGGGGGAGAGCTCTACTACTACCCCCCAATATACGTCCTATTACTATACAGGGGGAGAGCTCTACTACTACCACCCAATATACGTCCTATTACTATACAGGGGGAGAGCTCTACTACTACCCCCCAATATACGTCCTATTACTATACAGGGGGAGAGCTCTACTACTACCCCCCAATATACGTCCTATTACTATACAGGGGGAGAGCTCTACTACTACCCCCCAATATACGTCCTATTACTATACAGGGGGAGAGCTCTACTACTACCCCCCAATATACGTCCTATTACTATACAGGGGGAGAGCTCTACTACTACCCCCCAATATACGTCCTATTACTATACAGGGGGAGAGCTCTACTACTACCACCCAATATACGTCCTATTACTATACAGGGGGAGAGCTCTACTACTACCCCCCAATGTACGTCCTATTACTATACAGGGGGAGAGCTCTACTACTACCCCCCAATGTACGTCCTATTACTATACAGGGGGAGAGCTCTACTACTACCCCCCAATGTACGTCCTATTACTATACAGGGGGAGAGCTCTACTACTACCCCCCAATATACGTCCTATTACTATACAGGGGGAGAGCTCTACTACTACCCCCCAATATACGTCCTATCACTATACAGGGGGAGAGCTCTACTACTACCCCCCAATATACGTCCTATCACTATACAGGGGGAGAGCTCTACTACTACCCCCAATATACGTCCTATTACTATACAGGGGGTGAGGAGAGCCCTACTACTACTACCCCCAATATACATCCCATCACTGTACAGAGGGAGAGCTCTACTACTACCCCCAATATACATCCTATCATACTACCACCAATATTCATCCTATTGCTGTACAGGGGAAGAGCTCTACTACTACCACCAATATACATCCTATCATACTACCACCAATATTCATCCTATTGCTGTACAGGGGGAGAGCTCTACTACTACCACCAATATACATCCTATTACTGGGTATGGGGAGAGGTGTACTACTACTACCAAGAATATACCTCCTACTAATGAGTGTATGTATTGGGAAAGATGTACTATCGCTGCTACACATCACATCCCTGTGTATGCTACTAATACACCAATTATTACTGTTTTAAGAAACCATATTCTCTTTTCTTAAAAAAAAAAAAATTACTATTTGTGTATCAGGAGAGCTGTACCCTGTACTACTACAAATATTAACTTCAATATGCCTATTCTTACCATATGTATGGAGAGAGCTGTACCCTATATTACTACAACTGTACCTTTTTTTTATTATCGTGCAAGACTTATTGTTACTGTGTGTGTATGGGGAGAGCTGTACCATGTACTACTATTATAAGCTTAGACTTCAGGGTACATATTATTACGTTATGTATAAGGAGAGCTATACCCTATTCTACTACACCTATTACTGTGTATGAAATATTATTACTGTGTATGGGGCGAGGTGTACCCTATGCTACTTATATCTATATTGATGCCGATACTAAGCATTTGCATGAGTACCGATACTCGTGCAAATGCTTCCATGCTTAAAAACCGAGACAGCTGAAATGTAAACAAACAAACAAAAAAAAAAAGCAGACAATTACCGGTTGTTAAGGAGCTGAGCCACCACGACCTTAACAACTGATGACTCATTCAGCTGTCAGTGGGGGTCGCCTTTGACAGCTGAAGTATAAATAAAGTCCCAGCAATTGGAGCCGTCCAAAAAAAAAATAAAAATAAAACAGCCAGGCAATGTTTATTAACAACAATATTGCTCAGCTGCTGAAACCTAAAGATACAAAATGAAACAATGTTTCTTTTTATCCTATCTGTTTATTCATCTACAGATCAAAGGGATGAGCTTCCATCTGCAGATGAAATCAGTTTAAATCGGGGGGGCCAGCAACCTGTAGATCGCGACCTACCAGTAGATAGGTGACTGGTAGATCAGTCTGGGCTTGCTGACCCGCCATTCCAGAGCATCAAACAGAGTGCAATGCAGAGGAACAACTTAGAGCTGTAGTAGGGAGCAAGAGCCACATAAGCTAAAGTCTCCTCTGTAGTGCTGACACCAGTCCCGTTCGGAGTTTACTTGAATGGGTCGTGATTGGCAGGTGGTAGCACCCATCAAAAGCAACAGGGGGCTTAATTCCTGCTGCGGCATGCGTACACCTTTTGGCTGCTGCCTCGGCAGCTAAAGGTGGTAGGCATTGGGGGTGGTAAAACCACAACTCAACCGCAGCGTTTTATGTGTGAACAAGCCCTAACTGCTGAATTCAACTAAGGGCTCATTTACAAGGGCAGTCACTCAAAAAGTGACTTTGTTAGGTGGTGAGTAGGTGATATTTTGCCTTCTCACCACCTGATTTAAAACCATGATTGCCGTGCAATGCACGTGATTGCGACATGGTAGTACGCCAATTAGAGGTTTAAAACTGTTGTGAGGAGGTGACACTGCCTGGTGATCTTTGACTTCTCCCATATTGTTCAGGTAGATCCCCACCTCTTTAGGGTTGCCTACACTTTGTTTAAAGCAACCAAAAAAAAATTAAAAAAAATAATAAATAAAAAGAGGGGGTGTGTGTGTGTGTGTGGTGCGTTTTTTTTTTTTTTTTTTTTTTTATGTTACTGTTATTCTCCTTCTCCATTTCATTATTATTTTTCTGCTGTGTGTGTGTGGTGTGTGTTTTTTTTTTTTTTTTTTTTTTTGTGCTTTGTTATTTTTACATCTTTAACATATATGAAGGGCTCTTTCACACGGGGCAGATCAGTGATGATCCGCCCCGTGAACATCCGCTTGCTCAGCGGGGATAGCTCCGCCGATCCCCACTGAGCAGGAAGATGACAGGTGCATCGCTGCACACTGTGCAGCGACGGACCTGTCAGAGCGCCGCTCTCCCCTATGGGGGGATCAGATGATGACGGTCCGTAGTGTCCGTCGTCATCCGATCCGATCCGAAAACGGATGGAAAAGTAGGTTTTTCCTCCGTTACACTTTTCGGATCGGAGCGGGTCGGATGTCAGCGGACATATCACTGCTAAATCCGACGCTCCATAGGGATGAATGTATGTCCGTTTTTCATCCGAAAACGGAAGGATGAAAAACGGACATACGGATCGTCCGTGTGAAAGGGGCCTTACACATTTCACATTGACAAAAGCACAAAATTTAAATAAAGAGAATGTGTTTCCTTTTGTAAATAACTTTTCAATGCTTTGTACCATAGCTGACAGCTGAAGAGTACACAACAGTTGCTGGCTGGTATCAGTAATTGTTATCGGCGAATACTAAAAAAAAAAGTATTGGTACTTGTACTCAAAAAAACAAAAAATGGTATTGTGCATCCCTACTGCTACTACTATAATTATTATTATTATTATTATTATTATTATTATGCTAGAAATGTTGTTGCTGTGCGTGTGGGGAGACCTGTACCCAGTACTTCTATTACTGTATGTGAATGAGGGCTGTACTGTATACCACTATATATTTTATTGCAAGAAGTATTACCGTTTGTAAAGGTTTTATGGTACAGATTTGTACCATATACTGTAATACTAATATACCTGTTATTACTGTGCAACAAATGCTGTTATTGGTATGTATGGGGAGATCTGCAGCCTATACCATTACTAATAATAATATATCTTTTATTACTCTGCTACAAAGATCACTCTGTGAAGATCTATGCCCTATACTATTACTACTACTCTCATTAACAAACTTATATTGCTCTGTGTGCATAGGAAGATCTTTACCATTAACTAGTACTACTAAACTACCACTAATATACATATTAGTACTGTATGTATCAGGGTGGAGTCTATTTAAATTACTAGTAAAAAGGCTTGATTTGAGTCAACTTGATTTAAATTGTCATTTTTAAAGAGCAACTGTCATTTCTATCCCACAGCGGCTCCTCTGCTGACCCGCTGTTGACTCACCGGCAGTCCAATTCACTTTAATGGGACAGCTGGTGATGCGGCAGTGACACAACAAGGTGAGGGATGTGGCGGCAGCAGGTGAACGGATGGCCGCTAACAGGCGCTGGCGCGCCGCCATGATGGATCTGAAATGACGTGCTCTTTAACAACTTTAGCCCTGGAAAGATTTACCCCCCCAATGACCAGGCCATTTTTTTGTGATACGGCACTGTGTCGCCTTAACTGACAATTGCGCTGTACCCAAACAAAATGGATGCCCCCCCCCCCCCCCCCCCCCCCCAGAAATAGAACTTTCTTTTGGTGGTATGTGATCATCTCTGCTTTTTATTATTTTTTTTATTTTTTTTTTTCCACTATAATCAAAAAAGGACCGACGATTTTGAAAAACAAAAACATTTTTTTACTTTTTGCTATAATAAGTATCCATAAAAAATAGACACACATTTCTTTATCAGTTTAGGCCAATAATGTATTCTTCTACATATTCTTGATAAAAGTAATATCCCAATAAGCGTACATTGATTGGTTTGTGCAAAAGTTATAGCGTCTACAAAATGGGGGATATATTTATGGCATTTTTATTATAAATTTTTTTTTTTTTTAGTGGGACTGCGACTTTTTGGCGGACAGATCTGACATTTTTATACAGCGATCAGTGCTATAAAAATGCACTGATTACTGTATAAATGGCACTGGCAGGAAAGGGGTTAACACTAGGGGGCGATCAAGGCGTTAAGTTTTCCCTAGGGAGGTGTTTTCTAACTGTGGGGGGAGTGGACTGGGTGGGAGTACAGAGAGATCGCTGTTCCTAATCACTAGGAACAGACAATCACTCTGTACTCCCCTGACAGAACGGGGATCTGTTTGTTTACATTGAGAGATCCCTATTCTGGCTCTGTGAAGCGATCGCCGGTGGCCGGAGGATTTCGGGGCTGCCGGTCACGTGCATCGCCTCCCCCGCCATGCAACGGGCGTGCACCTGCTATAGCTGTTAAAGGGACCGACGTACAGCTACGGCGATTCGAGGGATCAAGCTAACCTGCCGCAATATAATGACTGCGGCTGGTCTGCAAGCAGTTAAATATAAGAACTCATTCTTGCTGGTAGTTAGGAAACCTTCATTTTGTTTGCAAATCTTAAAGATTCTCCTTGGAATAATAAGCTGCCAGGTTAGTAAAGCAGCAATATCAGAACTGATTTTAGGTTAACACCTAGTTGGAGAACTACTCAAATTATTTAATTTAAAACAAAAACATTGCCAGTGCATGTTATCTCAGCTTGCAGAGCTTGGATTCATTGAATGAGTTTACCAAAAATGTACAGCCTCATGCTACATAACTCAGCTCCATTTCATGCTGAATAAAATAAGTTGTTAATGTATCTTAAATAGAAAACTATCTTTTTAGATGGATTTTTACTCCCAAAAGCATTGTATTTAAATCAAATTTTAATTAAAAAAAATGCTTTTAAGTTAGTATTTATTTTTTTAAACCACCCTGGTATGTATGGGGAGAGCTCTATTCCATAATATCACTACCTCCCTAATATACACGTTTTAATATTTTGTAATATTGTTGTACCAGAAATATATTACTGTGTGTACCATGAAAGGTGGACCCTATACTACTACAACCACCAATATACCTATTACAATTGTGCAAGAAATATTTAGTACTGTATGTATGGGAAGAGGTGTACCCCCATACTGTTGCTTCCACCTCCACTAATATACCTATGATTACTGCGTGTATCCACTAACATGCACTCACTGGCCACTTTATTAGGTACACCTGTTCAATTGCTTGGTAACACAAATTGCTAATCGGCCAATCCCATGGCAGCAACTCAATGCATCTAGATGTGGAGAAGACGACTTGCTGAAGTTCAAACCGAACATCAGAATGGGGGATTTAAATGACTTTGAATGTGGCATGGTTATTGGTGCCAGGCGGGCTGGTCTGAATATTTCAAAAACTGCTGATCTACTGGGATTTTTAAGCACAACCATCTCTAGGGTTTACAAAGAATGGTCTGAAAAAGAGAAAATATCCAGTGAGCTGCAGTTGTGTGGAGGAAAATGCCTTGTAGATATCAGAGGAGAATGGGCAGACTGGTTCGAGATAATAGAAAGGCAACAGTAACTTAAAAAACCACTCATTACAGCCAAGGTATGCATAATACCATCTCTGAACACACAACACATCGAACCTTGAAACAAATGGGCTACAGCAGCAGAAGACCACACCGGGTGCAGCTCCTGTCAGCTAAGAACAGGAAACGGAGGCTACAATTCGCACAGGCTCTCCAACCGGTTGCCTGGTTTGAGTCTCAATTTCAGCTGCGAGATTCAGATGGTAGGGTCAGAATTTAGCATAAACATGAAAACATGGATCCATCCTTCCTTGTATCAATGATTCAGGCTGGTGGTGGTGTAATGGTGTGGGGGATATTTTTTTGGCATGCTTTGGGCCCTTTTAGTACCAATTGAACACCGTTTAAACACCACAGGCTAACTAAGTATTGTTTTAAAAAACAAACAAAGGCGCCTCTAAGTGCAGAAGATAATCAGTTTTAATACCCCAACTGGGTTAAAAACACTTACAAAATAGGAGTAGTAAACAGGCACATCATGGGTGAGGCTGCATTGGAAGGGGTCACGGCCAGAGGAAGCCTTCAGGAGGATGGATGTAGTCACTGTCAGCAGCGGTGTAAAGCACAGGGAGCGGCTGTGAAGCCGGCGTCGTCAGCATGTGAGGGCTGCGAACCCGGAAGTGATGTCATCCACTGAGCGGCTCTGTGACCAGCCTGAACCGCAAACGAAAGGCCAGAGAGGGGATGTGATGTCATCAATGAGGGACGTGTTTCGGAACCGTCAATCCATTCCTTTCTCAACCTCGGACTACACTGATGGCTGGGGAGGATATATACAAGCACACTGGCAGTGGATTGGCCGGGGGGCGGGGACAACAAGATTTAATAACAATGAGTCTAATAGATGCATATAAATACCTGCAACAGCATAGTGAAAAACAGAACAATAAAAGAAAATGAATTAAAATAAAATCAAATAAAATCTAGGGTGGTAGTAATAAAGTTTAAAAACGATCTGTATGACGATCAGAGTGCCTGATATCTAGGCACTCGATGGTGAATACGGGTAAGGGGTCTTTGTTGAGTCTGATGTATGTATTGGTGTCAGATAGTAGTCGGGTGGCTTCAGAGACATAATCAGCTCTATTTTAGTGCCATGGGGCACTGGGAGCATCAATATATATGGAACAACAACCCGTTTTTTTTCCCATATTGTTTTTTATGGCCGCTATATAGATGACGTGATCATCATCTGGGATGGCAGTGTATCAGTATTCTCAGACTTCGTAACATATTGCAACACCAATAACATGGGCCTCACCTTCACCTCTGTCATTGACCCAAACAAACTAGCTTTTTTGGACCTCGAACTCTTTTGGATAGGTAAGGAGATACACGCCAAAAACTTTACCAAACCAACAGCTGGAAATTCCTTTCTCCACTATAAGAGCTGCCATCACCCCCTATGGCTAAACAATGTACCTAAAGAGTCAGTTCTGTAGGCTTAAAAAGAACTGTACACTGAAGAGTGATTATGACACTGAAGGTTTAATCCTAAAAGAAAAATTTCTTGAAAAGGGATTCCCCGTTGATCTTGTGGACACAGCTTATCAACAATAAAAGAGTAACCCGCCCACTGAAAATTCTCATTCACGTTCAAATACCGACAATAGTAATTTACGATTCATTACTCAATTCCATACCCAACATAAACAAATGGAAAATATTGTTAAAAAACATTAGCTTTTACTACTACAAGACGAACATCTACTTCCTACTCTGTCTAATAGACCTCAATTTGCCTATAGAAAAGCACCCAACATTAAAAGCAAAGTAGCGACCAGCAAACTTAGGGCTAGACCTCCACCTCCGGGCCACCCTATGCCCACCTTCCTAGCTATTTCTGGGATGTATCAGTGCCGTAAACCCCTCTGCAAGACCTGTCGGTTTGTGACACATGGCCAAAAAGACTTTCTCGTTAAAGGCAAAACATACCCAATAAAGGGCTTCCACACATGCTCTTCTGACCATGTCATATATTGCCTCACTTGTCCCTGTGGTCTATTTTATGTAGGGCGCACTATTCGGCCACTACGTAAACGGTTTGGTGAACACCGTCGCTTTATCGAAGGCGGACTAGACAACCACAGTGTCCCTAAACACTATCTCCACGTCCATGATAAGTCCACTAGCGGCCTCAGAGTATGGGTCATTGAGGCAATGCCAAAAGATCTCCCCCCAGCTGAACGCTACCGACGACTATGCCATAGAGAAATGTATTGGATATTCCTATTAAACGTTTTAGCCCCTGGAGGGTTAAACGAGGATTTCGAAGTTAGTGCCATACTATGACAGGACATTCCTTTTTCACATTTATCTAGGCTCCCCCCCTCTTTTTTTAGAATTTAAAAAAAAATGTTTTATTATCACTATTACTCCTCAATTTTAACATACTCCTTTTTTAATTTTAATTCATGGGCGTTTTTACGTCATATCTTACACACTTTCATATGATAATTTGATTTTATTTATGTCATACATGTCCCCCCTCCTTGTTAGGCGTTTTAAAACATCAATATTATCTTGCTTGCCCCATTTGCTGATCTGTTATGTACATGCACCTTTCATGACCTGTCAGTTCTAGATATCAGGCACTCTGATCGTCATACAGATCGTTTTTAAACTTTATTACTACCACCCTAGATTTTATTTGATTTTATTTTAATTCATTTTCTTTTATTGTTCCGTTTTTCGCTATGCTGTTGCAGGTATTTATATGCATCTATTAGACTCATTGTTATTAAATCTTGTTGTCCCCGGCCAATCCACTGCCAGTGTGCTTGTATATATCCTCCCCAGCCTTCAGTGTAGTCCGAGGTTGAGAAAGGAACGATTGACGGTTCCGAAACACGTCCCTCATTGATGACATCACATCCCCTCTCTGGCCTTTCGTTTGCGGTTCAGGCTGGTCACAGAGCCGCTCAGTGGATGACATCACTTCCGGGTTCGCAGCCCTCACACGCTGACGACGCCGGCTTCACAGCGGCTCCCTGTGCTTTACACTGCTGCTGACAGTGACTACATCCATCCTCCTGAAGGCTTCCTCTGGCCGTGACCCCTTCCAATGCAGCCTCACCCACGATGTGCCTGTTTACTACTCCTATTTTGTAAGTGTTTTTAACCCAGTTGGGGTATTTAAAATTGTTTATCTTCTGCACTTAGAGGCGCCTTTGTTTTTTTTATGTCATTTTAGACCCTGCTTCAGTCTTTTAAAGTTGCAGCCCTTTTGCTGAAGATTCCCATCCTTTTATCCTCATCATCCTTACCAACCAACATTTTCCTGTTCATTTTGGACTGCCGATCCTTAATAGAGACATTAGTTGGACTACGTTAGTCCTGTGCGCCCTATACAAACTTTTTATAACTAAGTATTGTTGCTGACCATGTCTATCCCTTTATGACTACAGTGTACCCATCTTCTGATGGCCACTTCCAGCAGGATAATGCACCATGTCGCAGCTCAAATCTTCTCAAGCTGGTTTCTTGAACATGACAAGTTCACTGTACTCCAATGGTCTCCACAGTCACCAGATCTCAATCCAATAGAGCAACTTTTGCGATGTGGTGGAACAGGAAATTGGCATCATGGCTGTATAGCCGATAAATCTGCAGCAACTGCGTGAAGCTATTATGTCTATATGGACCAAAATCTCTGAGAAATGTTTGCAACACCTTGTTGAATCTTTTTTCCATAAAGAATTAAGGCAGTTCTGAAGGCAAATGGGGAGTCCAACCCGGTACTAGCAAGGTGTGCCCAATAAAGTGGCTGGCAAGCGTACATGTCTTTTACTGTGTGTATCAGGAGAGCTGTACCTGTGTGCTACATACCAACACTACTACTATTAATTTTATACCTAAATATACCTGTTGTTATCATGTGTGTATGAGGAGAGCTGTACCCTATTCTACTACTACTATCACCACCACTAATGTACTGTAGATATTACTGTGTATATGGAGGGAGCTTTACAATATACTACTTCCTATTCATGTATTTATGCTGTGTGTGCATGTATGTACAGTGCCCTGCAAAAGTATTCTCCCCCTTTGGCTTTTTACCTATTATGTTAGATTACAGCCTTTAGTTCAATGGGTTGTTTTTTTTTTTTTTTATCTGAATTATATGTGATGGATCAGAACACAATCTAAGTTGGTGAAGTAAAATTAGAAAAATATATACATAAAACTATTTTTCAGAAATAAAAAACTGATAAATGGCATGTGCGGATGTATTCACCCCCTTTGTTATGAAGCCCATAAAAAGCTCTGGTGCAGCCAATTGCCTTCAGAAGTCACATAATTAGTGAAATGATGTCCACCTGTGTGCAATCTAAGTGTCACATGATCTGTCATTACATGTACACACACCTTTTTTGAAAGGCCCCAGAGGCTGCAACACCTAAGCAAGAGGCACCACTAACCAAACACTGCCATGAAGACCAAGGAACTCTCCAAACAAGTAAGGGACAATGTTGTTGAGAAGTACAAGTCAGGGTTAGGTTATATATTAAAAAAAAAAAAAAAATATCCAAATCTTTGATTCCTAGGAGCACCATCAAATCTATCATAACCAGATGGAAAGAACATGGCACAACAGCAAACCTGCCAAGAGACGGCCGCACACCAAAACTCATGGACCAGGCAAGGAGGGCATTGATCAGAGAGGCACCACAGAGACCTAAGCTAACCCTGGAGGAGCTGCAGAGTTCCACAGCAGAGACTGGAGTATCTGTACATAGGACGACAATAAGCTGTATGCTCCATAGAGTTGGCCTTTATGGCAGAGTGGCCAGAAGAAAGCCAATACTGTCAGCAAAAAACAAAATGGCACATTTTTGAGTTTGCGAAAAGGCATGTGGGAAGCTTCCAAAATGTATGGAGGAAGGTGCTCTGGTCTGACGAGACTAAAATTTAACTTCTTGGCCATCAAAGAAAACGCTATGTCTGGCGCAAAACCAACACATCACATCACCCAAAGAACACCATCCCCACAGTCGGGACTGGTAAACTGGTCAGAGTTGAGGGAAAGATGGATGGTGCTAAATACAGGGATATTCTTGAGGAAAACCTGTACCACGCTGTGTGTGATTTTTGAGGCTAGGACGGAGGTTCACCTTCCAGCAGGACAATGACCCCAAACACACTGCTAAAGCAACACTTGAGTGGTTTAAGGGAAAACATGTAAATGTGTTGGAATGGCCTAGTCAAAGCCCAGACCTCAATCCAATGGAAAAATCTGTGGTCAGACTTAGTTTGCTATTTACAAGTGCAAACCATCCAACTTGAAGGAGTTGGAGCAGTTTTGCAAGGAGGAATGGGCAAAAATCCCAGTGGTAAGATGTGGCAAGCTCATAGACTTATCCAAAGTGACTTGGAGCTGTGATAGCCGCAAAAGGTGGCTCTACAAAGTATTGACTTTGACTTTTTGTTTGCTTCACAATTAAAAAAAAAAAAAAAAAAAAAGTTGTGGGCATGTTCTGTAAATTAACCACTTGCTTACCGGGCACTTAAACCCCCCTCCTATCCAGACCAATTTTCAGCTTTCAGCGCTGACGCACTTTGACAATTGCGCGGTCATACAACACTGTACCCAAATGAAATTTTTATCATTTTTTCCCCACAAATAGAGCTTTCTTTTGGTGGTATTTGATCACCTCTGCGATTTTTATTTTTTGTTAAAAAAATGTAAAAAGACTGAATTTTTTAAAAAAAAAATTTTTTTTTTTTTATATT
Source organism: Lithobates septentrionalis (assembly GCA_037952835.1). Classification (NCBI taxonomy): domain Eukaryota; kingdom Metazoa; phylum Chordata; class Amphibia; order Anura; family Ranidae; genus Lithobates; species Lithobates septentrionalis. Next base: position 1,943,768 of record JBBDGP010003354.1, read on the forward strand.
TTGTTATAAAACTTTTTAAAAGGGTAATTTTTCTCCTTCATTGATGTACGCTGATGAGGCGGCACCAATGGGCACTGATAGGTGGCAGTGATGGGCACTGATGGGTGGCAGTGATGGGCACTGATTGGTGGCAATAATGGGCACTGATCTTGTACACTGCTAGGTGGCACTGATTGGCATCACTGGTGGGCATTGTTAGGTGGCAATGGTGGGCATTGATAGGTGGCACCTGTAGGCATTGATAGGTGGCACTTATGGGCATTGATACGTGGCACTGGTGGGCACTGTGGGCACTGTGATGTTTTAATGTCTGGGTGCACTGGCAGGGGGTACTGGTGGCATAATTATAAGGCACAATTGAGGCATTATTGCCTCCTCCTCTTCGGGACCGATGTCCCTTGCAGCTGAGCCGGTGATCGGCTTTTTTCTCTCCTCGCACTGTCAGCTCGAGGAGAAAAAAAAAACCGATCACAGAGCTTTTGTTTTGATCATGTGATCAGCTGTCATTGGCTGACAGCTGATCACATGGTAAGGGGCCGGGACCGGCCCCTTACACAGATCGGTGATCACCCGAGTCTCAGTGACTCGGTGATCACAGCGCGCTCCACGCGCGCCCTGCAGGGCGCGCGCAGGGCACGTGCACAGGGGAGGCCGTCATATGACGGCCTCCCGGGAATGCAGGTCCGCGCTGTAGCCGTCATTCGGCTATAGCGCGGATAGCAAGCGGTTAAATGATGCAAATCCTCAAACAATCCATAGTAATTCCAGGTTGTGAGGCAACAAAACATGAAAAATGCCAAGGGGGTGAATACTTTTGCAAGGCACTGTATGAATGTATGTTGGGAGCTGCACTCTATACTACTACCTCACACCTAATTTTGCTGTATATGTATGTGGAGTACTGTACCATTGTATGGGGAAAACTGAACCCTATACTACTACCACTAGTAATATACAGTACACCCCTCACATTTTTGTAAATATTTTATTATATTTTTTTCATGTGACAACACTGAAGAAATGACCCTTTACTACAATGTAAAGTAGTGAGTGTACAGCTTGTATAACAGTGTAAATTTTGCTTTTTTTTTTTTTTTTTCTTTTTACCAAAAATATGTAGAAGAATTATATATTCAGCCTAAACTGATGAATAAATGTGTGGTGTGATTTTATTTTTTTTGGATATGTATTATAGCAAAAAGGAAAGTAGTGTGTGTACATTTGGATTTGGATTTTCCTGTCACTGTGGTAAAAAAATTGACTATCGTTTTAAACCCCACTAATTAATGAAAATTTTTCGTTTAGAAAATTGAACCAATGTTCTTAAAAGGGGGAAAAATGTGTTTGTATATGGCCAACATAAGTGACAACAGGTGCAGATACAAGGGAGCCTGTCATGCAAAATTATTAAATTGCATTACAATCCTGTCTTTAACTGCTTGCCGACCAGCGCATGCTGATGTACGTCGGCAGAATGGCACTGGCAGGCAAAAGGGCGTACAGGTACGTCCCCTTTTTAAGAAGCGGCGTCGCGGGTGCGTGCCGCCGGAGGCGCTTGCCCGCCGCGGTCTGCCGTGATGTCCACTGGGTGCCTGTGATCGTGTCGCAGAGAGGAAGAACTGGGAGATGCTTATGTAAACAAAGCAGTCCCCGTTCTGTCTAGTGACAGGATAGTGATCTACTGCTCTCTGTGATCGAGAGCAGTGATCACTGTCCTGTGTGTTCAAGCACCTCCCACTCACAGTTAGAATCACTCCCTGGGACACATTTAAACCCTTCACTGCCCCTAGTGGTTAACCCCTTCACTGCCAGTGTCATTTGCACGGTAATCAATGCATTTTTATAACACTGATTGCTGTATAAATGACAATGGTCCCAAAAATGACCAATGTGTCCGCCATAATGTCACAGTCCTGATTTAAAAATCGCAGATCGTCCCCATTACTAAAAAAAAAAATGCCATAAAACTATCACCCATTTCCTTCTTCTTCTCCAGCACTGCCTTAACCCTCTTGTGCATGGAGTTTACTAGAGCTTCACAGGTTGCCACTGGAGTCCTCTTCCACTCCTCCATGATGACATCACTGAGCTGGTGAATGTTAGAGACCTTGCGCTCCTCCACCCTCTGTTTGAGGATGCCCCACCGATGCTCAATAGGGTTTAGGTGTGGAGACATGCTTGGACAGTCCATCGCCTTTACCCTCAGCTTCTTTAGCAAGGCAGTGGTTTGTCTTGGAGGTGTGTTTTGGGGTCGTTATGTTGGAATACTGCCCTGTGGCCCAGTCTCCGAAGGAAGGAGATCATGCTCTGCTTCAGTATGTCACCGTAGATATAGTCATTCTTGGTTCCCTCAATGAACTGTAGCTCCCCAGTTCCGGCAGCACTCATTCCGCCCCAGACCAAGACACTCCCACCACCATGCTTGACTGTAGGCAAGACACACTTGTCTTTGTACTCCTCACCTGGTTGCAACCACACATGCTTGACACCATCTGAACCAAATAAGTTTAATTTGGTCTCATTAGACCACAGGACATGGTTCCAGTAATCTGTGTCCTTAATCTGCTTGTCTTCAGCAAACTTTGCGGGCTTTTTTGTGCATCTTATTTAGAGGCTTCCTTCGGGGAGGACAGCCATGCAGACCAATTTGATGCAGTGTGTGCCGTTTTGGTCTGAGCACTGACAGGCTGACCCTCCCCACCCCTTCAATCTCTGCTACAATGCTGGCAGCACTCAAATGTCTTTTTCCCAAAGACAACCTCTCGCTATGACACTGCACTCAACTTCTTTGGTCTCATGGCGAGGCCTGTTCTGAGTGGAACCAGTCCTGTTAAACCGCTGTATGGTCTTGGCCACCATGCTGCAGCTCATTTTCAGGGTCTGGCAATCTTCTTTATAGCCTAGGTCAGTGATGGCGAACCTTGGCACCCCAGATGTTTTGGAACTACATTTCCCATGATGCTCAACTACATTGCAGTATAGTTGAGCATCATGGGAAATGTAATTCCAAAACATCTGGGGTGCCAAGGTTCGCCATCACTGGCCTAGGTCATCTTTTTATGTAGAGCAACAATTCTTCTTTTTTATTTTTTTTTTATTTTTTTTTTTTTTCAGATCCTCAAAGTTCTTTGCCATGAGGTGCCATGTTGAACTTCCAGTAACCTGTATGAGAGAGTGAGGGCGATAACGACAAATTTAACACACCTGCTCCCCATTCCCACCTGAGACCTTGTAACACTAACGAGTCACATGACACCGGGGAGGGAAAATGGCTAATTTGGGCCCAATCTGAACACTTTCACTTAGGGGTGTACTCACTTTTGTTGCCAGCGGTTTAGACATTAATGGCTGTGTGAGTTATTTTGAGGGGACAGCAAATTTACACTGTTATACAAGCTATACACTCACTACATTGTAGCAAAGTGTCATTTCTTCAGTGTTGTCACATGAAAAGATAATATATTTATTTTAGAGTGTGTATGTGTGATTTATATACAGTTGTGCTCATAAGTTTACATACCCTTGCAGAATTTGATTTCTTGGCCATTTTTCAGAGAATATGAATAACAGAAACTTTTCTTTCACTCATGGTTAGTGTTTGACTAAAGCCATTTATTATCAATCAATTGTGTTTTACTCCCTTTTTTTTTTTTTTTTTTTTTTTTTTTTTTTTTAAATCCTAATGACAACAGAAACTACCCAAATGGCCCTGAATAAAAGTTTGCATACCCTGGTGCTTTTGGCCTGATAACATGCACACAAGTTGACACAAAGGGGTTTGAATGGCTATTAACCACTTCAGCCCTGGAAGGATTTACCCCCTTCCTTACCAGAGCACTTTTTACAATTTGGCACTGCATCGCTTTAACTGCTAATTGCGCGGTCATGCAATGCTGTACCCAAACGAAATTTGCGTCCTTTTCTTCCCACAAATAGAGCTTTCTTTTGATGGTATTTGATCACCTCTGCCGTTTTTTATTTTTTGCGCTATACACGGAAAAAGACCGAAAATTTTGAAAAAAAAATGATATTTTCTACTTTTTGTTCTAAAAAAAATCCAATAAACTCAATTTTAGTCATACATTTAGGCCAAAATGTATTCGGCCACATGTCTTTGGTAAAAAAAATGTCAATAAGTGTATATTTATTGGTTTGCGCAAAAGTTATAGCGCCTACAAACTAGGGTACATTTTCTGGAATTTACACAGCCTTTAATTTATGACTGCCTATGTCGTTTCTTGAGGTGCTAAAATGGCAGGGCAGTACAAAACCCCCACAAATGACCCCATTTTGGAAAGTAAACACCCCAAGGAAATTGCTGAGAGGCATGTTGAGCCCATTGAATATTCATTTTTTTTTTTTTTTTTTTTTGTCCCAAGTGATTGAATAATTACAAAAAGTTGTCACTAAATGATATATTGCTCACACAGGCCATGGGCATATGTGGAATTGCACCCCAAAATACATTTAGCTGCTTCTCCTGAGTATGGGGATACCACATGTGTGGGACTTTTTAGGAGCCTAGCCGCGTACGGGGCCCCGAAAACCAATCACCGCCTTCAGGATTTCTAAGGGTGTACATTTTTGATTTCACAGTTTCGGAGGCCATGGAATGCCCAGGTGGCACAAACCCCCCCCCCCAAATGACCCCATTTTGGAAAGTAGACACCCCAAGCTATTTGCTGAGAGGCATGGTGAGTATTTTGCAGCTCTCATTTGTTTTTGAAAATGAAGAAAGACAAGAAAAAAAATGTTTTTTTTCTTTTTTTAATTTTCAAAACTTTGTGACAAAGTGAGGTCTGCAAAATACTCTCTATACCACTCAGCAAATAGCTTGGGGTGTCTACTTTCCAAAATGGGGTCATTTGGGGGGGGGGGGGGGGGTTTGTGCCACCTGGGCATTCCATGGCCTCCGAAACTGTGATAGGCAGTGAAGAGTGAAATCAAAAATTTACGCCCTTAGAAAGCCTGAAGGCGGTGCTTGGTTTTCGGGGTCCCGTGCGCGGCTAGGCTTCCAAAAAGTCCCACACATGTGGTATCCCCGTACTCAGGAGAGGCAACAGAATGTATTTTGGGGTGTAATTTCACATATTCCCATGGCATGTTTGAGCAATATATCATTTAGTGACAACTTTCTGCAAAAAAAAAAAAAATTTTGTCTCTTTCCCGCAACTTGTGTCACAATATAAAATATTCCATGGACTCGACATGCCTCTCAGCAAATAGCTTGGGGTGTCTACTTTCCAAAATGGGGTCATTTGGGGGGGTTTTGAACTGTCCTGGCATTTTATGCACAACATTTAGAAGCTTATGTCATACATCACCCACTCTTCTAACCACTTGAAGACAAAGCCCTTTCTGACACTTTTTGATTACATGAAAAAATTAGTTTTTTTTGCAAGAAAATTACTTTGAACCCCCAAACATTATATATATATTTTTTTAAAGCAAATGCCCTACAGATTAAAATGGTGGGTGTTTCATATTTTTTTTTTTTTTCACACAGTATTTGCGCAGCGATTTTTCAAACGCATTTTTTGGGGAAAAAACACACTTTTTTTACATTTTAATGCAGATGATCTTAGGCCGAGTACATGGATACCAAACATGACATGCTTTACAATTGCGCACAAACGTGCAGTGGCAACAAAATAAATAAATTTTTAAAAGCCTTTACAGGTTACCACTTTAAATTTACAGAGGAGGTCTACTGCTAAAATTACTGCCCTCCATCTGACCGTCGCGGTGATACCTCACATGCATGGTGCAATTGCTGTTTACATTTGACGCCAGACCGACGCTTGCGTTCGCCTTAGTGCGAGAGCAGGGGGGACAGGGGTGCTATTTTTTTGCTTTTTTTTTATCTTATTTTTAAACTGTTCCTTTCTTCTTTTTTTTTTTTTTTTTTTAAATCATTTTTATTGTTATCTCAGGGAATGTAAATATCCCCTATGATAGCAATAGGTAGTGACAGGTACGCCTTTTTTTTAAAAAAAAAATTGGGGTCTATTAGACCCTAGATTTCTCCTCTGCCCTCAAAGCATCTGACCACACCAAGATCGGTGTGATATAAAATGCTTCCCCAATTTCCCAATGGCGCTATTTACATCCGGCGAAATCTAAGTCATAAAATGCTCGTAGCTTCCGCTTTCTTAGGCCATAGAGATGTTTGGAGCCACTCTGGTCTCTGATCAGCTCTATGGTCAGCTGGCTGAATCACCGGCTGCATTCTCAGGTTCCCTGTTGAGACAGAGCCAGAGAAAAACACGGAAGACGGTGGGGGGGGGGGGATTGCTTTTACATGAAAGCCGACTGCTGGCTGAAAAGAATGATACCAAGATGATACCTAAACCTGCAAGCATCATACTGGTATAACCACTCAAAGTCATGAATGGCGTACCTGAAGACAAAAAAATGGTTAACAATAAAGCACAGTAAACGGTAAAGTATAAAAAAATTGCATACCTGAAAAGCAAACATGATAAAACATAACAATACATTGCAGAATAGAATACAGTAAAAAAGAGCAGAACAATAGAGAGAGAGAGAGAGAACAATAAAACGACAACTATTTTTTATTTTATATTTTTGTTTGTGTTTTTTTTTTTTTTTTTTTACACTTTTTTTGCAACTGTAACTTTTATAACTGTAACCGGTTCCAGGTTCGGGTCTCTCAAAATGCGATGGCATCTTGGGAGACCCTGTGAAAGTGTGTCCTAGTCTGTGGAATGCTGTACCCTACGCTAATACTCAACTAGTGAATGGTAGCGTTCAAAACTTTCACCAATGCAAAGACCAGGATTGTCAGGACAGGAGGGACAATAATAGTGGGTGTCACGCCTATATCCGCGCTTGCTGCAGACGCAACATCTTTTTTTGGGGGGGTTAGTTGGGTAGGGGTACTCGGGAGGACATAAAAATGCCTCTCATGCAGCCGACTGCATTTGGTTGGGGATGTGAATGGGGGAAGTACGGGCGCTGCAGAAGTGGTGGGTTCCCAATTAGGATTGGCGAATGCAGCAGGAAGGGCATTATGGGCACGACGGGCCTGTGTTTGTCTGTCTTTTTGGTGGCAGCGGGACACTACTTGTGCTTGCCACCTCACCAGCTTGAACTGCACTTATGGGACTCGCCACGTCACCAAGTGTTACTGCAGTGTTGGTTTGACTACGACCGGGGTGTACTAGGCCGCTGGCGCTTGCCAGTTCACCAAAACGCTACCAAAAAAACTGTTAGCGATTGCAGGGATCAGGCCTGACTCTGCGAACGCTGCAGTTATGCATTTAGTGTTTTGTAAGTGACAGTAATCGATCGATACTGCACTTGAGTGGGCTGGGCTGGGCCGGGCGGAGGGGCAAAACGCAGGTGCTAGCAGGTATCTGGGCTGATCCCGCTAACACTGCGTTTTTGGGAACCCTAAACTGCTGGGGACGCTAGTATAGATCGGATCAGATATTGATCCGTTCAGATACTATACCACTAAGGGAGGCGTATGCTGCGTGCGTGGGTGTTGGCGGTACTGGCGCTAATCTGACGCTGCCTGGGGCGACGCATATCACCGCCGGGCGATCAGGGGGCTAAACCTTTATTCGGTAATAAACGGCGGGTGCCCTGACACTATATAAAAAATTAACTAACCAGCGTCACCCGTAACGGTTATACGGTGATCAGTGGTGAAAGGGTTAACTAGGGGGCAATCAAGGGGTTAAAACATTTATTAGTATATGGGGGTCCCTGTCGCTATAAAACGCTGACGGCGAACCTAAATATTTACCTCCCTAACTAGCGTCACCAGCGACACTAATACAGCGATCAGAAAAATGATCGCTTAGCGACACTGGTGACGGGGGGTGGTCAAGGGGTTAAAAATTTATTAGGGGGGGTATCCTAGACCTAAAGGGGGCTAACAGTAACTGTCCTAACACTGTAACTGTCTCAAACTGACACCAATACAGTAATCAGAAAAAAAAAAAAACCTGCTTGGTGTCAGTTTGTGATGGGGGGGGGGGGGGATTGGCAGTTGTGTGCCTGGCATGTTCTACTGTGTGTGTGTGTGTGTTGTGCACTCACATTCCAGTCTTCTCTCCTCGGCGCCGGAACGGAAAATACCGAGCCGAGGAGAGATGACATAATTTCCTCTGCCTCTGTGTACAATACAGAGGCAGGGAAATGATCCCATTGGCTGGGAGCGATCGCGAGGGGGGGGGGCCACGAATGGATGGCCTCCCCTTCACCACCGACCCCCCCCCCCACCCGCGGGCAGGCAAGGACGTACCTGTAAGCCCTTTTGCCTGCCCGTGCCGCTCTGCCGACGTACATCGTCGTGCGGCGGTCGGCAACTGGTTAAAGGTAACCATCCTCACCTGTGATCTGTTTGCTTGTAATTAGTGTGTGTATATAAAAGGTCAATGAGTTTCTGGACTCCTGACAGACCCTTGCATCCTTCATCCAGTGCTGCACTGATGTTTCTGGATTTTGAGTCATGGGGAAAGCAAAAGAATTGTCAAAGGATCTGCGGGAAAAGGTAGTTGAACTGTATAAAACAGGAAAGGGATATAAAAAGATATCCAAGGAATTGAAAATGCCAATCAGCAGCGTTCAAACTCTAATCAAGAAGTGGAAAATGAGGGCTTCTGTTGAAACCAAACCACAGTCAGGTGGACCAACTAAAATTTCAGCCGCAACTGCCAGGAAAATTGTTCGGGATGCAAAGAAAAACCCACAAATAACTTCATATGAAATACAGGACTCTTTGAAAACATGTGGTTTGGCTGTTTCAAGATACACAATAAGGAGGCACTTGAAGAAAGATGGACTGCAGGATCGAGTCGCCAGAAGAAAGCCATTACTACGCAAATGCCACAAAGTTCCCCGCTTACAATATGCCAAACGGCACAGAGACCAGCCTCAAACCTGGCACAAAGTCATTTGGAGTGATGAGACCAAAATTTAGCTTTTTGGCCACAACCATGAACACTACATTTGGAGAGGAGTCAACAAGGCCTATGATGAAAGGTATACCATTCCTACTGTTAAACACGGAGGTGGATCGCTGATGTTTTGGGGATGTGTGAGCTACAAAGGCACAGGAAATTTGGTCATAATTGATGGTACGATGAATGCAGTATGTTAACAAATACTGGAGGAACATTTGCATTCATCAGCCAGGAAGCTGCGCATGGGACGTGCTTGGAGATTCCAACATGACAATGATCCAAAACACAAGGCCAAGTCAATCGGTCATTGCCTACTGCAGAATAAAGTAAAATTTCTGGAATGGCCATCTCAGTCTCCTGACCTCAATATCATTGAGCCACTCTGGGGACATCTCAAACCTGCAGTTCATACAAGACAGCCCAAGAATTTACAGGAACTGGAGGATTTTGCCAAGAGGAATGGGCAGCTTTACCATCTGAGAAGATAAAGAGCCTCATCCACAAATACCACAGAAGACTTCAAACTGTCATTGATGTTAAAGGGGGCAATACACGGTATTAAGAACTGGGGTATGTAAACAGTTGATTCATAATAAATGGCTTCAGCCAAACACTAACCATGAGTAAAATAAGTATTTTTTTTTTTATTTTTTTTTTATTTTTTTGTTGTCATTCATATTCTCTGAAAAATGACCAAGGAATCATAAGTTCTGCCAGGGTATGTAAACTTATGAGCACAAGTGTGTGTGTGTGTGTGTGTGTGTGTGTGTGTGTGTGTGTGTGTGTGTGTGTAAAAATATATTCTACATTTCTTCTACAATAGGTGTATATTGGTTTGTGCAAAAGTTATCGCGTCTATAAACTATGGGATAGATTTAGGGTCTCTTTTATTTATTTATTTTTTGTTTTTACTAGTAATGGCGGCGATCTGCGCTCTCTTTAGCACTGATCAATGTAAAAATGACACTGGCAGGGAAGGGGTACAGAGTGTTCCCTGGGTGGCTTCTAACTGTAGGGGGGGGGGGGGGAAATGGGCTGCCAGGGACATGACAGAGATCACTGTTCCTGATAACTGGGAACAGTAGATCTGTCATGTTCCCTGCCTTGTTTATATGGGCAGATCCCTGTTCTCCCTCTGTACTAGGTGATCGCAGATCACCGGCGGATGTCGAGTCCACCCAACCCACGGGCAGGCTCAGGCAGGGGGCGCGAGTGTGCGGCGCCCGCAACTGCGCCTGTGCGAGCCGCCATACAGCTTCGGCGATTCACGCAGGAGAGCTGACCTGCTGCTGTATAACAACGGCGGCTGGTCAGCAAGTGGTTAAATGTAATGCCTTAGATTGAATGTAATATCAGCCTCCACCTTCTCTGGGTTCAGAAGCTGATCTTCCCTGCACAGAGCCCTTAGGCTCCTTTCACACTTATACGACTTCAAAGTCGCACGATTTTACCGCGATTTTGCGGCCGCGATTTTGCCGCGATTTGGGAGCAGTACTACTTTGCCACATTTTTGGCATTAACAAATGAAAACATACAGTAGTTGGTATGAATCATAAGGGGGAACTCCACGCCAAGTTTTAAATTAAAAAAACTGGCGTGGGTTCCCCCCAGGGGCATACCAGGCCCTTAGGTCTGGTATGGATTGTAAGGGGAACAACCTACGCCGAAAAATCGGCGTGGGGTCCCCCCAAAATCCATACCAGACGCTTATCCGAGCATGCAGCCCGGCCGGTCAGGAATGGGGGTGGGGACGAGCGAGCGCCCCCCCCCCCCCTCCTGGACCGTACCAGGCCGCATGCCCTCAACATGGGGGGGGTTGGTGCCTTGGGGGAGGGGGGCGCGCTGCGGCCCCCCCACCCTAAAGCACCTTGTCCCCATGTTGATGAGGACAAGGGCCTCTTCCCGACAACCCTGGCCGTTGGTTGGCGGGGTCTGCGGGCGGGGGGCTTATCGGAATCCGGGAGCCCCCTTTAATAAGGGAGCCCCCAGATCCCGGCCCCCCACCCTATGTGAATGAGTATGGGGTACATGGTACCCCTACCCATTCACCTAGGGAAAAAAGCGTCAATAAAAAACACACTACACAGGTATTTAAAATTTTATTAGGCAGCTCCGGGATCTTCTTCCGACTTCGGGGGTCCTCTTCCGACTTCGGGGGTCTCTCCGGCGTCTTCTCCCGGTGTCCGCATCTTCTGCCGGCTCCACCGCTATCTTCTGGCGCTCTTTTGCCAGCGGTGGTCCGGACCTCCTGGATCGTCTTCTTCCCTCTTCTCTTCCAGAGATGTTGACACGACGCTCTCTCCAGCCAGAATGGTCTCTGTGCGCTCCGCAACGGACTTGTATAGGCGGTGACCCCGCCCCCTTATGCCGTCACAGTCCCATGGCATGCTGGGACTGTGACGTTTTAGGAGGCGTGGTCACCGGGTGATGACCACGCCCCCTTATGACGGCACAGTCCCAGCATGCCCCGGGACAGTGACCTCATAAGGGGGCGGGGTCACCGCCTAATATAAGTCCGTTGCGGAGCGTTCAGAGACCATTCCAGCTGGAGAGAGCGTCGTGTCAACATCTCTGGAAGAAAAGAAGGCAGAAGTCCGGACCACCGCTAGCAATTGAGCTGCAGAAGAAAACGGAGGAGCCGGCAGAAGATCAGGACACCGGGAGGAGACGCCGGAGAGGACCCCCGAAGTCGGAAGAAGATCCCGGAGCTGCCTAATAAATTATTTTAAATACCTGTGTAGTGTGTTTTTTATTGACGCTTTTTTCCCTAGGTGAATGGGTAGGGGTACCATGTACCCCATACTCATTCACATAGGGTGGGGGGCCGGGATCTGGGGGCTCCCTTATTAAAGGGGGCTCCCGGATTCCGATAAGCCCCCCCGCCCGCAGACCCCGACAACCAACGGCCAGGGTTGTCGGGAAGAGGCCCTTGTCCTCATCAACACGGGGACAAGGTGCTTTGGGGTGCCCTAAAGCACCCACCCCCCCATGTTGAGGGCATGCGGCCTGGTACGGTCCAGGAGGGGGGGGGGGGCGCTCGCTCGTCCCCACCCCCATTCCTGACCGGCCGGGCTGCATGCTCGGATAAGGGTCTGGTATGGATTTTGGGGGGGACCCCACGCCGATTTTTTTTTTTTTTTTTTTTTTTTTTTTTTTTTTTTTTTTTTTTTTTTTTTTTGGCGTAGGGGGTTCCCCTTAGATCCATACCAGACCTAAGGGCCTGGTATGCCCCTGGGGGGGGAACCCACGCCGTTTTTTTCATTTAAAACTTGGCGTGGAGTTCCCCCTCTGGATTCATACCAGACAGCTGTCAGCACTGCCTGTCGCTCATCGGGAAAGGAAAAAAAACTTTTTTCCTTTCCCGATCAGCGAGCCAGGCTTGTGCTTACAAAGTCGTACTGAAGTCGTGTCTATATTATTCAGGCACGATTTGCATGCTACTTCAGGGTTTAACATTGAGGTCTATGGAGTACAACTCGCATAGAAGTTGGACCAAAGTAGTGCAGGGACTACTTTCAAGTCGGCACGACTTAAAGTCGTGCCAATATGAATGGTAGTCATTGAAAATCATGGAGAATGACTTGTCATACGATTTTGCAGTACAAAATCGTGGGACAAGTCGTGTAAGTGTGAAAGGGGCCTAAAAGTGATTGTAAGTGTTGAATTTTTTTTTTTAACAACAAACTTGTCATGCTTGCCCTGTGCAGTGGTTTTGCACAGAGCAGCACTGATTCTCTTCTTCTGGGGGTCACCCACCCCACCCTGCACTTCTGGGTCCTCCTTTCTTTAGAGTGCCCCCTAAACACACTGCATAGTATAGTATAGAGTGCCCCTATAGCAAGGCAAAAAAACCTTCTGCATTTTAGAACCACTTACTTCCTTTTCCTGCCTGGGACTCTGTTTCTCACAAGGCATTGCAACTGACACATGCTGAAATATATGGATGGTGTACTGCACTGAATGTGTGCCGCACTCTATGTTCTGATTTATATAAACAAATAGCCGATTAGTTGGCCTGCATACAAAATGCACTAACGAAAATAGTTGTCAACTATTTTCATAATCGATTATGTTGATTAGCTGTTTCTGCCCTAATGTATGGGCAGGGTGAATGTACCAAGTTGATCAACTTGGGTACAAATCAGCCTGCTAGATTTTACATGTGATTATCGCTAGCGGCTGGTATAGCTGTTGGCAATAATCACTGTCTTCTCCCAGCAGGGACTGCTTCCCATGCTGGGAGAATACAATGGCTCGATGGGAGGGATCCCTTGGTTGCAGAAAAAAAATTTGCTCCCTGTATGGTCAGCCTTATTTGAGGGGTAAGGAATGAAAAGGAAGACTTGCCAAATTCTTCTCTCGAACAGGCTTGCTCCCTGTTAAATGGCCAGCCTCACCAAGCCACCTATCTTTTGCCGGTTGCTGCTTCTCCAATGCTATTGCATACATTGGGGGTCTGGCTTTCCTTCATTGTACATAAAGATATCAAGGGCACGAGCTACAGTCTGGAAAATTTTTATAAAACCTTTATGGCAAATTTCCAGCGGTAATTTCCTTAAGAACTTCTACAAATGGATTATCCAATATACTGTGTGCTATATGCCCTCCTCCCTAACATCAGCATATACAAGCAACAAAAATGGTACCCAAAGACATTTAGAGGGACATATAGATACAAAAAAAACCTGCATATATAAAAACCATAAGGTGTGTGTGTGGTGGTTTTTTTTTATTTTATTTATTTTTTTAAATATGACATTGATAAAAACCAAACCATGACTCAAAAGACAGGCAATAAAATACTCATTTTTGGGGTTTATGTAATTGCTTAGATCCAATGTAATCCACTTGTAGACTCATTTTGATCTTCTTCAGGAGTACATGTGAATGATCAGCCTAAAGAAACCCATAGATTCACTGGAACCTGCGCAAATGATTAAAGGGGTTGTAGAGGTAAAAGTTTTTTCACCTTAATACATTGTATGCATTAAGGTGAAAAAACATCCGACAATACCCCCCCCCCCCCCCCGTTTTACTTGACCCCTCGAAAGTCCCGCGCTCGCCCCTGACATCCTCTTCGCCGCTCAGCCTGGCTGTTGATTGGGTACAGTAGATGGATTGAAAGCAGCGCAGCCATTGGCTCGCGCTGCTGTCAATCACATCCAATAACGCGGCGCCGGGGGGCAGGGCTGAGTGGTGCAGTGAGCGGCTATGGCCGCCGGCTATATAACGGGAGCGCGCCCGCAAGCACTCAACACCATGCGAGGGAGCTCGCATGATGGTGTTGAGTCCTTGTAGGGGGGAGCCGAGACAGCCGCCGAGGGACCCCAGAAGACCAGGTTCGGGGCCACTCTGCAAAACGAGCTGCACAGTGGAGGTAAGTATAACATGTTTAAAAAAAAAAAAAAATTACCTTTAGTGATCCTTTAAGGCCTTATACACACTGGACTTTTTTACAGCAGCTGTTTCTGGCTTCAGATGTGTGTTTGTTTTTTTTTTTTTTTTTTTTTTCTCTACAGTCAAACTCCCCATCATGTTATCCTATGTGTCCATGTATACATAGGCTGTTATTAGCAGTTTTTGGCTGGGGCATTTTTTGGCTTTAAAAAAAACCCCAAAACTAGTGGGTTCTGAGAGGAGTTTTTCAGCTGTAAAAACGCTCTAATGTCAAACGCTGACAAATGCTCAAACGTGGCTCATCTGCGTTTTTGTAACATTTTTTGATCCATTGGAATTAAAAAAAATTAAATAAAAAAAAAAAGGTAAAAAAACGCTGCCCGTTGTGAGGCTGTTAAACCTTGTGTGTAAAGAAAATGATATTATGAACCTCGCTCCCTACTACAAACTTGTGAATACCAAAAACTTTTTCAGCTAATTTTAGCACTATTTTAATAAAGAAAACTTACTTCACCATGGAAGGCATGCCTTTCTTTTTCCTATCCCACTGATATCCGGAGATCTAGTGTGTGGTTCAATATATCCCTGTCGAATCGCTGAGACGATCATCAGGAGTGGCATCTCCAATTTCCTGCTGTATATGACTACCTGTAATGGGGGGGTCATATAAATCCGGTGAGTGGGCTGTGTGGTAGGTGTTGGTGGAAGATGATTGACAGTCACTTTATTGTTGGATCAGTATAAACTTCACGTATTTGCACCATTGAAGATATTTGATGGACATTTTTTGTACGTTGCACTTTAAGTGCTTTATTGGAAACTCGTGTATCCACTGTAGATATCTGGTGGCAACCATATGGACATTATTTTCACTTTTTTAAAAATTTGTATAATGCACATATAGTTCACGTTATATACCGTATTTATCGGCGTATAACACGCACCCCAAGTTTAGGAGGGAATTTTAAGAAAAAAAACTTTTTAAGGGAAAAAAAAACCTTACATTTAAATGCCCATCAATGCAGCCTTGTCAGTGTAATTTGCAGCTTTGCCCAGTGACATTGCAGTTTAAATATGGCGCTGTGTAATATTGTATTGCGCAGGCGGCGTGTCTTCGGAGACTTTCGGCGTCTCCTTTGTCTTCCGTACCGCGCAAGCACTGCGCCTGCGCAGTACGGGGCAGACATAATGGGGGGACACTTCTCGTCAGAACACCGCCGAGAACATAGGCGAGTGCATCGAGTGCTAACTCCGCTCACAGTCACGCCCAGTCCCTGTGTTATGTCCATCATAGGGTGGGACTGGGCGTGACTGTGAGCGGAGCTAGCCGAGTCTATCCAAGTACACTCGGCTATGTATGTATTTTGGCGGCGCTCGCTCCTCTGCTCACAATCGGCGTATTTATCAGCGAATAACACGCACCCACGATTTTCCCCTGATTTTAAGGGGAAAAAAGTGCATGTTATACGCTGATAAATACGGTAATTAATTTTGGATCCACTAGTGACATTTAGTGGTCATTTTATGGAATTGCACAACTTTTTATGTGGGTGATTGAA
Organism: Lithobates septentrionalis; assembly: GCA_037952835.1. NCBI lineage: Eukaryota > Metazoa > Chordata > Amphibia > Anura > Ranidae > Lithobates > Lithobates septentrionalis. Next base: position 1,959,660 of record JBBDGP010003354.1, read on the forward strand.
TTGAAAACGTTTTTGGTATTCACAAGTTTGTAGTAGGGAGCGCGGTTTATAATATAATTTTCTTCACACACAAGGTTTAACAGCCTCACAACGGGCAGCTCTTATAATAATAATATAATTTTCTTCACAAAGTGTTTAAAGGGCCCTCAATGGTCATCCATAATTCAGTTAGGTAAACGCAAGTCATCAATAAACCATATCGATTAAAGGATCAGGGCACAAAACCACCTATACATCCAGAGTGGAGTGGGCCAAGGCCTTATCCACATCCTTTTATCAGACTGTTCTACATATCTAAAGGATGAGCAGCCAAGGATTAGCAGAAGTTAAATGGATATGGAGTCATTTCCAAGATATCCTTTGCTTGACTCCCAGAAATCCAGCAGCCAGTGTGACTGGGGAAAAATTAAAACCGGGTCAGGTTATTTTTTTGCATTCTATGCACTGTAAGGCAACCCATACTCCCCCCCCCCCCCCCCACCCACCCATCCACACATCCACACATCCATCCACCCACCCATCCATCCACACATCAAGCAATCTTCCCACTGTGTCTTTTATATTTATGTCAAAATACATTGATCAGCGCTGCCGGATATAGCCAGTGGTGCTGATTGAGCAGTAAAAATTCAACAGGGCAGTCCCCGCTGGCTGAATTTCAATCCATGCATGGCTGGCTTAAGTAAAATTTCCCTAACAAATACCCAGTAGAGGGTTGCTGGAAATCTCTCTAAAGAGAGGAATTCTTAACTTTTGCAAATTTTGAGTTAATATAGGTCCCTCACGTAATGAGCCTCTGCTGCAGGGAAGGGTCTGTGTGCATACAATAATGCCCTTAGGTTATGAGCACTTCTTCCTGATCCCCAAAACCTTGTAGCAATATTTAAAATTATTAGCAGAAAGAGAGAAGCACTTCTAAGGCACTGTTCACACTTGTGAATGTGGCCCCTAATGATGTGGGAGACACAGCGGGGTTCTCGGTGATTAGCTCTGGCCAGCAGCCCCATTGAAAACAATGGGAACCTGAATGCTTCGGCAACTAATCGCATGTACTTGCTCATGTAGAGATTTACAAGTGGTGATCGTCCCTGGATATGCAGTTTGTTTCATAAGCGATTTACGGTTGAGCAGCCAAGATTAGCTGCAGGAGCTGTCGGCCTCTTATTGCTTTCCATGGGGCTGCAGCCTACAGCTAAATTCCAAGAACCCCCTACTGGGTCTCCAGCATTCAGGACTTTTTTCAGCAGGAGCATGGGGGATGCAGTTCCTGCAGCTCTAGCACTGAATGTATGTAATGGCAAGGGGTGCAGGGTCTATTGATGCAAGCTGTTGGGGGATATATTGCTGCGTGGGGGGGGGGAGGTTATGGTTGCTGGGGGTGGATATTATGTTGGTGGGGTGTCAGTTGTTGCTGGGAGAAATCTACTGTTGAGGGAGGGGTCTATTGGTGCTGGCTGCAGAGAGATCTATTATTGCTGGGGGAGAATGGTATTTTGCTGCGAGTGGTCCATTGTTGCTGTGGGTTCTAATTTTGCTGGCTGCTGGAGTCTACTGATGCTGGCTGCAGGGGGATCTGTTGCTGCTGGGCATCTATTGTTGCTGGGGAGGGGATATTTTGTTGTGGCTGGTCCATTGTTGCTGGCTGCATGGGATCTAGTTTACTGCTTTTCTTGTTATCGTTAACAAATTCCCTGCGAATTGCTCAGCACCACAAAATGATACTTGGTTCTGTATGCTGTAAAAGGTGTGGTATGTGGAGATGGGTAGGGGGAGGAACCTAGGAATTGTGCTCGGGGGTGGGGACAAGGGGTAACTCGGAAAGGGGAGTTCCTGCACCTAGTCTCTGAGAAAAAAGCCCTGCCAGCATATAATCGGTAACGGCCCAATTTGTAAGTGTGAATGGGGTCTAAAGGTAAACTGATGGGTATTGCTCACCATGAAGTTTGGCTGTCATACTGTACATGTTTTTGCATTATAGTAAACAAGCATGGATGATCTGGTGATCTGTTCAGTATATCATTGCTTCTCTGAAGTTCTCTGTGTTCCTTGGATGTTTGGCAGGGTACTAAAGGAGCCTTTTTTTTAAAGTAAGCAGAAAAAGTGGGGGCATACAGGTTGGTAGTGGATAAAACAAAAAAACAAAAAAACATGTTGGAGCCCATACATAATCCGCGTTTATTTTAATAAAAATCAAGTGGTCCAGTATATGGGTTTTGCCTTACAAAGCCCATCTCCTAGCAAGTAAGGCTTTGTAAGCTGAAATGCACTAGCTGTCTGCTGTATACTGGAGCACATTTTTTATTAAATATACTCTACGGATTATGTATGGACTCCAGCATTCATTTTGAGATCAAGTGGATGGGGCTGATAGAAGCCCAGCTGGGAAACTGATACCTTCTGCATGGTGATAACAGGAGAAGGCTGAGCAAGGCTCATTTTGTCTGCTCCTTTTTTATTTTTATTTATTATTTTTTTTATTACAATGCATTTTGGAAAGCTCTGTTCCATCTTCAGAAAAATATGCCAAACAAAAAGTGGATTCTTAAAGTGATTGTATATGATCACCTTGTAAAACAACCCATTCAGTTTAAATAAATATGAAAGTCAAAACATTTGTGCATAGATTTAAAAAGGGAAAAAAAGTAGTTTTTTTTTATTTATTTATTTATTTATTTATTTATTTTGTTTTCATTTTTTTTTTTCCTAATTTTTTTTTTTTTTTTTTTTAATAAGTTATCTCATTCCCTCTGTTCTCAGCTGCATAAGAGCTGGGGGGAGGAGAAGCAGCAGTACAGAGTTTCCCAGCGACAGGCTGTGCAGGGGAGGTGTGTCAGGCAAGTCTGATCATTGGAGGAGAGCAGGCTGATTTCCCAGCACAGCTAGAGAACTGACCAGTGTGTTCTCCTATTTAGTGTGGTCAGTTTTTAATAGGAAAGCAGAGAGACTGGCAGGGACTTCAGGGATTTCACACAAAGGAAGCAATACAAGGAGAACAGGGTCCTTTTTTATACAAGTACATGGTACAGCAGGCACAAATCAGGAATATAAAATGATTAGGCCTCATTCATCAGCGGAAGCTTGTTGTGCTACAATAAAACATGCACCCCCTGGTGTGCATTGGCAGGTGCAGTGCAACACTTTATTACATCATATCACACTATTAACCGCTACAGCCCCGAAAGATTTTACCCCCTTCCTGACCAGAGCACTTTTTACAATTTGGCGCTGCGTCGCTCTAACTGACAATTGCGTTCAATGCTGTACCCAAACAAAATTAGTGTCGTTTTTTTTTTTTTTTTTTTTATTCCCCACAAATGGCTTTCTTTTGGTGGTATTTTGATCACCTCTGCGTTTTTTATTTTTTGCGCTATAAACAAAAAAAGAGCAACAATTTTGAAAAAAGAAAAAAAATATTTTTTACTTTTTGCTATAATATCCCCCAATTTTTTTTATTTTTATTTTTTTTTATTTTAATTTTTGTTTAGGCCAATATATATTCTTCTACATATTTTTGGTAAAATTGCAATAAGCGTATATTGATTGGTTTGCGCAAAGGTTATAGCATCTACAAACTATGGAAAAGATTTATGGCTTTTTTTTTTTTACTGGTAATGGCAGTGATCTGCGATTTTATTTATTTATTTATTTATTTATTTTTTTTTTGAGATCATTGATTTACTGTGTAAATGTCACTGGCAGGGAAGGGGTTAACTGTGTTCTCTCAGTGTGTTCTAACTGTGTGGGGATGGGAGTGACAAGGAGAAGAGACATATATCGTTTGTTCCTGCTAAGTAGGAAAAACTATGTTTCCTCTTCCCTAAGGCCCCTTTCACACTGGGGCGGTTTGCAGGCGTTATTGCGCTAAAAATACCGCCTGCAAACCACCCCTAAATAGCCTCCGCTGTTTGTTCAGTGTGAAAGCCCGAGGGCTTTCACACTGAAGCGGTGCGCTGGCAGGAGAAGAAAAAATCTCCTGCAAGCCGCTTCTTTGGAGCGGTGAAGGAGCGATGTATTCACCGCTCCTGCCCATTGAAATCAATGGGACAGCGCGGCAATACCCCGGCTATAGCCGCGCTGTACGAGTGGTTTTAACCCTTTTTCGGCCGCCAGCGGGGGGGTTAAAACCGCGCCGCTAGCGGCCGAATACCGCGGTAAAACATCGCTAAAAATAGCGCTGTTTTACCGCCGACGCCCCCTACCGCCCCAGTGTGAATGCGGGCCAAAAGCACAGGGATTTGTGCGTTTACACCGGCGTAAATCTCTGTGCTGGCGCTCGTGCACGCGATCGCGCCTGGCCGGCGGCAATCGTGCCCGCCAGCCACGTGCTTTGAGTCCCCTGCCGTGCAGCGGGCACTCTCCCTCTGGTGGCCGAAAAGGAAGGACGTACCCGTACGGGATTTCGCCCAGGGGAGCCATTCTGCGACAGTATATCTGTGTGAGCTGGTCAAGAACCGGTTAAAGTATCACACAATTATATTTAATGCAACTATGTTTGCATGACTACAGCATGTTTCAATGAAGTGTGTTTCAGTATGTAAAAAATGCGAATGGCTTAGTAGTTCCTAGACATGCACAGATATATCGGCCACCGAAAATTATCAGCCGAAAATAGGGTTTCAGTGTTTTGCCGATCGTTAAAAAAAAAATAAATAAAAAAAAAAAAAAAAAAAAAAGCACCGACGATGGCATGCTGCGTCCCATTGCCTTCAATGCATAATCGCGTCCCATTGACTTCAATGCACAGAGACCTTCTACATCAATTACCGTATTTATCGGCGTATAACACGCACTTTTTTCCCCTGAAAATCAGGGGAAAATCGTGGGTGCGTGTTATACGCCGATCCCCGCTAATTGTGATCTATTCACATAGCGTGTCGTTTTTAATATGGCGCCGCGGAGTTCGGAGGGACTCGGCGGAGCTGAACGAGCGCCGCCGAAATCAGTTACTGCTCGGAGCCGAGATACACATAGTCAAGTGTATTCGGCTCTTTCCGGCGCCGCTCACAGTCCCGCCATTGGACCAGTGTTATGTCCATCATAGGGCGGGACTGTGAGCGGCGCCGGAAAGAGCCGAATACACTCGACTATGTGTATCGTGGCGGCGTTCGTTCAGCTTCGCCGAGTCCCTCCGAAGTCCGCGGCGCCATATTTAAAACTACATGGAGCTATGTGTATGTCGGCGGCGGCAAGCATGGACACTGGGAGGCAAGGCTGCACTGACAAGGCTGCACTAACAAGGCTGCACTGGGGCAAAGCTGCACTGACAAGACTGCACTGGGGCAAAGCTGCACTGACACTGAAAAGGCTGCAATGACACTAACAAGGCTGCAGATGAACACTGATGAGGCTGCATTGATGGGCATTTTAATGCAAGTTTTTTTCCCTTAAAATTCTCTCCTAAACTTGGGGTGCGTGTTATACGCCGATAAATACGGTAAGTTTGACACTTTTTTTTTTTTTTTTTTTCTTCTTAAAAACCGATTATGGTTTCAGTTTTTCAGTCAAAGTGCATCCTAAATTTTTTTTCATTTTGGCGTTCCACTAGTAGTACCCTAACACCCCCCAGTTTTCTGACTTCTTAAAGCGGTGTTCTGCTTAGAAAGAAAAAAAAGTCAGCAGCTACAAATACTGCAGCTGCTGACTTTTAATAATCGGACACTCACCTATCCCAGGGTCCAGCAATGCGGGGGTTCGAAGCCCTGCTCATCTCCCCCTCCGCTCTGCAGCGTCGGCATTTTAACTTTGGGCACCCGGCTGTGGCTTCACAGCCAGGCACCCACTGTGCATGCGCGAGCCTCGCCGTGACTGGCTGCGCAATCACCTGGGACCTGCCACGTGTCCCAGATGATTGAGAAGAGGGAGGGGAGAGAGGCGATCTCCCTTCCTGCGCCAAGTGACGTCAGGAGCCCAGGTGCCGAAGGAGGCGGACTGCGAGGGACCCCCGAGCAAAAGGTATTTAGAGGTGAGTAGAAAAAAAAATTTCTCCAAATGGTTTTTTTTTTTTTTTTTGGGGTGGAACTCCACTTTAAGTACCCCTGCTCCAGCAGATCTCCAGCTCGTCAGTTTCACAGCTCAGTGGTTCACCAGCTCAGTTGGACCACAAGTTTAGTACATCCCCCGCTTTGCAGTTTCCTGTCTCAGCAGGTTCCCCCCCTCAGCATTTTCTTGGCTCAGTAGTACATTCTCCATACCCTCCCCAACCCCCTCCCCTTCAAAGCTCAGTTGTACATTACCACCTCCCCCAGTTCCCTGCTCAACTGTAGGTGCAGTGAGGGAGCGCTCCACAGGAGGTGCAGTCAGGGAGCGCTGTCCTCATTTACAGTGTGCGCATGCGATTTGAGGGGAAGTAAAACCATGCAGTTGAGACGTGTTTTAACTGTCCCTCAACTGCTCCCCCTTTCGCTGCAGAGGGAGTGGTGGCTGCAAGGCTTTGCTCTCCTGCTGTGCCAAAAAATTATACCCACCTGTCGTGCATTCAAATAATTGGAACCACATTGCATCCACATTCGGTTGCCTGGTAAGTAAGGTGGTTCAAACAGGCTGTGGGGATGCGATACAACGCCTCCTCATGGCCTGTCTATCAGAAAAGTGATCCCATACTGCATCATGCTTTAGACAGCAAAGCAAATCTAAACCAGGCTGTAGACTTCTATGGGGGCTTTGAGATTCTGCAGATGCAGGGACATGGGGTACAATTTCTGAAGCAAAGTAAACTGTGTATAGAGGACTGTAAGGCAGCCATTTTATTTAGTGAGAATTGCTTTGATTGGCATTCAGAGCACTTTAAAAAAAGCATGTCAAATGCCAAATTTTGAAGCAAGTGTAAACGAGGCCTTATAGGAAGATGAGAAATCTGATCACCAGGTGAAATAAAGGAAAATAAAGCCTAAAAAACCCAAATGCGGCCACCGCATCTAAAAATTGTTAAGCTGTTTTAATACATTTTTTGTTCTTGGTTTCATACTGCTGTAAAACTGCCTGATGGCTGATGCAAGTGCCTAACATGGATCTTCAACTCCTTCAGGTTTAAAATGTTTTGAAGCCGTAACCTTAGTTTTACATTTTGAGGGCTCAATAACTCATATGCTCAGGCCTTTACAGCGTAGCAGTTTATCTTTCTATACTAGCACTGAGCTGTTTGCAGGGAGCCTATGTAAATGGATATGCATTGACTGTACTGATTTAGCTGAGTTTGACAGGTACATGGGGACAGGTGCACACAACCGACGCGATGCAGAGCCCGTATACCTGGCTAATTTGGCTGTGTGGGCGAGTCAGTACAGTTGAGCATATCCATTGACTAGTATAGGCTGTAATTAGCAGAAAATATGTTTGCATGCCCTCTAGAGTGTTTGGTAATCGTCTGGGGTAGGAAAAGCATTTATCTGATAAATGCTGATGGTTTTTAGTCTGATATTAATGCTAATTTATGTAATAATTGATGTTTGGCTGATGTGGAAGAAAGAAAGAAATCTGTTGGACAATGTTTTGTCTGTGGGAAGAGAATATATCTGCATGATGTTGAACTGTTATGTTTCCTTTGATTTAGAATGTGGTTTAGTCAGTCTCATAATAAGATTTAAAAAATAGCAGCACTTAAGACTTTTAAAATATAAATTTGTCCTCAGTTGGCCCTGAGAAATTGGAGCCCAGAGAGGTCCTAGGGTTTTGCTGCATGAGCTGCCATATTCTGCTTAGCACCAGTGGAAGTTTTGCATCGTGACACTGCTGGTCTTGTAGGGGTGATTTTTTTTTTTTTAAGAGTTGTTTAAAATTCCATTTTACTTATGGAGAAATGATAAAATTATGCATAGACAAATTCATTCTTTAAAGGAGCATTATAGCCAAAGCTCCTTTGGCTGTACTTCTCATGTGGGTCAAAGGAGTGCAGTTTGTTCTGCACTCCTGTGACCCATTTTCAGCAAACCGGGCTTAAGCCCGCTGTCTGCTGATGTCAGAGTCAGTACTGGCTGGGGAAAGATCGCGCCCATATGGTCGGGATCCACCCAGATGCCTGGACCGACACTTGGCTCAGCCTCTCGGTGATCTGCTGAGAGCCTGAGCCGGACCCTCCTCAGCCCAGCACTTGCTCCAGTGAGATCTACTTTTTTGAAGTTGTATTTTTTTTCCCACAATACTTTGGAAAATGAAGAATTGCACTCATGTGACCCATAGGAGAAGCCCAACCAAACGAGCTTAGGCTGGACTTCTCCTTTTTTAATGGCATCCCAGTCTTAGTCCATAGGGTTCAAAATTGAGTTGGCCCACCTTTTGCACCTTTAACTTTTCTGGGAAGGTTGTCCACAGGGTTTATGAGTGTGTCTATGGGCATATTTGACCATTCTTTCAGAAGCGCATTTGTGAGGTCAGGCACTAATGTTGGATGAGAAGGCCTGGCTCGCTCTAATTCATCCCAAATGTGTTCTTTTGGGTTGTGGTCAGAACTCAGTGCAGGCCAGTCAAGTTCCTCCACCCCAAACTCGCTCATCCATGTCTTTATGGACCTTGCTTTGTGCACAGTCATGTTGGAACAGGAAGGGGCCATCCCCAAACTGTTCCCACAAAGTTGGGAACATGAAATTGTCCAACATGTCTTGGTATGCTGACACCTTAAATTCCCTTCACTGGAACTAAGGGGCCAAGCCCAACCCCTGTTGTGCTAATCTGAAGGCCACACGAAGTTTGGAGGTCTGTAGCTATTGACTCTGCAGACAGTGACTTCTGCGCGCTTCAGCATGCACTGTCATTTTACGTGGCTACCGCTTCATGGCTGAGTTGCTGTTGTTCCCTGTTGCTTCCACTTTGTTATAATTCCACTAACAGTTGACTGTGGAATTTTTAGCAGCAAGGAAATTTCACAGATGGACTTATTGCTTAGGTGGCAACCTATCGCAGCACCACGCTTCAATTCACTGAGCTCCTGAAAGGGACCCATTCTTTTTACAAATGTTGTAGAAGCAGTCTGTATGTCTAGGTGCTTTATTTTTATACACCTGTGGCCATGGAGGTGATCGGAACACCTGAATCCACTATAGTGTATATGGGGACCCCTGTGTTATCGTGTATCCCACTACTACAGTAGCAGGGCAAAAAGTCAGACCAAGTGACAGGCAAATACCATGGTCAATTAACAGGTGGAAGGCAAAAACATGGTTTAAAAATCCAGGTGGCAGGCAGAGGCTTCGTTGGTAAACAGGCCAGAGTCAATTCAGGTGGAAGGCAGAAAAGTGGTTTAGAAGGTCAGTTAAGGTGGTAGGCAGAGGCATGGCCAATCAAGTCAGCAGGCAAATGATCAGCACAGATATCAGAAACCGGGAAATGACAGGCTGTTTAAAAATAAGGGGAACTAATATTTTAGTGACATGTGAGAACATCGGAAGCAGTTTGTTGCATCGGTTGGGAGGGGCATTAAGGGCAGTGAACACTGGTGTCTCTCTAACTCTCCCTCTGCTGCATTCCCAACATTTTTTTTGGTGCTTCTGTTGGTGGAATGTTCTCTGGAAAATGTTGCTCATGAAGTTGGCTCACACAATCAAAGCAAATGCTTTCTGGAGGAGATCCTTGCTGGTAGATCAGGACAGTGAATGTTTCTTCTATATATTTGAGGAAGGTGGTGGGTCTTTCTGTTTTGACTTTTGATGGATAACATATGAATTAAAAATGGCCAAATAAAAAAAAAGGGTAAATTGCACTTTTTTTTTTTCAGGGGACTTTCTTGTTGTTGGGCTGTAGCATCAGATCAATTTTAGATCCACCCCCCCCAAAATGAGCGGATTATAATCGTGGATACACTCTGGCTTTTGGATGGGACCGCATCTTTCGTGAATTCTCACTGAGGTGTCATTGTGGATGATGGACAGGATGTACACATCTCTCTTATCCCTCCACTTTACAGCCAACACTTCCTCCTTCCTTAGACTGGCTGATTTCCCCACTTTGTAGCCTTGTGGTCACCAAACTTTGTGGGAAGACCTTCCTGTTTTCAGGTGGTCTTGCAGGCCAAGTTTTTTTTTTTCACGGTACAAGTGGTGGCAAAAGGGACAGACTTGTATAGTAATCAAGGTAGATATGATAACCTCTTTTGGACATTGGGAATGAAAGGTCCCAGACAATTTTTTTTTTTTTTTTTTTTTTTTTCCCCATTTGTGCTGTTGTAGGTTGGGCAATCGGGGCTGGATCTGGGAGTCTTTGCCTTCATACGCATGGAAGGCATGCACATACAGTAACCTGTGGCTCTATCACAGAGCTTGCTAAACTTCAATCCATACCTGGCCCTTTTACTGGGAATGTATTGCTTGAATCCAAGCCGGCCAGTGAAGTGGACAAGGGATTCATCCACACATATTTTTTTGGTCAGGGACATATGAAGCTTAGCAAATCTTAGAAAAATATGTTATTAGTGGGCGAATTTTGTATAGTTTGTCATAGTTGTGGGATCTCAGGGAGGGCACTGAGTTATATGCAGGAATTGCATGATCATGTCATAGCCTGACCTGGACATTACAGCAGAATCAATTGGCATGTGATGGATTGGGTGGTTGGACCAGTAAACATGTAATTCGTTCGTTTGTTTTTGGGCCTTACAGAAAAAAAAATAAAATCCTCCACTGTGAAACCTCTCTTTTGAAAGGGATGGGCATCAGATGAATTGGGGATGTTTGCAATATTCTGAAATTAATGGGTTTCTGAAAAGTTTTCAGTGTTGGCCTGCACAGCTGGCTGTGTGGTTAAAAGGGGGGATTGTAGCTCATCCTGAGCTGGAAGGAAGCAAAACTTTGCCAGGGCATCTGGAAGATATAGTTGGGTCCTGATTCTTGGATTCTGGTATAATATTCCAGATATAATTTCTCTGTCCAGCTTATTCATGAAAAAAGGGAAATATGGTGACTGCCAGTGCTTTTTATTCTTCTGAATATGATAGTTGCCTGGCTGTTGCAATGATTCACTGACTTCAATTATTTTTGAGTCATTTACCTGGGGCAGGGTCACAGATGAGAAAATTTGGCATAAAATCAGAAATGCTTTTTACCAAACTCGTTGTGGGTAAGGAATTTAACCACTTCAATACTTACAAAATGAAAAAGCTAGAACTAAGCGGAATATACAGAATTTCTTGCCGACATCCCTACACTTCAAAAACCTTATGCAAAATCTGTGCAGAAAAAGCCCTCTGGGGCTTTTGAGGCAAAATAAAGAAAGAAGGTACATTTGAAAAATGGCAAGTGCCAATTTTTATTAAAGGAATAGAGTAAAACCGGACAATGGTCCAATAAAAATTGTAATGTGTAACAAACAATAATATATAGAAAACAAAAAGCACAGAATCCATTTCAGTACATCAATACCCTCATATTCGATCAAACTGGGAGAAACTCTTGGATGAATCCTCGCATGTTTCGGAAGATTTCCTTCAAAAGATTTTATTGGAAAAGATAATATAATATAACTATCTATCTCTCTCTAAAATTGCAATGTATTATATGTCTTATAAGAATATATGGAAAATGTGACGAGAAATACAATTGAATACAAAAGTATCAAAGATAGTTTTAACTACAGTAGGCCATTATTTATAAAGGTGCACTTCCAATCAAAGAAGTCCATACATGGCCAAAGATTCTGTCCGGTTCGGACTAGGGCTAATACACTGCATGCTTCCCTTGTGTGTCCACAGGAACTCTAGATGGGAGTGTGTCGGAGCCAGATCACGGGGGAGTAAATCCTCTGTAAATGGAAGCATTGGATGTAAATTTTAAAATGGGCCAATATACTATAGCTCAAGGGTTGCATCTAGGGCTGCAACTAACGATTATTTTCATAATCGATTAGTTGGCCGATTTTATTGTTTTGATTAATCCATTCATTGGTTAATAACCTTAAAAGTGTGGTGTATAATTTAGTTAATATATGTAAAGTTTTAAAAAAATGCAATTTATTCTTAACCACTTCAGCCCGGAAGGATTTACCCCCTTCCTGACCAGAGCACTTTTTACAATTTGACACTGCGTCGCTTTAACTACTAATTGCACGGTCATGCAATGCTGTACCCAAACGAAATTTGCGTCCTTTTCTTCCCACAAATAGAGCTTTCTTTTGATGGTATTTGATCACCTCTGCCTTTTTTTTTTTTTTTTTTGCGCTATAAACGGAAAAAGACTGAAAATTTTGAAAAAAAAAGATATTTTCTACTTTTTGTTATAAAAAAAAATCCAATAAACTCAATTTTAGTCATACATTTAGGCCAAAATGTATTCGGCCACATGTCTTTTGGTAAAAAAAAATGTCAATAAACGTATATTTATTGGTTTGCGCAAAAGTTATAGCGTCTACAAACTAGGGTACATTTTCTGGAATTTACACAGCTTTTAGTTTATGACTGCCTATGTCATTTCTTGAGGTACTAAAATGGCAGGGCAGTACAACCCCCCCCCCCCCCCCCCAAATGACTCTATTTTGGAAAGTAGACACCCCAAGGAAATTGCTGAGAGGCATGTTGAGCCCATTGAATATTTATTAATTTTTTTTGTCCCAAGTGATTTGAATAATGACAAAAAAAAAAAAATTACAAAAAGTTGGCACTAAATGAAATATTGCTCACACAGGCCATGGGCATATGTGGAATTGCACCCCAAAAAACATTTAGCTGCTTCTCCTGAGTATGGGGATACCACGTGTGGTAGCCGTGTACGGGGCCCCGAAAACCAAGCACCGCCTTCAGGATTTCTAAGGGCGTAAAGTTGTGATTTCACTCCTGTCACATACCTGGTAGATTGTGAGCCTGAAGTGCAGAGAAAGACCTCCCTTACAGCTCCCACTCCCGTTCCCCTGGAATGGAAACAGAGGGTCAGGAGTGAAGAGTGGTATGGGTGCCTGGCAGGATCAACAGCTGCTGGAAGTACAGTAGTGATGGCACCCTCCTGAATCAGGAACCTGAAGACAGAAACTGGAATGCAGGTAGGACCAGGAACCCAACAGGTAAGCAGGCCGGATAGTAGAATGTAGGACTGGAACCAGGAACAAGCAGTAGGTAGCAGACTGGAACGCTGGACTGGAACCAGGAACAACAGCAGGTAGTAGCCTGGAACGCTGGACTGGAACCAGGAACAAGCAGTAGGTAGCAGACTGGAACGCTGGGCTGGAACCAGGAACAAGCAGTAGGTAGCAGACTGGAACGCTGGACTGGAACCAGGAACAACAGCAGGTAGTAGCCTGGAACGCTGGACTGGAACCAGAAACAAGCAGTAGGTAACAGACTGGAAGCCGGTATATACAGCGGAGGGTCAAGAAGCCGGTGGTCGGTAGTGGTCGGACAGCAGAGGTACCAAGGGTAATGCAGAGGAATGGTCAGGCAAGCCAAGAGGGTCTGGGGCAGGCGGATAGCAGGATGGTCAAACAGGAAGCCGGGTCAGATAACAGGATACACAGATCAGATCAGGAAACACTCACAGAACGCTGTAGAGCAGACAGCGGGGATGGAGTGTGACAGGCCGGTTTAAATAGCCCGCCTGACACCAGCGGGAGTGCGCGTGCCCGTGCGGGACCGCACCTGTGAACGCGCGCGCAATGGAACCCGTGGCCGAGTTCCCGTGCGCATGGGACGCCGGTTACTGGCAGGATCTTCATGACATTGCCCCCCCCCCCCCCCAAGGGGCAGCCTCCGGATGCCCCTTTGAAAAAATTTCTCTGGATGGACTCTTTTAAAGGCTTGTAACAGGTCTTCAGCATGAATATTATCTTCTGGTTCCCAAGAGTTCTCCTCTGGACCAAACCCTTTCCACTTTATTAAGAACTGATTCTGGTTACCTCTTTTCCTGTGGTCCATGATAGCCTTCACCTCGAATTCTTCTTCCCCATCTGCCAGGATTGGATCAGGAGGATCCGTACTTCGACCTGGAAATGGGTTGGTAATAGATGGTTTAAGCAAGGACACGTGAAAAACTGGATGTACCTTTAGTGAATCCGGGAGTTCAAGTTCATATGCAACTTCATTAATTCTCCGTTTTAACAGGGAACGGTCCAAGAAACTTGGGACCCAATTTCTTGGAAGGGCAGGCCAACCTGAGGTTTATTGTGGACAACCATACCTGATCCCCAGGTGCAAGTATGAGCTCACCTCGCCTTTTTTTATCGAAGGTTGCTTTGTTGTACTCCTGGGTCCTGGTCATGGTGTCCTGTAAAACTTGGTTGTTGGAGGTAAAGAAATCCAATTTCTCCTGGACTGCGGGTACTGTGCATTCTGGAAAAGAGTTGGGTAAAAATGAAGGGTGGAAACCATAATTCGCAAAAAACTGAGTCTGTTTGATAGCAGAATGAAAAGAATTGTTATAAGCGAATTCGGCCAATGGCAGAACAGAAATCCAATTATCTTGGGCAAAGGAAGAAAAGCAGCGCAAATATTGTTCAAGGGTCTGATTCGTTCTTTCTGTTTGCCCATTAGTCTGGGGGTGATAACCCGATGAAAATGAGAGTTCAATGTCCAAGGTTTTACACAAAGCCTTCCAGAATCGAGAGGTAAATTGTACCCCTCGATCTGAAACTATTAACTGGTACCCCATGGAGCCTGATGACCTCTTTAATAAATGCTTGAGCTGTTTCTGTAGCTGAAGGGGTGCCCCTCATTGGGACAAAGTGAGCCATCTTCGACAACCGGTCCACTATGACAAAGATTGAGGTGAAGCCCCCAGCCGGGGGTAATTCTACAATAAAGTCTATAGAGAGCATTTTCCAGGGCCTATCTGGGACAGGCAAGGGTTTTAGTAGACCCCATGCCTTTGTTTTGTGCCCTTTGTTCCTAATGCAGGTGGTACAGGACTCTACAAACTCTTTACAATCCTTGCGTAGCTGAGGCCACCAGAAGGTACGCTGAACCAAATCAGTGGTCTTGGCTACGCCAAAATGCCCAGCCAGCGCATGATCGTGACAGAGCTCTAGTACTAAAACTCGTAGTGTTTCAGGTATAAAGATCCTACTCTCATGCCACAATAATCCATCCTTAACCTGGAGCTCTGTCTTAATGGAAGATTCCATTCCTGCGGAGGCCTGTTTAATCTGGGAAAGCAGGTTTCCCTGAAGTAAAAGAAAATTCCCCGGGGACAGAATGGTGTCTGGAGGGGAAATCTCTTGAGGTTTGTGAAACATCCTAGATAGGGCGTCAGGTTTGGTATTCTTGGAACCAGGGCGGTAAGTGACATGAAAGGAGAACCTGGAGAAAAAGAGAGCCCACCTGGCCTGACGTGGTTTCAACCTTTTTGCAGACCTCAAATACTCCAGGTTCTTATGATCTGTAAAAATTAAGACTGGATGAGCGGCACCCTCCAACAGATAGCGCCACTCCTCCAATGCTGACTTGATTGCCAACAACTCTGTCACCTACATCATAATTTCTCTCTGCCGTGGACAATTTACAAGAAAAGAAGGCCACAGGATGCAGCAGGGCCTTGGTTCCCTGTCTTTGGGACAATACTGCCCCTACAGCAATTTCAGATGCATCCACTTCCAGAATAAATGGCAGAGAGGAATCTGGATGCTTTAGTACAGAGGCGGAGGTGAAAAGGCCCTTGAGAGTCTCAAAAGCCTTTTGAGCCTCGGCCGACCAATGGAAGCGTGTACCTTGTTTGGTTAGTTGTGTGATGGGTGTAATGATGGCTGAAAACCCCTTAATAAATTTACGGTAAAAATTAGCGAATCCAACGAATCGCTGGATTCCTTTCTTGTCTGTCGGAACTGGCCAATCTAGGACTGCAGTGACCTTTTTGGGGGTCCATTTTAATGCCCTTACTGGAAATGACTAACCCCAAAAATGGAATACTTTCCTGTTCAAATCCACATTTTTCAGCCTTTGCATATGGACCGTGTTGTCGAAGTCGGCCCAACACACTTCTGACGTGCCTGCGATGGGATTCAAGGGAACAAGAAAAAATCAATATGTCGTCTAAATAGACGATGACAAACAGGTCTAGAAAGTCACGTAACACATCATTAATAAAATATTGAAATGTGGCAGGGGCATTGCACAGGCCGAAAGGCATCACGAGGTACTCAAAATGTCCATAGCGGGTACGAAAAGCGGTCTTCCATTCGTCTCCATCCCTAATACGAACTAAATTGTAGGCCCCACGGAGATCAAATTTGGTGAATATGGTGGCCGTCCCCAGTCTTTGAAGCAGCTCTGGTACTAAGGGGAGAGGGTACCGATTCTTCACAGTAATTTTATTTAGTTTGCGGTAATCCACACAAGGCCTGAGGGTTTTATCTTCTGCACGAAGAAGATGCCTGCACCTGCGGGGGACGTGGATGGACGAATGAAGCCTCTTTTAAGGTTTTCATCAATGAATGCCCCTTGCTCCACTTCAGTTAAGGGAAATATTCTTCCAAAAGGAATTTCAGCACCGGGAAGTAACTCAATGGGACAGTCATAGGCCCGGTGAGGGGGTAACACCTCTGCCCTCTGCTTGCTAAATACGTCCAGAAAGTCATGATAGGCGGAAGGAATGGACGGGTGTAGACTAGGATCTGTATCTAGGCATAACAGAGTAGGGTTCTCCTGGGTATTCTGGGTTCTGCAAAACTGTTGGCAATAAGGAGAGGGAAAGGTCACCTCACCCGTGATCCAATTAATGTCCGGATTGTGGGCCTGTAACCATGGCATGCCGAGAATTATGGGAAACAGGGGTGAAGCGATAATGTCCAAGCGTAGCTGTTCCTGATGGCCGTTGGAGATGGAAACGGGTATTGGGATAGTCTCTTGTGTGACAGGTCCAGATTTGATAGCAGTCCCATCAGCTAGATGGATAGAGAGTCCATGGGCTTTAGGTGACAAAGGTATTTGGTGTTGGGTGGCAAAAAGTGAATCCATGAAACAGCTGCAAGCTCCTGAGTCAATAATGGCGGTTATTTGTAGGTCCTTTCCTGGAAGCTGTAGCAGAAGAGGAAAAGCAAGGTGAGTGGTATTCTTAACCAGAGGTGTCACCTAGTCAGTAGATAGAGATAAACACTTACGGAGTTTAAGGGGACAGTTCCTGACATGGTGCCCAGGTTCCCCGCAATACAGGCACAAGTTATTTGCTCGGCGACGTTGTCGTTCCTCTTGGGTGAGCGAAGGCCGCAGGATTCCTAATTGCATTGGCTCAGGTAAGTTAAACGTGGGGGTAGGTGGTGTTGATGATGGGTGATGAGGAACCTTAGGGGTAACCCAAGTTGGACGAGAAGACCCCATAGCTCTCTCAGACCTGCGCTCTCGTAGGCGTCGATCGATCTGGATGGCTAGATCGATTAAAGCATTTAAAGTCTGTGGCCACCTACCCACCCTGGCCAGTTCATCCTTCAGAGGATCAGAAAGTCCCAACCGAAATTGATAACGGAGAGCCGCATCATTCCAATTAGTATCCGCACTCCACTTCCTGAATTCAGCCACATAGTCCTCTGCTGCTCTGCGACCCTGTTGAAGGGTGTGCAGAGCCATCTCTGCAGTTACGGATAGCTGGGGGTCGTCATACAACTGACCCAATGCATCAAAGAAGGTGGAGAGGTTGGTCAGGGATATGTCCTTTTGCTCTAAGAGGCGATGGGCCCAGGTTTGGGGGTCACCAGAGAGTAGAGAAATTACGTAGCCCACCTTTTGTAGCCTCCAGGGAAAAGGTACGTGGCTGAAGAGCAAAAAATAATTCGCAGGAGTTGCGGAAGGCTCTGAACTTATGGCGATTTCCGAAAAAACGTTCAGGTGTAGGGACCTTAGGTTCCGGAGGGAGCATCACCACCGTTGAGGAAGGCCCGACTGAAGGAGCAGAAGCAGAGGGAGCTCCCTGGGCCCCAATGGGGTTAGACAGGGTTAACACTCGTTACTCCAGTCTGGTGTATCCTTGCTGTAGATTTTTGACTGCTTCAGTCAATCCTGCCAGGTGTGCACAGAGTTCCTCCATGGGAGACGTTCCCTGCTCAGGCTCAGACATAGCTGTCTGCTACTGTCACGTACCTGGTAGATTGTGAGCCTGAAGTGCAGAGAAAGACCTCCCTTACAGCTCCCACTCCCGTTCCCCTGGAATGGAAACAGAGGGTCAGGAGTGAAGAGTGGTATGGGTGCCTGGCAGGATCAACAGCTGCTGGAAGTACAGTAGTGATGGCACCCTCCTGAATCAGGAACCTGAAGACAGAAACTGGAATGCAGGTAGGACCAGGAACCCAACAGGTAAGCAGGCCGGATAGTAGAATGCTGGACTGGAACCAGGAACAAGCAGTAGGTAGCAGACTGGAACGCTGGACTGGAACCAGGAACAACAGCAGGTAACAGACTGGAATGCTGGGCTGGAACCAGGAACAAGCAGTAGGTAGCAGACTGGAACGCTGGACTGGAACCAGGAACAACAGCAGGTAGTAGCCTGGAACGCTGGACTGGAACCAGGAACAAGCAGTGGGTAACAGACTGGAAGCCGGTATATACAGCGGAGGGTCAACAAGCTGGTGGTCGGTAGTGGTCGGACAGCAGAGGTACCAAGGGTAATGCAGAGGAATGGTCAGGCAAGCCAAGAGGGTCTGGTGCAGGCGGATAGCAGGATGGTCAAACAGGAAGCCGGGTCAGATAACAGGATACACAGATCAGATCAGGAAACACTCACAGAACGCTGTAGAGCAGACAGCGGGGAAGGAGTGTGACAGGCCGGTTTAAATAGCCCTCCTGACACCAGCGGGAGTGCGCGCGCATGCCCGTGCGGGACCGCACCCTTGAACGCGCGCAAGCGCAATGGAACCCGTGGCCGAGTTCCCGTCCTCACTACCTATCACAGTTTTGAAGGCCATAAAATGCCAAGATGGCACAAAACCCCCCCCAAATGACCCCATTTTGGAAAGTAGACACCCCAAGCTATTTGCTGAGAGGCATGTTGAGTCCATGGAGTATTTTATATTTTGACACAAGTTGCGGAAAAGTGACAATTTTTTTTTTTTTTTTTGCACAAAGTTGTCACTAAATGATATATTGCTCAAACATGCCATGGGCATATGTGGAATTACACCCCAAAATACATTCTGCTGCTTCTCCTGAGTACGGGGATACCACATGTGTGGCACTTTTTGGGAGCCTAGCTTCATACGGGGCCCCGAAATCCAATCACCGCCTTCAGGATTTCTAAGGGCGTAAATGTTTGATTTCACTCCTCACTACCTATCACAGTTTCGAAGGCCATAAAATGCCAAGATAGCACAAAACCCCCAAAATGACACCATTTTGGAAAGTAGACACCCTAAGCTATTTGCTGAGAGGCATGGTGAGTATTTTGCAGCTCTCATTTGTTTGTAAAAATGAAGAAAGACAAGAACTTTTTTTTTTTTTTTTCTTTTTTCAATTTTCAATTTTCAAAAGTTTGTGACAAAGTGAGGTCTGCAAAATACTCACTATACCTCTCAGCAAATAGCTTTGGGTGTCTATTTTCCAAAATGGGGTCATTTGGGGGGGGGGGGGGGGTTGTGCTATCTGGGCATTCCATGGCCTCCGTAACTGATAGGCTGTGAAGAGTAAAATCCAAAATTTCCGCCCTTAGATAGCCTGAAGGCGGTGCTTGGTTTTCGGGGTCCCATACGCGGCTAGGCTCCCAAAAAGTCTCACACATGTGGTATCCCCGTACTCAGGAGAAGCAACAGAATTTATTTTGGGGTGTAATTTCACATATTCCCATGGCATGTTTGAGCGATATATCATTTAGAGACAACTTTGTGCAAAAAAAAAATAAATAAATAAAAATTGTCTTTTTCCCGCAACTTGTGTCACAATATAAAATATTCCATGGACTCGACATGCCTCTCGGCAAATAGTTTGGGGTGTCTACTTTCCAAAATGAGGTCATTTGGGGGGGTTTTGAACTGTCCTGGTATTTTATGCACAACATTTAGAAGCTTATGTCACACATCACCCACTATTCTAACCACTTGAAGACAAAGCCCTTTGTGACACTTTTTGTTTACATGAAAGAATTATTTTTCTTTGCAATAAAATTACTTTGAACCCCCAAACATTATATATTTTTTTTAAAGCAAATGCCCTACAGATTAAAATGGTGGGTGTTTCATTTTTTTTTTCACACAGTATTTGCGCAGCGATTTTTCAAACGCATTTTTTGGGGAAAAAACACACTTTTTTAAAAAATTTTAATGCACTAAAACACACTATTGCCCAAATGTTTAATGAAATAAAAAAGATGATCTTAGGCCGAGTACATGGATACCAAACATGACATGCTTTAAAATTGCGCACAAACATGCAGTGGTGACAAACTAAATACATTTTTAAAAGCCTTTAAAAGCCTTTACAGGTTACCACTTTAGATTTACAGAGGAGGTCTAAAATTACTGCCCTCGATCTGACCTTCACAGTGATACCTCACATGCATGATGCAATTGCTGTTTACATTTGACGCCAGACCGACGCTTGCGTTCGCCTTTGTGCGAGAGCAGGGGGGGACAGGGGTGCTTTTTAATTTTTTAATTTTTCTATCTTATTTTTAAACTGTTCCTTTCATTTTTATTTTTTTTTTAATCATTTTTATTGTTATCTCAGGGAATGTAAATATCCCCTATGATAGCAATAGGTAGTGACAGGTACTCCCTTTTTTTGAAAAAATTGGGGTCTATTAGACCCTAGATCTCTCCTCTGCCCTCAAAGCATCTGACCACACCAAGATCGGTGTGATAAAATGCTTTCCCAATGGCGCTGTTTACATCCGGCGAAATCTAAGTCATGAAATGCTCGTAGCTTCCGGTTTCTTAGGCCATAGAGATGTTTGGAGCCATTCTGGTCTCTGATCAGCTCTATGGTCAGCTGGCCGAATCACCGGCTGCAATCTCGGGTTCCCTGTTGGGACAGGAGAGCCAGAGAAAAACATGAAAGACGGTGTGGGGGGGGGGGGCATTCCCTCCCACTGCTTGTAAAAGCAGTCTAGAGGCTAATTGGCCGCTAGGATTGCTTTTACATGAAAGCCGACCGCTGGCTGAAAAGAATGATACCAAGATGATACCTAAACCTGCAGGCATCATTCTGGTATAACCACTCAAAATCCAGCAACATACCAGTACGTTGCTGGTCCTTGTTGGGCATATATTGTAAACTTTTTTTTTTTTTTCATGCAGCCTGTGGGCTGAACGAAAAAAAGATATTGATCGGTGGGTATGCCCACCATTAGAATACCTCCCTTCATCCACCCACTTCTAATGATGGGCATACATGCACCGTATATATATGCCGAAGCATGGGGGCATCCTCCCGCAAATGTTAAGAGCAAATCGCTCCTCCGCCCACTGCTGCCCCCACGCTTCGTCATATATGCTGAAGTATGTAACTGTGGTGGTGAAATCACCTCCGACAGCGCTGAAGTCATGGCTTTATATATCGTGGGAGCAAACGCCGTTGCTGTGTCAAGATAAATAAATCCGCGCTGCAACTGAATGGCGTACCTGCTAAGCAAATGATGGTTAACAAAAAAACCAAAGTAACATTACAGTATAGCAGTAATACTTACCATACCTGCAAAGCAAATACAAAAAAAAAACATAGTAAAAAATAAAACATTTAACGCAACCTGTGCCTACCTAAAATATATATATATATCGAAGCATGGGGGCATCCTCCCGCAAAAGGCAGGAGCAAATTGCTCCTCCACCCGCTGCTGCCCCCACGCTTCGGCATATATGCTGAAGTATGTAACTGTGGTGGTGAAATCACCTCCGACAGCGCTGGAGTCACGGCTTTATGTATCGTGGGAGCAAACGCTGTTGCTGTCAAGATAAATAAATCCGCTCTGCAGCTGAATGGCGTACCTGAAAACAAAAAAGTGGTTAACGATAAAAAAACAAAGTATAAAAAAATTGCATACCTATAAAGCAAACATGATAAAAACATAACAATAAAACATTGAAGTATAGAATACAATAAAAAAGAGCAGAACAATAGAGAGAGAACAATAAAACAACAACTATTTTTGGTTTTCTATTTTTTTATTTTTATTTTTTTGTATTTTTTATTTTTTTTTATTTTTTACACTTTTTTTTAGTAACTAACTTTTTTAACTGGTACCAGGTTTGGGTCTCTCAAAATGCGATGGCATCTTGGGAGACCCTGTGAAAGTGTGTCCTAGTCTGTGCAGTGCTGTACCCTACGCTAATACTCAACTAGTGTATGGTAGCGTTCAAAACATTCACCAATGCATAGACCAGGATTGTCAGGACAGGAGGGACAACAATACCGGGTGTCACGCCTAAATCCGCGATTGCTGCAGACACGACATCTTTTTTGGGGGACTCGTTGGGTAGGACATAAGGAAAATGCCTCTCATGCAGCCGGCTTACTGCATTTGGTTGGGGAAGGTGAGGTGGAGCACCGTCTGGAAACAGAAGGGCTCTGACGTTCTCTTCCTGGAATTTAAGGAAGGATCCAGTCCGTCTTGAAGCTCTGTATAGCACATAAGCATTCAGCAAAGCCAATTGAAATAAACAGACACTTTTTTGTACCAGCATCTGGCCTTACGGGCAACTAGGTACGGCGACAACAACTGGTCGTTGAGGTCCATCCCTCCCATATTTTGGTTATATTCGTGGACACTGAGGGGCTTCTCCACAACACCAGTCGCCGTAGTAATTTGGGTCGTCGTGTCTGCATGAAGGGAGGTAAGAACGAAAACATTCTTATTGTCCCTCCACTTCATAGCGAGCAAATTATTACACTGCAAGCAGGCTCTCTCCCCCAGCCTAAGACGGGAATCTACAAGCCGCTGGGGAAAGCCCCGGCGATTAGGTCGCACGGTGCCACATGCTCCAATCTGTTGATCAAAAAGGTGACTAAAAAGTGGCACACTCGTGTAATAATTGTCCACATACAAGTGGTACCCCTTTCCGAATAAGGGTGACACCAAGTCCCGCACTATCTTGCCAGCGCTTCCTATCTAGTCAGGGCAGTTTGTCGGCTCTACGTGACTATCTTTGCCCTCGTAAACCATAAATCTACATGTATAGCCTGTGGCCCTGTCACAGAGCTTATACATCTTGACCCCGTATCTGGCACGCTTGCTGGGAAGGTACTGTTTGAATGACAAGCGGCCAGAAAATTTAATCAGGGACTCATCAACGCAGACAACTTGATGGGGAGTAAACAGGTCTGCAAAACGCTGGTTGAAGTGGTTTACGAGGGGCCGAATTTTGTAGGGCCGATCGTATCCAGGGTCTCCACGAGGACGACAGAGTTCATTGTCGTTGAAGTGCATGAACCGCAAAATCTGCTCGTATCGTGCCCTGGTCATGGAGGCAGAGAACAAGGACATATGGTGAATTGGGTCAGTGGACCAATATGACCGCAACTCCACACTCTTTAGTTATGCTGAGGGAAAGGCCCAGAAAGGTCTTAAATTCGGAAACCGTAATGGTTTCCAATCTCTGGCAAGGGAGTACTGGGGAATAGTGGCGATGTGTTGACCAGCGTACAAATTGCTTTGGTCCACAATAGATCTATAGAGATCTTCGGTGAAAAACAGCGAATAAAAATCCAGTGGCGTAAAATCAACTGTTTCCACCTGAATTCCGGGTTGGCCAGTGAATGGGGGAAGTACGGGTGCTGCAGAAGTGGTGGGTTCCCAATTCGGATTGGCGAATGCAGCAGGAAGGGCACTATGGGCACGACGGGCCTGTGTTCGTCTTCTTGGTGGCAGCGGGACACTACTTGTGCTTGCCACCTCGCCAGCTTGAACTGCACTTATGGGACTCGCCACGTCACCACGTGTTACTGCAGTGCTGGATGTACGACCAGGGTGTACTAGGCTGCTGGTGCTTGCCAGTTCACCAGAAGGAATAGCGGTGCTAGTACTTCTCTGCTCCATACGAGAGCCCTGCGGTTCTTGCACTTTAAGGACCGAAGAAGAAGTTTGGGGTCTGGTACGCCTGACCTTAGCAGGGACCACAACTCCGTCGTCAGAGCTATCTGTCATGGAGCCGCTGTCCTCTACAGGATCGTATTCTGAGCCTGAATCTGACAGATGAGTGACTTCCTCTTCACTATCTGTCATGCTCAGAAACGTGTAGGCCTCTTCACTAGTGTACCTTCGATTTGCCATTTTGGGCTCTAAATTTAGGGGTACACTAGTGAGACTCACAGGCAAGAAAGCTCCTGACTGTTAGCGACTGATTCAAAACGCTACCAAAAAACTGTTAGCGATCGCAGGGATCAGGCCTGACTCTGCGAACGCTGCAGTTATGTGTGCTTAGTGTTTTGTAAGTGTCAGTGATCGATCGATACTGCACTTGGGCTGGGCCGAGGGGCAAAACGCAGGTGCTAGCAGGTATCTGGGCTGATCCCGCTAACACTGCGTTTATGGGAACCCTAAACTGCTGGGGGAGTATAGATCTGATCGGATCAGATATCAATCTGTTCAGATACTGTAGCACTAAGGGAGGTGTATGCTGCGTGCGTGCGTGGGTTTTAGTGGTACTGGCGCTAACCTGACGCTGCCTGGGGCGACGCAGACCTTATCTGATCCTAAAAACGTAACTTATATCCCCGCCGGGCAATTAGGGGGTTAAACCTTTATAAGGTAATAAACGGTGGGTGCCCTAAAACTATGATAAACTATAATAAACAAACTAACTAACCAGCGTCACCCGTAACACTTATACGGTGATCACTGGTGAAAGGGTTAACTAGGGGGCAATCAGGGGGTTAAAACCTTTAGTAGGTAGTATATGGGGGTCCCTGTCGCTATAAAACACTGACAGCGAACCTATATACTTACCTCCCTAACTAGCGTCACCTGTGTCACTAATACAGCGATCAGAAAAACGATCGCTTAGTGACACTGGTGACGGGGGGGGGGGGGTGATCAAAGGGTTAACCTTTATTAGGGGGGGTTAGGGGGGTACCCTAGACCTAAAGGGGGGTACCCCAGACCTAAAGGGGGCTAACCTAACTGCCCTAACACTTATAACTGTCACAAACTGACACCAATTCAAAAAAAAAAAAATGCTATTGGTGTCAGTGTGACAGGGGGGTGATCGGGGGGTGATGGGGGGTGAAAAGTGTGCCTAGTGTGTTCTACTGTTAGTGTAGTGTTGGTGCACTTGCTTGGATGTCTTCTCTCCTCGGCGCCGGAACGAAAAGACCGGCTCGAGGAGGGATGACATCAATTCCTCTCCCTCTGTTTACATTACAGAGGGAGAGGAAGCATTTTCATTCGCCGGGAGCGATCGGGAGGGTGTGGCCAACAATGGATGGCCTCCCCCTCACCTCTCATCGCCCGCGAAGAAATGCCGGCCGCCTCTGGCACCAGGGGCGGGGGGGTCCGATCGGACGCCCCGCCCGCGGGAGGCAGATCACGTATGGGTACGTGATTCTGCCTGCCCGTGCCATTCTGCTGACGTATATCAGCGTGAGGCAGTCGGCAAGTGGTTAAATATCTCTATCCAGTGGTAAATATAAATAACCAACTATATGGTTAGGGAGCAAAATATCTAATCCACTCTGAGAATAACAGAAAGAAGAGATATACTGTATATACTATTAGAGGGGAGATATACTGTATATACTATTAAAGGGTGAATCTGGTAAATATCGGACTCGGATCAAATTTTAATTTTTTTGGAAAAACAATGTTTTATTAAAAAAAAAAGTCATTTTAAAAAAGTTCATTTGATTTTCTAATTGTTAGTGGGGTCAAACCGGCGTTAATTTTCAACCACAGTGATGAGAAATTTTGGAAATAGAAAACTTCTTGGTGAGACAGTATGTGGTTTTGTGGTTTTCGTTTAGAAAATACAATTATTTTAAAAACAAGTGAAAAATTCAAACAACATTCTTTAATTCAGGGAATGTACAAATATTTTTCATCTGAATATTCTCGTCTGAAAATTGATCCCTGTGGCCAGCATAAGGCTCGGTACACACCTATGCAGTTTGCTTTTGATCTGTTTCTGCAGTACTTTCTGCTGTACGTTTTTGATTTTTGCGCATGTGATTTTGCAGCGATTTGCGTTTTTTTTTTTTTTTTTTGGCCAATTTCTTTTTGGGCAGATTAACCCCTTGCCGACCGGCTCACGTCGATATACGTCGGCAGAAGGGCACTGCAGGCATCTTAATGTACCTGTATGTTGCCCTTTAAGACGCGGCATTGTGGGTGCGCGCCCCCCGCGAGTATGATCTACGATCGTCCCATGGAGAAGAACAGGGAAATGCTGATGTAACCACTTGCCTACCAGGCCAATTCTGACATTTCTCTCCTACATGTAAAAATCTTTTTTTTTTTTTTTTTGTTTTTTTTGTTTTTTTTTTTTTGCTAGAAAATTACATAGAACCCCCAAACCTTATTATATATGTCTTTTTAGCAAAGACCCTAGAGAATACAATGGCGGTCATTGCAACTTTTTATCTCGCACGGCATTTGCGCAGCAATTTTTCGAATGAGGTTTTTTTGGGGAAAAAAAACAGTTTTGTGCTTTAAAAAAAAAAAAAGAAAACAGTAAAGTTAGCCCAATGTTTTTGCATAATGTGAAAGATGAAGTTACGGCAAGTAAATAGATACCTAACATGTCACACTTTAAAATTGTGCACACTCATGGAATGGCGCCAAACTTCGGTACTTAAAAAATCTCCATAGGCGACGCTTTGAAAATTTTTACAGGTTACCAGGCTAGAATTATTGCTCTCGCTCTAACGCATGCGGCGATACCTCACATGTGTGGTTTGAACGGCGTTTACATATGTAGGCTGGGCTTACGTGTGTGTTCGCTTCTGAGCGCGAGTTACCGGGGACAGGGGCGTTTTAAAAAAAAAATTGTTGTGTTTTTTTTTTTTTTTACATTTTAATTTTTTTTGATCACTTTTATTTCTATTACAGGGAATGTAAACATCCCTTGTGATAGGAATCTATTGTGGCAGGTCCTGTTTATGGAGAGATGCGGTGTCAATAAGACGCCACATCTCTCCTCCAGGCTGTAAAGCATAAGATCGTAAAAAAAATTCTCCAATCTTATGCTGACATCCGCGATCGCGGCTTTGTTTCCAATGCGGGGGTCCGGGCGTGACGTCATAATGTCGCACCCGGACCTCTGATAGTCATAGAGATGACTGGTGACCATCTGGTCACCGGAAATCTCTATGCTCATCATCCGGCGGCGGGCGATTCTTTCTCTGGACCCCGATGGCACAGGAGAGCCTGGAGAAGCACCGGATGGCGGCGGGAGGGGGGGGATACCCCCCCTGCGTGGCCTATAAGAACGATCATTCGGCGGAACTGCCGCTATGATCATTCTTATCGTGCACAGAATCGCAGGCTGGAAAGAATTATATCTGAATGATGCCTGTAGCTACAGGCATCATTCAGATATCCCCCCCACAATGTAGAGGACGTCCATTTTACTATGGCCCGGTAGGCAAGCATTTCCCCATTCTTCCTAGTGACAGGACACTGGTCACAGCTCCCTGTGATCGGGAGCGGTGATCAGTGTCGTGTCACACGTAGCCCAGCCCCCCCCACAGTTAGAATCACTCCCTAGAACACACTTAACTCCTGCAGCGTCCCCTATTGGTTAACCCCTTCACTGCCACTCACATTTACACAGTGATCGGTGCATTTTTAATCGCATTGATCGCTGTATAAATGTGAATGGTCCCAAAATAGCGCCAAAAGTGTCCGATCTGTCCACCATAATGTCAGTCACGATAAAAATCGCAGATCGCCGCCATTACTAGTAAAAAAAATAATCAATAAAAATGGCATAAAACTCCTATTGTGTAGACGCTATAACTTTTGCTCAAACCAATCAATAAACGCTTATTGCGATTTTTTTTTTTTTTTTTTTTTTTTTTTTTTTTTTTTCCGCCCCCAAAAATATGTAGAAGAATACGTATCGGCCTAAACTGAGGAAAATGTTTTTTTTTATATATTTTTGGGACATTTATTATAGCAAAAAGGAAAAAAAAATTGCGTTTTTTTTTTTTTTTTTTTTTTTTTTTTTTTTTCAAAATTGACGCTTTTTTTGTTTATAGCGCAAAAAATAAAAACCACAGAGATAATCAAATACCACCAAAAGAAAGCTCTATTTGTGAGGAAAAAAGGACATCAATTTTGTTTGGGAGCCACATTGCACGACCGCGCAATTGTCTGTTAAAGCGTCGCAGTGCCGAATCGCAAAAAAACGCTCTGGTCTTTGGGCAGCCAAATGGTCCAGGGCTGAAGTGGTTAAAAACAAATTGCTGCCAAAACGCATTACATGCTTTTCTGCAGCTTCTCCATTGAAGTATATTGAACCAAAAAAGCACCGTTTTGCATTTAAAAAAAAGTCCCTGACCCTTTCCAAATACGCAGCGGCTGAAAAAAGCATAGATGTGAACGTGTTTCATAAGAAACCATGTAAATGAACTGTAGCGCGTTTCTGTAAAAAGCACCAAAAAACATAGATGTAAATAAGGTCTAAGACGTTTAGTAACATAATGGGGTTAAAAAAACTAAAATTAGCCCTTTATAGTACAAAAAAAGCAGATAATCACTACTGTAAGGGGTTAATTTTTTTTACTGTAGATCTGTTAAAGGAATATTTACAGTAGCGATTATTTGCTCTTTTTGTACTATAAAGGGCTCATTTTTAGTGTTTTTTTTTTAGTTTTTTTTTTCTATTTTGAATTTTTTTTTTTTTACCCCATTATGTTACTGGCTGATTAATCGATTATGAAAATAGTAATCGATTAATTTCATAATTGATTAATTGTTTCAGCCCTAGTTGCATCCTTACCAGGCTCCCCTTTCGCCTCCTACAAAAGTAATCCAGTGGCTCTTTAGCCAATCGGAATAATTTTATAAGTTGCGGAATCGCCCACGCTAAAACGTATCGCAACAAGATATCCTTCTTCCCATCCAAGGACGTTTGGTAATGGATGGGAAGTGGTTAATTGTGTGGTGTGTGTGTGTGTTGTTGTTTTTTTTTTTTTTTTTTTTTTTTTTTTTTTTTATTCTCTAAATCCATGAAGTGTAATTACCTGAATTTGACCTGATATAGGCTTCTTGCAGCTCCTGTACAGCAGGACTGGAAGTGTCCAAGGTAGAAGCAGCACAGGAAGCTAATGTTGACAAAAAGCATGCTGTTCTACTTCTCCTTTTCACTATTCAGGCACAAGCTGGGGTGGGTCCAGGACAACCTGGGCTCAGAGGAATTTGGTTGATGCTGGCCCCCTGTACTCCTTCATCCAGAATAGGGACAGGCTAATACAGGAGGCGTGTTGCTGGCCAGATCAGCAGGTGAAAACAGAGGGAAAGAAAGCCTAAGAAAAGAATGGTAAGCCACAATAAATTACTTTTTTTGGATTTAATACCGCTTTAAGCTTGACCATGATGGATGCCTTACCCACTGCCTCAACAGCAGATGGTGTGCTTTACCCACATGAAGGGGTCCCAAGGTAGAAAAGTGCTATAGAAATGAATAGTTTGTATATTAGGGGGGTGGTGTATCAGTACTTGTTATGCTTTCTTAATAATATAGACTGACTAATCACATTGCTAGATGCTAGACCCCAACTTGGCTACTATTTATGTCTGTTTTTACATATTATACTTTTCTACTACTTTTAATTCATTTTCTGGGACCTGTTTGAGAAAAGCGTGTGTTTGTTTTGTTGGGGGGTTGTGGTATCATAGCTTATTTGCAAATATCTTGTGCCTGGTTGCTTGAATACGCATATACAATGGATATAAAATCTACACACCCCTGTTAAAATGTCAGATTTCTGTGATGTAAAAAAAATGACAAAGATCATTTCAGAACTTTTTCCACCTTTTTTATGTGACCTATAAACTGTACAACTCAATTGAAAAACAAACTGAAATCTTTTAGGGGGGGAAGTAAAAATAAAAAACTAAAATAGCGTGGTTGCATAAGTGTGCACACCCTCTTTTATAACTGGAGATGTAGCTGTGTTCAAAATTAAGCAATCACATTCAAACTCATATTAAACAGGAGAAAGTACACACCTGCCATCATTTTAAAGTGCCTTTGATTAACCCCAAATAAAGTTCAGCTGTTCTAGTAGGTCTTTCCTGACATTTTCTTAGTCACATCCTACAGCAAAAGCCATGGTCCGCAGAGAGCTTCCAAAGCATCAGAGGGATCTCGTTGTTAGAAATTCTTTTGTACCCTTCTCCTGACTGTTACCTTTTAAGGCAGTAGATATACCATGGAACACAGTGAAGACAGTCATCATCAAGTGAAGAAAATATGGCACAGTGACATTACCAAGAACTGGACATCCCTCCAACATTGAAAAGACAAGAAGAAAACTGCTCAGGGAGGCTGCCAAGAGGCCCACAGCAACATTAAAGGAGCTGCAGGAATATCTGGTAAGTACTGGCTGTGTGGTACATGTGATGACAATCTCCCGTATTCTTCATATGTCTGGGCTATGGGGTAGAGTGGCAAGATGGAAGAAAAACATCCAAGCCCTACATTTTGCAAAAAACGCATCTGAAGTTTCCCAAAAGCATGTGGGAAAATGCGTTATGGTCTGATGAAACCAAGGTTGAACTTTTTGGCCATAATTCCAAAAGATAGATTTGGCACAAAAAGACTGCACATCACTAAAAGAACGCCATACCCACAGTGAAGCATGGTGGTGGCAGCATCATGCTTTGGGGCTGTTTTTCTTCAGCTGGAACAGGGCCTTAGTCAAAGTAGAGGGAATTATGAACAGTTCCAAATACCAGTCAATATTGGCCCAAAGCCTTTCAGGCTCGGTTCACACCCTATACCGATGCGGCTCCCAGCAGGGATCTTGTGCATCCTGGTTCACCGTTTCAAGTCCGATTTTCATCCCAAATTTAGGGCTGAAATCAGACCTGAAATGGACCAAAAGATGCACAGGGCTCCTCTGCAAATTCACACTGGAGCCGCGTCTGAGATATGTGAGAGCCAATCACAACCTCCTGCTATTTCGAATTGGATGTGTGAACCCAGCCTCAGGCTTCTGCTAGAAAGCTGAACATGAAGAAAAACTTCATCTTTCAGCATGACAATGACCCAAAGCATACATCCAAATCAACAAAGGAATGGCTTCACCAGAAGATTATTAGTTTTGGAATGGCCCAGCCAGAGTGCAGACTTGAATCCAATTGAAAATCTGTGGGGTGATCTGAAAAGGGCACAGGAGATGTCCTTGCAATCTGACACATTTGGAGTGTTTTTGCAAAGAAGAGTGGGCAAATATTGCCAAGTCAAGATGTGCCATGCTGATAGACTCATACCCAAAAAGACTGAGTGCTGTAAGAAAATCAAAAGGTACTTCAACAAAGTATTAGTTTAAGGGTGTGCACGCTTATGCAACCATATTTTTATTTTTTTTAATTTTTACTTCCCTCCACCTAAAAGATTTCTGGTTGTTGTTCAACTGAGTTGTACAGTTTATAAGTCCCATTAGGTGGAAAAAATTCTGAAATGATTTATCTTTCTCATTTTTTTTTTTTTTTTTTTTTTTACATCACAGAAGCCTGACATTTTAACAGGAGTGTGTAGACTTTTTATATCCACTGTACATTTCAGTGCCTCTCAAAAATGTTGTGCCTAGCTGTGCTGTATGGCAGGGTTGGGGTTACTTTTGCTATATTGTATGGGAAGTGTATTTGTTCATGTATGTTTGTATAAGCTGTCGCTGAGCAGAATTTCTCACTGAAAAGTAAATTTAAAATATCAGCAACTGACACTGTTTTAAGGCAAGTCTTCCAGTATGCTGTTGTGAATAGGCTTAATAAATGTTACCAGATCTCACCAAAAAGAGGAACAGTGTTAAAAATAAAATAAATAAGAAATAAACATATTAAAGCATAACCCCATGACCCCCGCCACCTGTGCCCATGCACAAATAAGAACATGCACGTTGATCCCACATGCATATGTAAACAGTGATCACTCCACACATGTGGGGTATTTCTGCGAATGTCAAAGCAAGAGCAAATTCTAGCACCAGACCACCTGTGTAAGCATCTTCTATGAATAATTTATTCTACTGAAGTTTGTCGCCTTTTCACGGGTGCAATTTTAAAGCGACATGTTTGCTATCTATTTCCTCAGTGTAACATCATCTTTCATTTTTTTTTTTATCATAGGTGTTATATGGTGTTTGCATTCACTAAAATTAGTATATTTTTTCCCCCAAACTTTGTTTCTGAAAAACTGGTGCGCAAACGGTGACATAAAAAAATTGCCGCCACCACCATTTTATTCTCTAGGGCCCTGCTTAAAAATATGTTTGGGGGTTCTAGGTAATATTTATAGCAGAAAAAGGCAGATTTTTACATGTATGACAGAAATGTCAGAATTGGCCTGATAGACAAGTGGTTAATAAGACTACGCCCCTAATAAAGTGCCTCTGTTCAGAGCACCATAGAACGTATTTCTCCTTTTTAAGGGCTTGTTCACAGTTGACTAAATTTCTAACTCTTAACAAACGCTCCTATAGCGTTAGTATGTGTGTTAGACTCGCCTTAATGAGCTTTAGTATGGGCGTTAGACTGATGTCAATGAGCTTTAGTGTGGGCGACAGACTGGAGTTTTACAAGCGTTAAAGTAGAACTATATTTAATTTTGAATGGAGTAAGGGAGGATTATAACCCCCTGTCAGATTTTTTTTTTTTTTTTCCGCCATCTGTGTCCCATTGCAGAGATTTTCCTTCACTTTCTGTCCCATAGCCAAACAGGAAATGTGGGGAAATTCCTGCAAATTAAGGGAATTCCTTGGGGACTCCCAGGTTAACAGAACTAGTGTCCCCATTGAAAGATTTCCCCTCTGTTACTTTTCTAGGGACAACCCAAAATTTTGGCTTTCTTTTACTTTCACTTTCAACAATAATGGTAAACAGGAGAAATGGGGAAGGTGAATCGCCTTAACGGGGATACAGACAGCAATAAAAACGGACAGGTGTTCTTATCCCTCTCCACTCTATCCAAAACTTAACACCAGTCACCAGTGCCACATCAGTGTCACATGTCATCCGTGCCACATATCATTTGTCATCACCAAGAATGTCTAAAAGATTATTTTCAGCCGAGGAGGAGTACAATATTCTTGCGGCCGATGAGAGCAAGAGGGAGCTCTCTGCTTCGGATTCCTCCTCATATTCAGATTCTGAGTCAGACGTTGACTACAAGCCTGTCCTAAGCAGTGGAACACTGAGACCCTCAGAGGAGGATGACAGTCCGCCCGCCAGATGAAGGCGTTCTGGTGAGGAGGCAGGGCCATCCACCAGCACCGCAGTGCCATCCACCAGCAACGCAGAGCCATCCACCAGCAACGCAGTACCTCTGCAAAGGCCACGTACCAGTGGGGTGTCACCTCAGTTCCTAAGGGTTAGGTCCCATGCCAGCCTTCGCTTTTCCCTTCAGAACCCCTTGTGGCTTCCTCCTAATTCAGGAGAAGCTAACATTCCCCCTTTCATTGCCCAGCCAGGAGTCCAGGTGGACACAGAAAATTTTTCCCTGATTGATTTTTTCCATTTAATTTTTACTGAAGACATGCTAGCATCAATTG
Source organism: Lithobates septentrionalis (assembly GCA_037952835.1). Classification (NCBI taxonomy): domain Eukaryota; kingdom Metazoa; phylum Chordata; class Amphibia; order Anura; family Ranidae; genus Lithobates; species Lithobates septentrionalis. The sequence continues at coordinate 1,993,186 of JBBDGP010003354.1, forward strand.
TGGCCCAGTGCAACCTGTATGCACAACAATTCATAGCATGTAACCCAACGTTCTATTATGCCCATCCCTATGAGTGGAGAGCCTTAACAATGGAGGAGTTTAAAATTTTTTTGGGCCTCAAAAAATAAAAAATGTATTGCGTTCATATTGGTCAACCCTCCCCATCCACCACATGCCCATCTTTTTCCTCAGTAATGCCCAGAACCAGACATCTCATGATTATGAGATTCCTACACTATAACGAGTAGGGGTGCAACGGATCAAAAAACTCACGGTTCGGATCCATCCTCGGATCAGAGTCACGGATCGGATCATTTTCGGATCAACAAAAAAAAAAATATATCCACATCTCCCCCACTGTAATATATCCACATCTCCCCCACTGTAATATATCCACATCTCCCCCCACTGTAATATATCCACATCTCCCCCCACTGTAATATATCCACATCTCCCCCCACTGTAATATATCCACATCTCCCCCCACTGTAATATATCCACATCTCCCCCCACTGTAATATATCCACATCTCCCCCCACTGTAATATATCCACATCTCCCCCCACTGTAATATATCCACATCTCCCCCCACTGTAATATATCCACATCTCTCCCCACTGTAATATATCCACATCTCCCCCCACTGTAATATATCCACATGTCCCTCCCCCGTAATACATCCCCATGTCCCCCCCCCCACTGTAATACATCCACATGTCCCCCCCCCCCACTGTAATACATCCACATGTCCCCTACCCCCCCCCCACTGTAATACATCCACATGTGTCCCCCCACTGTAATACATCCACATGTCCCCCCGTCCCCCACTGTAATACATCCACATGTCCCCTCGTCCCCCACTGTAATACATCCACATGTCCCCTCGTCCCCCACTGTAATACATCCACATGTCCCCTCGTCCCCCACTGTAATACATCCACATGTCCCCTCGTCCCCCACTGTAATACATCCACATGTCCCCTCGTCCCCCACTGTAATACATCCACATGTCCCCTCGTCCCCCACTGTAATACATCCACATGTCCCCCACTGTAATACATCCACATGTCCCCCACTGTAATACATCCACATGTCCCCCACTGTAATACATCCACATGTCCCCCCGTCACCCACTGTAATACATCCACATGTCCCCCCGTCCCCCACTGTAATACATCCACATGTCCCCCCGTCCCCCACTGTAATACATCCACATGTCCCCCACTGTAATACATCCGCGGTGTGCCGATCCGAACAGCCTAGCCCGTTCGGATCACGGATCGGTGACGATCCGTTGCACCCCTAATAACGAGAATACCCAGTGCCCTCCCCGAAATGACCCAAATTTTGACCAGCTTTATAAAATTCAGCCACTACTAAATTATTTTTCTGAAATATTCCCCCAGTTGTTTACCCCAGACCAACACATATGTTATGTTATTTGTGTAATTTGGCCATTTACAACGGCTACGTTATCTATCACAAATCCACTGAAAGCCCCAAATCCTTCCTTGGCTACCAGAAGGAAATCACCACTGCCCTTGTATTCCCGAACGGCCCACCAAAAACATTTGATCCAATGTGATTAGCAGACTCTCCGACCGCCAATTTCCCGATTTAAAATCCCTCCCAGACCAACAGGCCAAAAACATCAGAAAAAATGCCGGGTGTGCACCAGAGGAGGAGTTGGAGACACCACTTATTATTGTTCCCAATGTCCTTCCCAACCAGGCCTCTGCATAGTTGGCTTTTTCCGCCGTTACCATACTTCACTAAATTATTATATACATCCCTTATGCCTCTACTTGCTGTGTAACTGACCCTGGCTTGTTATTCGACCACGCTTCTGCCTACCAATTATTCTGTACATACCTCTGCCTGATCTGGAACTGACCCTGGACTGTTTGACCATGCTTTTTGCCTGCCTCTTGGACTGATCTTGTACCCTGCCACTGGACTAGTGGGATTCATAACACAGGGGTCTCACATATGTGAGGGGCTCCAGAATTTTGTTTTTCTGGATGAAGAAAACAATTTTTTTGTTTTCTCATTCCTAGAGTAGGGTCTGGAGATTTGGAGGCTTCAAAGAGATTTGGGTGGGAGTAGCCTCTACCCCTGTCCTAGTTCTGTCCTGAGCGAGGCCCTACTTCTGCCTGCTGCCTGTAGGACTTATGCCATCATACCTCTGCCTGTCGCATGAACTGACCACACCACATGGCCCATGTTCCTGCCTACTACCGGGACCAGTATTTTGGCACTGCTGACAATCTCTGCCTGCACTGACCCTGGACTGTATATGGACAGTATTCCCTGCCTGCTGCCTGTACTGACTATGGACGGTATTCCTGCCTGTTGCCTGGATAATTTTGTTCGCTTTTGCTGACCAAGTCCCTGCCTGCTGCCTGGACCAGTGCTATCCTCCTGTGGACAACTATGCTACTAAAACCACAGGTAATCTTTTGTTTATAGAAGCTGAATATTAACTCACGTAATCTTTTGTTTATAAAAGCTGAATATTAACTACTGGTCAATCTGGGATAATGACACAAAGTCAAAATAGCGGCGCTAAATGTTTGTGCACAAGGAGTATTAAATCTCATAAAGTGATATGTGATTCAAAATTTACAAATGAAAGTATAACTGACATGTACTAAAATATAATAAATGCTAGAGCATTAAATTGACAAATAACACTAAACACCCTGTGACAAGTTAAGTGATATGATGTGACTAGTGAAGCCACAAAAGAACAAAAAACTATTACACAAAATATAGAAAAATAAAGTCCATAAAATATTGAAGAGGATCTATAGTCGATGTGAAGATCTCTTAATCCATTCACCACACCAATGTGTCTGTGATTCCACTCCCCTAAAGAAACGCACTTACCGAATTCCAATGCCTACATTCTCATGTTAGGCTAAAACACATTTAAACCACATGGATAGGGTTTTAGAGCAGGCATCCAAACTCCAGCCGTGCGTCTCATATAATCTCCACATGTGAATAAAGAAAGTGTACCAATAGTGTAATACCGTAAAAAAGCTTTAATGAAAACACTAAACAGCCTCCAAGATTTAAACTCACATGGTACAAGTTAAAAGACAGCAAAAGTGACTGGGGTAAGCCTTTCAAATCTTTCAGAGCAGCGGATAAAACGGCCACAGCGGACCCAAGGTGTGCAGGCATAAGGTTGAATCTCGCCCCTCCCTTGGTCCTGGATCTAAACCTGCTCGTCAACTTGCTGGTGTGTTGAGCAACGTCCTGCCTCAATAATGTTGATTGCCGTACAGCCACGCCCCTGACATGTTTCGTCACAAGGACTTACTCATGGGATTCAATCTTTTGTTTACCCTTTGCTCAGCAGAATGTATTTTGGGGTGTAATTCTTGGTATATGCATGCTATGTGTCCCTAGAACACCTGATGGTGTTCCTTGTATGTGGCCAGGCTGTGTAAAAGCCTCACATATGTGATATCGCCATACTCAGGAGGAGTAGCATAATGTATTTTGGGGTGTAATTTTTGCTATGTACATGTTATGTGTTTTTTCATTTTTTTTTTCGCACATTTTCCAAAAACTTCTGGAAGAAAATGAACCGTTCAAAACACTCATTATGCCTCATAGATTATACAGAACACAAGGAGAGGAGGCGCCTCTAAGTGCAGTATTAAAACCAGATTTATTAAAAAAACTCTGTGCAAAACACTCACATTTTGTAGGATAACATTAAGCATGTAATGTGGCTAAAAGTCCAGGAGGAGAGGGGTCCGTCAGATCCGTCACAACTAGCGCTGGGTCCTGCTGTGCGTGCGGCTGTGCCTGAACACCGCTGAAGCCGGCCGCGGTGATGAAGTTCCAGAGCGAGGCCTGAGACGCTGATGGAAGGCAGGCGCGGAGCTGTGACGTCACTGGAATGCGACGCGTTTCGTGAGCGTGCGGGCTACGATGGCACGGTAGCCGCGCTCCTTCATCAAAGCTACAGATGAAACGAGGAAGTGGTTTAAGTAGAGAAGGGGGGCGGGGACTGGAGAGAGAAGGGGAGGAAGGAAGAGCGGATTGACAAGAACACAGGGAGGGAGGGGGGGGGGGAAGGAGGACGGAGAATAATGGCTATGTGTCTGGTTTATCCAAAGAAATGACAAAGTGTGTGTTAATCTATAGAGGCGTCTCAGGCCTCGCTCTGGAACTTCATCACCGCGGCCGGCTTCAGCGGTGTTCAGGCACAGCCGCACGCACAGCAGGACCCAGCGCTAGTTGTGACGGATCTGACGGACCCCTCTCCTCCTGGACTTTTGGTCACTTTGTGGGCGTTTCCATTGTCCTGGTGCTCCAGGGCCTTCAAAAGTATAATAGGTAGTCAACAAGTTAGATGTGTCATTTATGCTCCTAGAACACCTGATGGTGCTCCCTGCATGTTGGGCCTCTCTGTGGCTAGGCTGTGAAAAAGTCCCACACATGTGGTATCGCCATACTTAGGAGGAGTAGCAGAATATATTTTGGGGTGTCATTTGTGGTATACACATGCCATGTGAGAGAAATAACCTATTACAATGACAATTTTGTGGGGAAAAAAATTCATTTTGCAAAGAATTGTGGGAAAAAATGACATCAAAAGCCTCGCCATGCATCTTACTAAACACCTTGGAATGTCTACTTTCAAAAAAAGGGGTCATTTTGGGGGGGTGTTTGTACTTTTCTGGCCTATTTGGGTTGCAAGAAATGATAGGCCACCAGTACATCAGGTGTGATCAATTTCTTATGATTTGCATCACAGCTTGTAGACTCTATAACTTTCACACAGACCAAATAATATCCACTAATTTGGGTTATTTTTACCAAAGATATGTAGCAGTATGAGGCTCGGTTCACACTACCGCGACTTGGGATCCGACTTGTAAGCCCTCAAGTCGCCCCAGAAAGAGATTCACATTACAGTGAATGGGAGCGTCTTAATAGACACTACTGAAGTCGCTCCGACTTCAGAGCGTACTCCCTGCACTACTTGGATCCGACTTGGTAGGCGACCTGTACCATAGAAATCAATGGAAGTCGCCTCCAAGTCGGATCTCTCTCTACAGTCAAGCGACTTTGCAGGGAAAAAATTTACTTTGCCCAGGCAAACCCCTCCCTCCCAGAGAGCTGATTATCCTGTGATTGGCCGCAGCCAAAGTCGCCTGTCCTGGAGGCGACTTGAAGTCGCGTTGTAATTTGCTTGAAGTCGCGTTGAAGCCGCGTTGAAGTCGCCGTACAAAGTCGCGCTGAAATCGTGTTGCCCCTGTGTGAACCGAGCTTAAATTGTGGCCAAAATTTATGAAGAAAAATTAATAATTTGCAAAATTTTATCACAGAAACAAAGAAAAATGCGTTGTTTTTCAAAATTTTCGGTCTTTTTTTAATTTATAGCGCAAAAAATAAAAGACCCAGAGGTGATCAAATACCACCAAAAGAAAGCTCTATTTGTATGAAAAAAAGGACAAAAAATTAATTTGGGTACAGTATTACATGACTGAGTAATTGTCATTCAAAGTGTGAGAGCACTGAAAGCTGAAAATTGGTCTGGGCAGGAGGGGGGTTTAAGTGCCCAGTAGGCAAGTGGTTAACCGATTCCCGACCGGCTCCCGTACATATACACGGCGGAAGAATGGCTCTGCTGCGCGAATCGCTGTGTATGTGTGTGTATGTATATGTATATATGTGTATATATATATATATATATATATATGTGTGTGTATATGTGTATGTGTATATATATGTGTGTGTGTGTGTGTGTGTGTATATATATATATATATATATATATATATATATATATATATATATATATATATATATATATATATATATATATATATATATATATATATATATATATATATATATATTTTTTTTTTTTAGATCTATATATTTTTATTCATTTATTTTCTGCGGCTCCTTTTAAGAGCCATAGCAGGCGCGCGTGTGCCCGCTGCATGTCTGATGCGGGCACGACGAGAGCAGGAACGAGGATTTGTGTGCATAAACGCACAAATCCCTGTCCTGTCAAGGGAGGAGAAACGGATCGTCGGAAACGGAACAACGATATGTCTGCTCCCCCAGTCATTCCAATCCCCTTAAAGTTAGAACACACATTTAACCCCTTGATCGCCCCCTAGTGTTAACCCCTTCCTTGCCAGTGACATTTATACAATAATCACTGGCTATTTCTGCCCTGATCGCTGTATAAATGTCAATGGTCCCAAAAAAGTGTCAAAAATGTCCGATCTGTTCGCTGCAATGTTGCAGTCCCGCTAAAAATCGCTGATCACCGCCATTACATCTATTCCCCTATTTTGTAATAGGTCCTTTTTTTTTATTTTTTATTTTTTTAGGTCCTTTTTTTGTGGGAAAAAAAGGACCTAAATTTTATTTTGGGTACAGTGTCGCACGACCGCGCAATTGTCAAAGTAACGCAGTGCCGTATCGCAGAAAATGTCCTGGTCAAGGACTTGGTAAATTCTTCTGGGGCTGAAGTGGTTAATGACGAGTTAAAAACACTCCCCAAATGCCCTTTTTGCAGTTTTGAAGCATTTGAAGAGTGTTATGGCGTGTTTAAAACCGTTCCACAAATGCCTATTTTTAAATGGGAAGTGATATTACAGGAAACAAAATAATTTTAACGCCCCACAACCGCCTGCCGGAGCGTTTTGGAGCTCTTCAACATCTTCTATTCAAGTCTATGGTAATCCTTCGCAAACACCACCTGACTCGACATGAGGCTTAAATTTTGAAGCAACGCTAACGCTTCATGTTTTGATAATATGAACAGCACTGTATGATGTCCATTGTATCATTTGCATAGGCATTAAAGGTTTTTTTTAACAGACCCAACATCTACCCTTTGAGACCGAGAAAGGGACTAAGGACACAGATTGCCCAGTCCCTTTCTCAGCAGCCTCAGCTGCCCTAAAGTAGAAAGGACAGGAGACGGGGGCTCTTGTTCAGTCATAAACTGTTTACGATTCTCAGTTATGAATGGACAGAGTCAGTGATCACTGACTGTGTGCATTCGTAAATGAAAGAAGTCAGTAAGTGACAGATTTACCGGCTCCTTCCTGCGCTCTCCATCCTGACCGATCTGGGACAGGGGGGGACCAGGGGACATGGAGGGGGAGCAGCGGAGGAGGACACAGGGGACAGTCGGGGGTGATCGGTGCGGTGGTGGGGGCAGTTACAAGCACTGATCTCTCTGTATAGATTTCAATAAAGCAGGTGCATGTAGGTCTGCGAGTGCATGTACAGTGGCTTGCGAAAGTATTCGGCCCCCTTGAACTTTTCAACCTTTTGCCACATTTCAGGCTTCAAACATAAAGATATAAAATTTTAATTTTTTGTGAAGAATCACCAACAAGTGGGACACAATTGTGAAGTGGAACGAAATCTATTGGATATTTTAAACTTTTTTAGCAATTAAAAAACTGAAAAGTGGTGCGTGCAAAATTATTCGGCCCCTTTACTTTCAGTGCAGAAAACTCACTCCAGAAGTTCAGCGAGGATCTCTGAATGATCCAATGTTGTCCTAAATGACTGATGATGATAAACAGAATCCACCTGTGTGTAATCAAGACTCTGTATAAATGCACCTGCTCTGTGATAGTCTCAGGGTTCTGTTAAAAGCGCAGAGAGCATCATGAAGACCAAGGAACACACCAGGCAGGTCCTTAATACTGTTGTGGAGAAGTTTCAAGCCGGATTTGGATACAAAAAGATTTCCCAAGCTTTAAACATCCCAAGGAGCACTGTGCAAGTGATCATTTTGAAATGGAAGGAGTATCAGACCACTGAAAATCTACCAAGACCTGGCTGTCCCTCTAAACTTTCAGCTCAGACAAGGAGAAGAATGATCAGAGATGCAGCCAAGAGGCCCATGATCACTCTGGATGAACTGCAGAGAACTACAGCTGAGGTGGAAGAGTCTGTCCATAGGACAACAATCAGTCGTACACTGCACATATCTGGCCTTTATGGAAGAGTGGCAAGAAGAAAGCCATTTCTCAAAAATATCCATAAAAAGTCTCGTCTAAAGTTTGCCACAAGCCACCTGGGAGACACACCAAACATGTGGAAGAAGGTGCTCTGGTCCGATGAAACCAAAATCAAACTTTTTGGCCACAATGCAAAGCGATATGTTTGGCGTAAAAGCAACACAGCTCATCACACTCAACACACTATCCCCACTGTCAAACATGGTGGTGGCAGCATCATGGTTTGGGCCTGCTTTTCTTCAGCAGGGACAGGGTAGATGGTTAAAATTGAGGGGAAGATGGATGCAGCCAAATACAGGACCATTCTGGATGAAAACCTGTTGGAGTCTGCAAAAGACCTGAAACTGGGACGGAGATTTATCTTCCAACAAGACAATGATCCCAAACATACAGCAAAATCTACAAAGGAATGGTTCACAAATAAACGTATCCAGGTGTTAGAATGGCAAAGTCAAAGTCCAGACCTGAATCCAATCGAGAATCTGTGGAAAGCGCTGAAAACTGCTGTTCACAAACGCTCTCCATCCAACCTCACTGAGCTCGAGCTGTTTTGCAAGGAAGAATGGGCAAGAATTTCAGTCTCTCGATGTGCAAAACTGATGGAGACATACCCCAAGCGACTTGCAGCTGTAATCGCAGCAAAAGGTGGCTCTACAAAGTATTAACGCAAGGGGGCCAAATAATTTTGCACGCCCCACTTTTCATTTTTTTATTAAAGTTTCAAAAATCCAAAAGATTTCGTTCCACTTCACAATTGTGTCCCACTTGTTGGTGATTCTTCACAAAAAATTAAAATTTTATATCTTTATGTTTGAAGCCTGAAATGTGGCAAAAGGTTGAAAAGTTCAAGGGGGCCGAATACATTCGCAAGCCACTGTAGGTCTGCGAGTGCATGTAGGTCTGCGAGTGCATGTAGGCCTGCGAGTGCATGTAGGCCTGCGAGTGCATGTAGGCCTGCGAGTGCATGTAGGCCTGCGAGTGCACGTAGGCCTGCGAGTGCACGTAGGCCTGCGAGTGCACGTAGGCCTGCGAGTGCACGTAGGCCTGCGAGTGGCCTGCGAGTGCACGTAGGTCTGCGGGTGGCCTGCGAGTGCACGTAGGTCTGCAACTGTTCTGCGAGTGCACGTAGGTCTGTGAGTACCTGTGTATTGTCTTGTTGTGTACCTGTGTATTGTCTTGAGTATTGGTGCCAGCAAGCTAGCTGTTAGGTAATTTTGGACAGGGTATAATCCCCCAATCCTCACTAAATTTAATAGGTATGATGCCCGGCAGGTGTGGAGAGGCGACTCTTTGTACATCTTGCTGCATGTATGCGTTCCTTGGTCATCCGATCGAGGGCGAATACTGCTGTGCAAAATGTAAGCACATTGTTTCCCTGGAAGCCCAGGTTCTGAATCTGTTCCTCCATCCTAAAGGAGAGCCAGGAATGTACACGGCAGGGGCCAGCACAGAGGTAGGTGGAGACAAAGAGGTGCAGGCACTAGCAAAGAGTAGATGGGTGACCGTCAGGAAGGGTAGAGGGGGAAGTGCCAGGGAGGCCGATCCAGGACTGGAGCATCCCAATAAGTACGCTCCATTGAGTGACAATGGTGAAACCAGTCAGGGACCAGCACTGCTGGAGCTGAGGGACTCTCCTAGCTGCCAGGGGAAGAACTCCTCCAGTGAGAGTGGGGGGGCAGCGAAGGGAAAGTAAAGACAGATTCTGGTGGTAGGGAACTCCATTCTTAGGACAGAGAGGGCAATCTGTAACCAAGACCTGAAGCGCCGAACAGTATGTTGTCTACCGGGCGCTCGGGTTTGGCACATCACGGATCTTGTGGACAGATTACTGGGAGGGGCTGGGGAAGACCCAGCTGTCATGGTGCACGTTGGCACCAATAACAAAGTCAGAGGCAGATGGAGTGTCCTAAAGAACGATTTTAGGGACTTAGGAGCTAAATTGAGGAAAAGGACCTCCAAGGTAGTATTCTCAGAAATACTACCGGTACATCGAGCCACACCAGAAAGGCAGAGGGAGATTAGGGAAGTAAACAAGTGGCTGAAGAGTTGGTATAGTAAGGAGGGGTTTGGGTTCCTGGAGGACTGGGCCGACTTCTCAGTCGATAACCGGTACTATAGAAGGGGCGAACTGCACCTAAATGAGGAGGGTGCAGATCTGCTGGGAATGAAGATGGCCAAAAAGTTAGAGGGGTTTTTAAACTAGGCGATGGGGCGAAGGGTCCAGAGGTAGAGATAGTCGGCGCGGAAGATATTCCAGAGGGTAGTATTGGGGGCATTAGTGGTAGGTTGACCAAAGCACAAAAACACAAGTTAAGTATAGTAGCAAGTCCTAGTTGCAATCTCGAAACACCCAATACGAGGACAATATGCGACCGGTCTAAACTATGTGGCATGTTCACCAATGCCAGGAGCATGGCAGACAAGATGGGTGAACTAGAGATACTGTTGTACGAGGAGAATTTGGATTTTGTGGGAATTTCAGAGACCTGGTTCAACAGCTCTCATGATTGGCTGGCAACATTCAAGGGTATACCCTTTACCGCAAGGATAGAGAGGGTAAAAAAGGGGGAGAGGTATGCCTATATATCAAGAATAATGTACAAGTGAATGTGAGAGATGACATCACTGAGGGAGCTAGGGAGGAGGTGGAATCCTTATGGGTAGAGCTCCAAAGGGATGAAGCTAAGGGGAAAATAATACTGGGAGTATGCTATAGGTCCCCTAACCCGAGGGAGGAAGTGGAGACAGATCTCCTATCACAATTTTGATTAGCAGCAAGGATGGGAAGTGTTATCATAATGGGGGATTTTAATTATCCAGACATAGACTGGGCGGAGGGAACCACGCTCGCCAGTTCCTTAATGTCTTGCAGGACAATTTTATGGGTCAGATGGTAGACGCACCAACTAGAAATAAAACATTACTGGATCTACTGATTACCAACAATACAGACCTGATCACGGATGTGGAAATACAGGGCAATTTAGGCAACAACGATCACAGGTCCGTTTTCAGTATAAATCACACAAATAGGAAACCTAAGGGGGAATACAAAGACACTGAATTTCAAAAGAGCCAACTTCCCTAAACTACAAACCTTGCTAAAAGGCATAGATTGGGATAAAATATTAGGAACAAAGAATACGGAGGAGAGATGGGTTTTCTTTAAGAGTATATTAAATAAGGACATTAGCCAATGTATCCCATTGGGTAATAAATTTAAAAGAGCGAACAAAAGTCCTGGATGGCTTAACTCCAATGTAAAAATGCATATAAAAGCAAAGGAGAAGGCCTTCAAAAAATACAAGGTGGAGGGATCATCCTCAGCATTCAGACTTTTTATAAAGAATGCAACAAGAAATTCTTTAAGTATGTAAACAGTAAAAAAGGGAGGACAGACCATATTGGCCCCATAAAGAATGAGGAAGGACATCTGGTTACAAAGGATGGGGAGATGGCCAAGGTATTGAATTTATTCTTCTCCTCAGTCTTCACGAGTGAATCAGGGGGCTTCAGTAACCAAAACTGCAGTGTTTATCCTTATGACACAACACAGGAAGCACCTCCATGGTTAACAGAGGACAGAATTAAAATTAGACTTGATAAACTTAACATTAATAAATCACTGGGACCAGATGGCTTGCATCCAAGGGTACTTGGGGAACTCAGTCAAGTGATTGCCAGACCGTTGTTCCTAATTTTTACAGACAGTCTACTGACTGGAATGGTACCAGCTGATTGGAAAAAAGCCAAAGTAGCACCAATATTTAAAAAGGGCCCAAAATACATCCCTGGGAATTACAGACCAGTTAGCCTAACCTCAATAGTATGTAAACTCTTGGAGGGGATGATAAGGGACTATATACAAGATTTTAGTAATGAGAACGGTATCGGCAGTAATCAGCATGGATTCATGAAGAATCGTTTTTGCCAAACCAATCTACTAACCTTCTATGAAGAGGTGAGTTGCCATCTAGATAAAGGAAGGCCCGTAGACGTGGTGTATCTGGATTTTGCAAAAGCATTTGACACAGTTCCCCATAAACGTTTACTGTACAAAATAAGGTCTATTGGCATGGACCATAGGGTGAGTACATGGATTGAAAACTGGCTAGGGAGAGTTCAGAGGGCGGTGATAAATGGGGAGTACTCGGAATGGTCAGGGGTGGGTAGTGGGGTTCCCCAGGGTTCTGTGCTGGGACCAATCCTATTTAATTTGTTCATAAACGACCTGGAGGATGGGATAAACAGTTCAATCTCTGTATTTGCAGACGACACTAAGCTAAGCAGGGCAATAACTTCTCCGCAGGATGTGGAAACCTTGCAAAAAGATCTGAACAAATTAATGGGGTGGGCAACTACATGGCAAATGAGGTTCAATGATGGGGCGTGGCCGGCATGGCGGATTGAGTGGACGTGTTTCCTTAGAGCTCCTGGAGTATAGCTTCTAATATCATCCGTATACTGAGAAAACCAACCTGAACTGAGACTCCCTTGGTAGCTGGATGCCTTCCAGAACTCCTGGCATACAAAAGCGGGGTAAGAAACTTAAATTCCCCCCAAATACTCCAAAAGACAGCAGCCCGGTCTCCTGCTCCCCGGGCCCTCCTGCGCGCCATTCTAACATGGCGTCGCAGACAGACCATGAGGAGGATCCCCCTGCTACTAACCCGGGCATATCTGACATCATGGCGGCTATAACTTCATGCCAAGCGGCTGTTACCACTTGCCAATCGGCCCTAGCTTCTAAAATTGAGGAGGTCCAGATGGATGTGGGCTTACTACGGCAAGATTTTGATAAAATCAGATCCAGAGTGTCGGAGGCTGAGAGACGAGTGGGGGCGGTAGAAGATTATTATTATTATTATTATACGAGATTCGGTCACAGACCATGCAGCCTCCATCCGCACCCTCCAGACGAAGGTTAAGGCTCTTGAATATAGAGCGGAGGACGCCGAGAACCGCAGCCGGCGGAACAACCTACGTATAGTGGGTCTACCAGAGGGAGTGGAGGGGAGATCGCCGGCCCTATTTGTGGAGGATTTGCTGCGTACTCTGCTTCCAGCTGCACAGCTCTCCCCTTACTTCGCGGTTGAGAGGGCGCACCGCGTTCCGCCTAGACCCGGTCCTGAAGGAGCCCCCCCCCGCACTCTAATACTGAGGCTCTTAAACTTCCGCGACAGAGATGAGTTGCTGAGGGCCTCGCGGGCTGCGGGCGAATTGCCGTACCGCAACGTTAAACTTCTTCTCTTCCCGGACTATACCATGGAAACCCAGCGGCAGCGACGGTCATTTGATGCAGTTAAGGCTGGCCTGAGAAGACGGGGAGTGAAGTACAGCATCCTATTTCCTGCAAAACTTCGGGTGGTGGATGGTGAGTCGATTCGTTTCTTCACTAATCCCAAAGATGCGGCTGCCTGGCTGGAAACCCTGCTGCCGTAGGGCGCGCAGAGGCCTTTTTGTCACCCTGTGGTTATGTGGCTCAGGCTGAATTCGGCCGGTACTCTTTTTCTCCCGTTTTGGATAAGTATACATTATTTTATTTCTGGTTTTTATTTTTCTCATTTTGCCAGCTGCTGCCACATAAATGTTCCGAACACATTCTTTCTGCACCCTTGTCTCTTATTTTATCTAAGCACAGTTGCTGAGGGCGACAGAGGAGAACTAGCCGTGTGACGTTTCACCCACTCTGTCTTGAGACTGCCTCCCTCAAATATCCGCTGTAGGGTGCAGGAGACTTGTACTTGTCGGCACAGACCTGCTTTGTGACTCTGTCTGGAGGCTCCTGTTTTCCTCTAATGGAAGGTTACACTCCTATGTGTTTAGGGAGGAACGGACTGCTACAGCTACCTAAGTATGTGCCCCTGCTTCGGCAGGTAATTTTCTGGTTTTTCTTTTTTTTTGCTTTTTTAATAATTTTTTACAAATACTACTCCATGGCTCGGGGACAAGTCTCCCAGTGGAACTTCACGTCTAGATTCCCTACTGGTGGGAATGGAATAGTGACTGCTCTCGGTAGCACGACCCCATTTTGTTGTCCATAGTTCCCCTGGACTATGGGTGTTTTGGGATATAGGTGTGCCTCGCTGTTCCGAGGCGCACGGGGTGGGGGGTGGGGGAGGTTGGCATCTGTTTGCCCTTGTGGGATGTTATGGTTTTACTTTACGTATATACTCTGTGTTGGTCTTTTGCTGTTAAAGAAGGTGGAATGTGTAATAGGCTGTTATGGCTGTGCTTATCTGGATGTTCTGTCACGGACCTGCGGGGGGGGCGCGGGCCGGGGTGGTATATTTTGGCTGCCCCGGCTGATGTTGCCTCCGATCGCGGGCCCGGTACGGACAATTCTATGCTTATACATATGGCTACATGTTTAGTGGTGGCATGGAACGTGAGGGGGCTTAATTCAGCTATAAAGCGCTCACTGGTACTAAATTATTTAAAGAAGCTCCGCCCACAGGTGTGTGTTCTTTTGGAGACACATCTGTTGGGCTCCCGTATTCTGAGTCTTAAGCGTGCTTGGGTGGGTGCTCACTACCACGCGCCCTACTCTAACTACGCTAGAGGGGTTACAGTGCTAGTCAATAGATCCCTGCCTTTTCAGCTCATAGATGTTAAAATCGACCCCGGGGGTAGGTATGTGCTCCTCCATGCCCTGCTTTCGGAGGTTCCGGTGGTGATCGTGGGTTTGTACCTACCTCCCCCCGCTGATATAGATGTGCTTCACATGCTGATGCAGCAGGTCACACTTTATAATGTTGAAAATGTACTTTTTCTTGGGGATTTTAATATGGCTCCCTCTCCAACTATGGACAGACTCCGCGCTTCTGGCTCTCCGCAGCTGGGGCTATCCTGTTGGGCTTCCACATTCCACTTGACAGACGTATGGCGTCATTTTCATCCCTCTGACAGGGAATATACATGCCTATCTACCACATATCGGACATTGTCTCGTATTGACCTGATTTTTGCCTCAGAGGCTTTACTACGGAGAGTGGTCTCTGCGGAGATCCTCTCACGTGGTATTTCGGATCATGCTCCGGTATCTGTTACATTTAGGCTCTCTGAGGAAGTGGGTGTCAGGGCTTGGAGGCTGTCCAAATATTGGATTATGGACCCTGATATACAGGAGGAGATGCCGGAGGAACTATGCAATTTTTGGACTGGGAATATAGGATCGGCTGGACCTTTAGTGGTCTGGGACACCCTTAAGTCTTGGCTTAGGGGATCATATATGGCGCGTATTGCTGCCAAGAAGCGGCGATCTGTGCAGTCTCTGAGGCATCTGGAGGAGCAGGCACGTTTGAGGGAGGCTGAATATGTGCGAGCTCCCAATCAGGGAACTTATGTCCCCTGGCAGGATACCTTGAGGGACTTGTCCCTACTCAGGGTTGACCTTACAAAGAAGGCTATGCTTGACAGTGCCCAGAGGGTGTTTGAGTTTGGAGATAAAAACGGGCGGCTATTGGCATGGCTAGCTAAAGGGCAGCATCCTGTGACCCACATTGGCAGAGTGAGGGATATGGATGGTCGCATTTTGACCGATTCAGCAGATATAAATGCGAGATTTCTGACATTCTATCAAACGCTATACTCTTCTAGGGCAACTTTCCTCACCTCTGAACTTATAGAATATCTTGACATGATCCCACTCCCCTCTCTAGAAACAGCTAAAAGCGAGGACCTGGATAGGGACATTTCTCTTGAAGAAGTGCAGGAAGAATTGGGGTGTATGCAAGCAGGTAAATCACCAGGACCAGATGGTATTCCTATCGAATTTTACTCTACGTACCAAGAATTTTTGGCCCCTAAGTTCACCTCATTGCTACATCAGTCCATTGACCTGGACTCTCTTCCGGAGTCATGGTCTGAGGCGATAGTGGTGTTGGTGCCCAAACCTGGTAAGGACCCGGAGGAATGTGGCTCCTACAGGCCTATTTCCCTGATAAACGCTGATGCCAAGTTATTGGCGAAAATTCTAGCACGCAGGCTCAGTAGGGTCATAGAAGATCTTGTCCATATAGACCAAACCGGGTTCATGCCGGGCAAGGGCACGGATATCAATATCCGTCGTTTTATTTCTTAATCTGGCCACTCATCATCAAAATGCAGGTTCAAGAGTCATAGCCTCTCTGGATGCGGAGAAGGCTTTTGACTCCGTAGAATGGGAGTACTTGTGGGAGGTGTTGAGGAGATTTGGGGTTGGACCTAGGTTTTTACATTGGCTAGAGCTATTATACAGAGCCCCTAGGGCAAGGATTAGGGTCAACAACACCCTCTCAGATTTTTTTCTCCTCCAGAGGGGAACCCGACAGGGCTGCCCTCTGTCTCCAAGTCTCTTTGCTCTGGCCCTAGAGCCCCTGGCGGTCTTGGTCAGGGAATCTGATAATATTAAGGGATTCAGGGTGGGCCCTCTGGAGGAGAAAATATCGCTATATGTGGACGATACCTTGTTGTACCTGCAAGACGCTGGCCCCTCCCTGCAGGCTGCGCTAGCGGCCTTCGACAAATTTGGGAGATTTTCTGGAGTCCGGATCAACTGGAGTAAATCAGTTTTGTTCCCGGTTGATGCGCAGACCAGACAGTCCGCGGTGCAGTCATCATTGAGATGGGTGGAGGAATTTATGTATTTGGGAATCAGGGTAGCGAGAGATCCCCAGTCCTTCCAACGCCTTAATATTCAACCAGTGGTGTTACGCCTTAAAGAACATTGCTCTAGGTGGGCCAGCCTGCCCCTTAATCTGCTAGGGCGGATCAATGTTCTCAAGATGATCTATCTCCCTAAGTTTATCTATTGTTTAGGAACTGCCCGGTCCTGCTGCCTCGTTCCCTCTTCCAGGAGCTGGACAGTTGTATCGGTTCCTTTTTGTGGAGGGGCTCCTCCCCTAGACTGGCTAGGTCGACTCTGCAGCTCCCGGTGGATTTTGGGGGGTTGGCACTGCCCAACCTGCTGATCTACTACTGGGCGGCCATATTGGTCATGGTCAGATGGTGGTTGGAACAATCTAAAGCCAACGCTGCAGTCTGCCTCGAGGCGACTGTAGTAGGGGCTCTCAAGGAATTGGGCAATTTGATATATCGGGGAGTCTCGGCATACCCCTCCTTGCCGTTATCTACCAAAACTACTTTAGCAGTATGGAGCCTGGCTAGAAGGAGGTTTATCTCCCCAGGTAGCTGGTCGCCCTTCTGTCCCTTGTGGGGAAACCCTTCCCTTCCACATTTCCGAACAATCCCGGACCCACAGGTCTGGGCTAGGTATAACATTAAATTGCTAAAAGATATTGTGGTAGCCGGTTCTATCCGCCCCTTTTCGGATTTGTGTAAGATGTTTGGCCTTCCTCGGTGGATGCTGTTCCGATACCACCAGTTGAGACACGCCTTCCGTGCGCAGTTCCCGACCCCGCCAGATCTCACATCTGATGCGGTTGAGGACCTGTTGGCCCAGGAGGATCTGTCCAAGCCTTTGTCGGCTATGTATTTCACTCTTATTAAGAAAGACTCTCCCAAGATGGAGATACTTTGGACTAGGTGGAGTGCTGATATCCCTACCTTGGATAGGGAATCCTACGAGGAAAGTTTTGAGGAAGGTTTTAAACTGGTGATATCCTCTAGGGACAAATTGGTACAGGCCAAGTTTTTCCATAGGACATATCTTACGCCTCAGAGATTGCACAGAATATACCCTGAAAGATCCCCGGAGTGTCCCAGATGTGGATCACCGGATGGTTCATATATGCATATGTTTTGGTCCTGTCCCAGGCTGCTGATCTACTGGTCCACAATAATGGAAGGTATTAATGCACGTCTACAATTAGAGCTCCCATTAACCCCGGAATTAGCGCTGTTAGGCATTCACGATGATGACCAGCGACCCAGATATACCAAGTTGTTGATATCATTGCTGCTATTTTATGCCAAGAAAGGGATTGTATTGAAATAGAATTCTCGTAACGCTCCCACGGTAAAGGCGTGGGAAAATTCAGTCAATGCCGTCCTACCTTTGTACAAACTGACCTATATAAGTAGAGGGTGCCCTCAGAAGTATGAGAGTGTGGCGTCCCTGGACGGACCCCGGATGTTGAGTACATAAATGCTACTGCTCCAATGCTACATGTAGTATGTTGGTATTGCTGGTCTTCCTCCCCCCCCCCCCCCCTTCCCCCCTCCCCCCCCCTCCCTTCCCTCCAGTCCCCCCTCTTCCACCCCCCCCCCCCTATTCCATTGATAAGACCAAGTCAATTACTTATGATATACTCTATGTAATTGTTTCTTCCTGTAAACCATGTGTGTATTATCTTGTGGCCACTCACTATTCTGATTGACTCTACTGTGTATGCCATTCTTTTTCAATAAAGACCAACCTTGTTGTAAAAAAAAAAAAAAAATGAGGTTCAATGATGTAGAAAAATGTAAAATAATGCATTTTATAAAAATATGAAGGCAATCTATACACTGGGGGGAAAACCTCTGCGGGAATCTAGGATGGAAAAGGACCTGGGGGTCCTAGTAGATGATAGGCTCAGCAGTGGCATGCAATGCTGCTGCTAACAAAGCAAACAGAATATTGGCATACATTAAAAAGGGGATCAACTCCAGAGATAAAACGATAATTCTCCCACTCTACAAGACTCTGGTCCGGCCGCACCTAGAGTATGCTGTCCAGTTCTGGGCACCAGTCCTCAGGAAGGATGTGCTGGAAATGGAGCGAGTACAAAGAAGGGCAACAAACCTAAAAAAGGGTCTGGAGGATCTTAGTTATGAGGAAAGGTTGTGAGCACTGAACTTATTCTCTCTGGAGAAGAGACACTTGAGAGGGGATATGATTTCAATATACAAATACCGTACTGGTGTACTGGTGACCCTACAATAGAAATAAAACTTTTTTCGCAGAAGAGAGTTTAACAAGACTCGTGGCCACTCATTAAAATTAGAAGAAAGGAGGTTTAACCTTAAACTACGTAGAGGGTTCTTTACTGTAAAATCGGCAAGGATGTGGAATTCCCTTCCACAGGCGGTGGTCTCATCGGGGAGCATAGATGGCTTCAAGAAACTATTAGATAAGCACCTGAATGACCACAACATACAGGGATATACAATGTAATACTGACACATAATCACACATAGGTTGGACTTGATGGACTTGTGTCTTTTTTTTCAACCTCGCCTACTATGTAACTATGTAGCTGAAAGGAGGGAGAGGAGGAGAAGCAGTTGTTAGCTGCTTTATTGAAAGCTCTACAGGTAGATCGGTGCTTGCAACAGCCCCCACCACCACACCGATCATCCCCTGACTGCCCAGGTATCAGATTAGGCATCGGAGCATTTGCATGAGTAAAAGTACTATGCAAATGCTCGGTATCCGTATCGGCAACGGTGCAAACCTAATATATACCATGGTTTGTAGACTCTAACTTTCCTGCAGACTAAAGAATATACACTGATTTGGGTTATTTTCACCAAAGAAATGTAGCAGAATACATTCTGGCATAAAATTATGAAGAACCATTATTTGCAAAATGTTATAACCGAAGAAGCAGCTCTTCCTTCATATATATATATATTTTTTTTTTTTCCATAATTTGTTTTTTATTTAGCAAAAAATAAAAAACACAGTGGTGCTTAAATACCACTAAAAGAAAGCTCTATTTTTTGTGAACAAAATGATAAAAATGTAATTTGGGTAAAGTGTTGCATGACTGCGCAATTGTAATTCAAATTGCGACAGCACTGAGTATTGTCCGGGGCAGGAAGAGGGGGAAAAAGTGCCCGGTAATAACCAGTTCCGGACTGCCCACCATCGTTATATGTCGGTACTTTGAAGAGGGATATCGTTGTTATGGCAGCAGATAGCTGCCCTAACCCCAGTATCCTCTTCTTCAGCGGGCAGTCCGCTTCAAGATAAAAGTGGTCTCTGCGGCGGATTCGCCGCGAGATCACTTTTATCGGCGGAGCGAGAGGGGCGATCGGATGTTTCCCCTTGTATGACATGGTGACGAGTGAGGGGAAGATGGCCCCCACCCGCCTCCATATCATTGCAGGGCAGAAGCAACGTCAAAACGTCACTTCCGCCCATAGCTCTTAAAGGGCCATTTTTTTTTTTTTTTTTTTTTTTTAAATTATCAAATTTTTTTTTTTTTTTGCATAAATATGAGATCTGAGGTATT
Source organism: Lithobates septentrionalis (assembly GCA_037952835.1). Taxonomy (NCBI): domain Eukaryota; kingdom Metazoa; phylum Chordata; class Amphibia; order Anura; family Ranidae; genus Lithobates; species Lithobates septentrionalis. The sequence goes on from JBBDGP010003354.1 coordinate 2,013,368, forward strand.
TTTGACCCCTGATCTCATGTTCAAGAAGTCCTGTCATGCTTTTTTTCTATTACAAGGGATATTTACATTCCTTGCAATAGGAATAAAAGTGACATTATTTTATTTTTTTAAACCGTGTAAAAATAAAAGGTAAAATAAAAAAAGGGAAAAAATATATATATATATTTTTTTAAATGCGCCGCGTCCCCGCGAGCTCGTGTGCAGAAGCAGTACTAGTCTTGACACTGTCAAAGGAGTCACCTTTGTCCTTTTTGATACTGAAGTCATAAAGGACATGATGGGGGAGATGAAAAGGCAGTTATTCTCAAGAGACTCTGGGAAAGTTCATTAGCCTATATTTAATAATCTGGGTTGTCCGGTATCTGCATGGAAATGAACAGCATTTAAACATCTGTCTATTATGTGCTTTGTTTTGAAGAGCATATTCTATTTGGTAATTACTTAAAAGCAGTGGGCAATAAAGTAGAAAATGTTTTCACCAAATTAGAAAAAAAAATGTAAAAAATTTTCACTAGGGTTCCACTGGTATTGGTGTTGATATTAAGCATTTGCATGAGTATTCGTGCAAATGCTCAGATACCTGAAACCGATACCTTTTGCGGTGCGATTTGAGCCCATACAAAATGAAATGTTCAAATCGAATGCGGATTCCCCACCGCTCCTGTGTGAACCCAAGCTTGTCATAGTGACTTCAGCCTGGGTTCACACAGGAGCTGTGTGGGAAACCGCATGCAATTTGGACAGGAATCGCACCACATTCCTGTACAAATCGCATGCAATTTGAGCCCATTCATTTTGTATGGGTTCAAAACGCACCGCAAAGGTATCGGTTACTTGGTATCTGCAAGTACTTGGCCGAAAGTATCAATACTCTTACTCGCCGGTAAAAAAAAGGTATCGGTGCAATCCTACTTTTCACTGCAGGCACAAACACATACATGTATTTCATGTGCCTGCACAGGGTTTATGTGCGCACTGTGTACCCCTCCTTTCTTGCTACATGATCACAATGTCAACAAAGCTGTTTATCAATGAATTTATTTGTAACATCTGTGTTGCCTATGCTGTGATTGGCCGACAGCTGTCACATGGTACCTGGGCCAATCACAGCACCCAGTACCATGTGATTAGCTGTAGCAGATCACTAGTGATCACAACTGACCTAAATGGTTAACCCAGACAGTTGAAAACTTTGTTACAATGATCTTCATCGTAACAACAAACACCCTCAGAGTAGTACAGCGTTAATATGGTGACACTGACCTACTCTGATGAAAGTAAGTAAACAAAAAAATAGTAAAAAAATTAAAGAAAATGTTTAAAAAAACTTAATTAAAAATTATTCAATTTTTTTTTTTTTTTTTAATATGTCACCAGTTGGTGCCCCTAATCACTGCCACATTAGTCCTATGCGTATGCTGTACTTTACTGGTGACAGTATGTAAAAAATAAAAAAACATTGTGAGTGAAAAAAAACTTTATTTTTTCCTCATTTTCAAAAAAGATTGTGAAAAAAAATTACAACTTTAAAAAGCTCACCATGCTTCTTACCAAATGCCTGTCTACTTTCCAAAAAGGGGTAATTTGGGGGTTTTTGTACTCTCCTGGCATTTTCGCCTCAAGAAAAGATAGGCTGTCAGTACTAAATTTTATGATATTTGATTTTATTGGATATGCTTTATGACAGAAAGTGTTTTTTTTTTTTTTTTTTTTTTTTTTCGTTTTTATATAGGAAAAAAAACCCAGTGGTGATTAACCACTAGCCAACCAGCCGCCGTCATTATACTGCGGCAGGTTGGCTCTTTCCCGCAAATCGCCATAGCTGTACGTCGGCCCTTTTAAACGGCTATAGCAGGTGCGTACTGCGCGACGGGGGACTCGTTGCGCGTGGCCAGTGAACGTGTGTGTGTGTGTGTGTGTGTGTGTACACACAAATACCCATTCTGTTAGGAGAGACAGATCATCTGTCCCTACTAGTTAGCAACAGCGATATGTCTCCTCCTCTAGTCAGTCGCATCCTCCCACAGTTAGAGACACTCATGAGGGAACACATTTAACCCCTTGATTGCCCCTAGTGTTAACCCCTTACACAGTAATTGTTGCATTTTTATAGCACTGATCGCGGTATAAATGTCAATGGTCCCAAAACTGTCCCGCTAAAAATCGCAGATCGCCGCCATTACTAAAAAAAAAAAAAAAATGCCATAAGTCTATCCCCTATTTTGTAGACGCTATAACTTTTGCGCAAACCAATCAGAATACGCTTATTGCAATTTTTGCCTAAAATATGTAGAATATATATATTGGCCTAAACTGATGAAGAAAAAATGTCTTTTTTTTTACTCTTTTTTTCGGACATTTATTATAGCAAAAAGTAAAAAATATTGTTTTATTTTTTTCCAAATTGTCGCTCTTTTTTCTTTTTTTTTTTTGTTTATAGCACAAAAAAAACCAAAACACAGAGGTGATCAAATGCCACAAAAAGCTCTATTTGTGGGGGGAAAAAAGAACGTCAATTTTGTTTGGGTACAGCATCGCACAACTGCACTTTTGTCAGTTAAAGCGACACAGTGACGTATCGTAAAAAATGGCCTGGTCATTAAGAGGGAAAATTCTTCTGGGGCTGAAGTGGTTGAATTAGCACCAAAAGAAAACTCGATTTGTGTGAAAACAATGATAAATTGCGTACAGTGTTGCATGACTGAGCAATTGACCATTAAAATAGCACAGTTCTGAATAGCAAAAAAATGTCCTGGTCATGAAGGTAATTCCTTTTCAGAGCTCAAGTGGTTAAAAATGTAGACTATCTAGAATGGTGGTTCTCAACCTTGCTAGTGCCGTGACCCCTTGCTAAAAGTTCTCAGGTTGTGGGGACCCCTAACGGTAAAATTATTTTCATAGCGAGGGTTGTCAGCACCCAAGGCAAGACAAGTAATTTGTGCCCCCTAACCCATGGACATTTAGTGCTCCCCGAGTCCCTTCCCCCCGTACAGTATTAAAACCCCTTATGGTACATTTTAGGATGTACCACTCTTTCTCTTTGTTCTCCTTTTATCTCTCTCTATCCTAATTTCTTGTTTTTTTCCCTCTCTCTAGCCGTCTTTTTTTCTTTGTTCCTCCCCCTCTTTTCCTCTCCTTTCCATGTATTCTCTATTTTTATTCCTTCTCTTACTCCTTGGTGGGTGAGGGAGTTGGGATGATTGGCAGTGCTATTGGGGAGTTGGGATGATTGGCAGTGCTTGGGGGAAGTTGGGATGAGTGTCAGTGCTGGCAAGGAGTTGGGATAAGCGACAGTGCTGGGGGGGGAGTTGGGATGATTGGCAGTGCTTGGGGGAAGTTGGGAAGAGTGTCAGTGCTGGCAAGGAGTTGGGATAAGCGACAGTGCTGGGGGGGGAGTTGTGATGATTGGTAGTGCTGGTGGGGAGTTGGGATGATTGGTAGTGCTGGTGGGGAGTTGGGATGATTGGTAGTGCTGGTGGGGAGTTGGGATGATTAGCAGTGCTGGGGGGAAGTTGGGATGAGTGGCAGTGCTGGCAAGGAGTTGGGATGAGTGACAGTGCTGGGGGGGGGCGTTGGGATGATTGGCAGTTCTGGCGGGGAGTTGGGATGATTGGCAGTGCTGGTGGGGAGTTGGGATGATTGGCAGTGCTGGGGGGAAGTTGGGATGAGTGGCAGTGCTGGGGGGGAGTTGGGATGAGTGGCAGTGCTGGGGGGGAGTTGGGATGAGTGGCAGTGCTGGGGGGGAGTTGGGATGAGTGGCAGTGCTGGCGGGGAGTTGGGATGAGTGGCAGTGCTGGCGGGGAGATGGGATGAGTGGCAGTGCTGGGGGGGGGGGGGGAGTTGGGATGATTGGCAGTGCTGGGGGGGGTGGGGGAGTTATGATCGGCCAACTTGGGTGCTCTTGATCAAGGTCATCTGCTGATGTGAGAACTGTAGTGGGGACTTTTAATGTCAACTCTAATCACAGGTAGTGTTACTCACTGTGTCTCCGACTTTGCGGTGTCTCGTAGCAGTGACACCTATGCCGAAATCAAGAGATAAGGTCTCCTCCAGCCCCTCCCTCTTCACATTCCTCACCAATCAACTGACCACTAGTCCCTGCCCCCCAGCCATGCCGTCAACTGGATGGGCGACTGCGAAGAGGCTGAGTGGGTGGCCGCGGGCTCCAGGGACAGCCCTTCAGGGTGGCCGCGAAAAGGCTGGGAGAGCAGCATGGGGCTTCAGGAAAAGCCCAGGATTCGGTGACCCCTGGCAAATCATCATTTGACCCCCGAGGGGGTCCCGACCCCAGGTTGAGAGCCACTGATCTAGAAGAAGTGTTTAAGACCAAAGTTCAAAAAAAAGTTAGGCCCAAAAGATTTAAAGAGAAGATTTTGCAATGTAACCATCAAAAAGATTTAGATTAACCCTGTCTTAAAAATGTTTGTTTCTGTGAATTTCCTCATTCAGTGTGGAATATCCTGAAATTGTATGAAGATGTTTCTACTACTTTTTTTTTTTATCTAGGTATGGGTATAAAAATTAATAGTTTGAATGGATTATAAAAATTCAGTAACTAAATACATTTCTAATTTTATCAGAAATTCATCTGATCAAAATGTCCTTGTCACATACCATATGTAGCTAAAAAGTGAAAATCACTGTCACAATTGAAGGCTAAACCTACTTGCACTCCCATTCTAAGTCTATTCTATCTAAGCCTGTAAAGAAAAGATCCCTATACTTGCCTATTCTGAAGCCGCTCTGTTTCGTCTCCAGCAGAAGCTTCTGTGTGCAGGAGAGAAAGCCAACAATGGCTGAAAATGCCTTGATGATGTCACCCATAGACTCACTATGAGGCATTCATTGCTGGCTGCCTCTCCTCTACAAAGAAGCCACCGCTAATCCTGGGACCCGGGCGGAGCATCCTCAGAAGTATAGGGATCTTTTCTTTACAGGGTTAGATGGAATAGGCTTAGAATGGGGTTGGGAGTAGGTTTAGCCTTCATTAGATAAGAAAAAAGGGGGGGTTGAATCGCGCTAAAACAAATTGGTGATCATGCACATCATCACCAAACCAAATATTTAGAACTAAGTGAAGAGTTCCCCTTTAGTGTATACATAATATACAAAACACATGTCAAATAATCAATCCAAAACAATGTTCAAAGTGGTAATAAAAAAAGTCCATATATAAAAAACAAATCACCCAAGTGATATGAAAATATCTTAAAGTCCCAAAAAACATATAATAATGCTGTGAGAAGAAAAAAGCGTGCTTGCTCCACCACCGTGAAATCAGACTAGCCGCTTACCAGAAACTCATGATCCCCTGTTACAGAGGATCAGAGAAAGCTGTTTGTTAATACTGCTTCGAACCACGACCAATGGATCAGAGACCTTATACCGAGATGGGACATCAAAGACTGGAGGGTCAGGCTGAAGATGTTCACACTGACAAGTACTCAGACATCAGCCCACAGCATTGCGGATATGATCATAGAAGGAGAAAAGGCTCCATATAGTGTAAAATCATTGACTTTATTGGATAAATAAAAAGTTAAACTCACGTTAGTAGACAATAGTAGGCATGTAGTGTAGTCTGGAGCGCCGGCCGGAAGCTCAGACAGCCCGTCCTACTGGAAACAGCAGCAATGGGAGGTGACGAGAACACGTCGCTCTGCCCTACGCTGCGTTTCGTGATAGTCACATCATCCAGGGGCGTGACTCCATCATGAAAAGCCGCGTAGGGCAACTCTTAACTTAGTTCTAAATATTTGGTTTGGTGATGATGTGTATGATCACCAATTTGTTTTAGCGCGATTCAACCCCCCCTTTTTTCTTATTTAATTTCACTGTGTTTGTGTTACATAGAGGAATCGCAGCTATAATTGTTATTGTTTATGTATTTCACAGTAGCGCAGTTATTCCCCTCATTTTTTTAGCCTTCATTAGAGTGTGACTGACTGGAATTCCACTTTAGCCACTTGCCGACCATGCTAAAGCCAAAGGACTGCTACAGCGTGGTTGTCCGGTTCTGGGAGGGTGATTATTGACGTTCTCCCAGTACCCCGCTCCCCGGAGCGTGCATCGGGTGCACTCTGTGATTGCTGTGCCTTTGGACACAGCTGATCACAGATCGAGGTAAAGGGCCAATCACAGCGGCTCTTTACCATGTGATCAGCTGTGTCAAATCACAGCTCATCCCATGTAAACAAATGTCATTTATATACATTTTCTTTCCTCAGCGCTGTCACTGTTTAAGGAAAGGAAAACCAGCACACGTTTACGCTGATTATCAGTGCAGCCACATTGTTAAAAATCAGTGTCCATCAGTGAAGAAGAAAATGACTTATTTGCAATATTTTGTAATGAAAATAAAGAAAAAGATGGAGGGTTCGGTCTTTTTTTCATTTAGCAAAAATAAAAACTCCTGTAGTGATTAAATACTACAAAAATAAAGCTCTGTTGTCCACGCAATTGTCGTTCAAAGTGCAACAGTCCTGAAAGCTGAAAATTGGCCTGGGCAAGTGGGGGGTGGGGGGATGCACCTTAGACAAGTGGTTAAGAAATACATATTCATTATTGAAATACTGAAAGAGGTAATCTTGGCCTCTGGACAATTTCGAGTACTGTAGGTGCTACTTTACAGGTGCACAGGCAGTACGCCTGGGTCTGTGCACCCGCCTCTACATATCTGTCAAACTCAGCTGTGTGGATGAGTCTGTACAGCCAGTGCATCTCCATACCTCCCAACTTTTTGAGATGGGAATGAGGGACACCTATCAGTAAAAGTATGCATGCATAGGACACACCCCTGGCCTCGCCCCCTTAAAGGAGAATTGTACAAAAAAACAAGATTGGTTAAACCCACAAGTGCTTTTTTTTTTTTACGACTACTATTCCTTTATATTGGCTTTTGGAATTTACAAATGCAGCAATGTAGAAATCGGGTGAAAGGTTTAGTGCTGGAAAACACTTTTTGATAGATAAAAAGTGCATTTTATATACCGTATATACTCGAGTATAAGTCGAGTTTTTCAGCACTTTTCTTATGCTGAAAGTGCCCCCCTCGACTTATACTCAAGTCAAGCACTTTTCTGCAGCAAAAAATTTCATTTTCCGAACCAACTTTGGGGTCCCGTATCTCAGGGCCACTTGGTGCTAGGAACCCCAAATTTGGTGTGCAAACCCAGTAAAACTGGTACCACAACTTATTCAAAGCTGGAGTTCCTAGCACCAAGTGGCCCCGAGATACGGGGCCCCAAATTCGGTTCGGAAAATGTTATTCTCTTCTGCAGAAAAGTGCTTGACATTTTCTGAACTGACTTTGGGGCCCCGTATCGCAGGGCCACTTGGTGCTAGGAACCCCAAATTTGGTGTGCAAACCCAGTAGAACTGGTACCACAACATATCCAAAGCTGGAGTTCCTAGCACCAAGTGGCCTGAGATACGAAGCCCCAAAGTAGGTTCGGAAAATGTCATTCTCTGTTGCAGAAAAGTGCTTGACATTTTCTGAACCGATTTTTGGGGCCCTGTATCTCAGGGCCACTTTCTTGCTAGAAACTCCAGCTTTGGATATTTTATGGTGCTAGTTCCACTGGGTTTGCACACCAAATTTGGGGTTCCTAGCATTAAGTGGCCCCGAGATACGGGGCCCCAAATTCGGTTAACTGTGTCTATCTGCAGCAATGTCATTTCGGGACCCTTTGGGTTCAGAGACCCCAAATTTTGGCTGCAGCTAGGGGGCATCTAGGAACCCTTAACTACCAAGTTTGAAGTTTGGGGGAACCTATGGCTGCAAATGGGCACAGTGAGGCTGCAAATGGGCATTGTTGACCCTCTTTTCCACTTACAGTAGCTGTGCATTTCTCACCCTCGTCTTATACTCGGGTCAATACGTTTTTCCCATGTTTTTGTGGTAAATTAGGGCCTCGACTTATACTAGGAACGACTTCTACTCTAGTATATACGGTACATCTATATAGATCAGACCAAAATGAGGGACAAATGAGGACGAATGAGGGACATTGCTCCAAATCAAGGACAGTCCCTCCAAATCAGGGACAGTTGGGAGCTATGTATCTCTTTTTACTTTAATAAACTGCCTGCATTCAGCTCAGTGCTAGTAAAAGTAAACAAATGGCAAAGTGCATTAAATGCAGAATGTGCATTTTAGTATGTGTGAGCAAAATGGGGGGGGGGGGGGGGGGGCAATAGCAGTGAAAGTGTTAAAGGCTTCAAGGCAGCTGCTTGAAAACTTAACTTGAAAGCTTTGCATGCCTTGCAGTTGCTTGCTGTACACAAAGCTCTAATACAATTAAAAGCTCATATGCACAAGGCCTAAAAACAACTATGGTAAATGGACAGGAATGTAAAGATTCTTTCTAATGACTGAGATTGCAGACAGATAGGGAACTCTGGAAGCCAGAAGACTTGTGATTTTATATGTAGTTATGCCACGTGAACTTGCTTTCAGATGAATAAAGGAAAATGTTCTTGATAAAATGAGGTGGAGGTCAAGTTCCCTAATTTAGATATTCATAAATGTGTTCGTCAATACCAGCCTCCAAGGTCTGCTGGAATGAAGGTAATCTCTTTGTTCAGTTAAGAGGGATTTGTTAAGGTCCCTTTTTTTAAAGTATGAAAGTGCTATAGCAATATAGATCAAACCAACTGTAAAATAATGGAAAAATTCTGTTTATGAAAATCGACTGACCCTTTTCAAGAGCAGTTTCTGCAATGTGGATATGACCTATATTGGCATCTGTCAAACAGATCTGTAAAGCTGCAATCTAGGCACCGATACATTCCTCTTTACCAAATGTGTACACGTAAGTGTGTATTTGTGTACACGCATGTATATGTTTCGCTTGCGTACACATACACGTGAGGTACTTCCCTCCCCTCTGTGAATTCTCATTCAGACTTGGGAGACATGACAATATCAGTGTATATCTGTACATGTACCCTGTTTTCCTGACAATAAGCCCTACCCCGAAAATAAGACCTAGTTAAAGTGCTTGTAGAAACATGTAATCCGTTTTGTAAAAAGATTATATATTGTGCAGTGTGTCTCCTTTTGTAAATTTATTGTGAAAAATACCATATCTACAGCTTTGCTGGATGCTCACATGACCTGCCAGAGATCATCTCCTCTCCTCCTGGCTGACATCAGCCACCCCTCCCTCTGCAGTACTCGGAGTGGGGCTGTTGTCATCAGTGATCTCGGTCCCTCCCTCCAGTATTCAGAGTGGGGAAGAAGAGCTCCAGTAGGTCACGTGAGTGCCCAGCGGCGCTGTCAATTTAGGTATTTTCCACAATAAAGTTACACAAGGAGACACACAGCATATTATATAATCTTTTAACCGAATGGATTACATAATTTTACAAGGATTTTAACCACCGGGCCATAGCCGAATGACCGCTACAGTGCGGCTCGATAACTCGGGAAGGGGGGGGTGGCGAGCGTACATTGGCGTCCTCCCAGAATCGCGCGCCCTCTGGGGCGCACACACGGGAGTATCTGTGACCACCGGGTCCTCACAGATCACGGTAAATGGCCGCTGACAGTGACCGTTTACCACGTGATCGCTCCGTCAAATGTCCGGTTCCTCTCTCTGTACCGAGCGGTACAGTGTGAGCGGAGAGGGGAAAGATCGGGTACAGCAGCCTTGTGGGCTGGATCTGTTGTGCCCACGGTGCTGATCTGTGCCCATTGCAGCCTTATCCAGCCACCCATTCATGCTCAGCCATTCCTCTGTCATACTCATCCAGCCAACCATCCATGCTCAGCTATCCCTCTGTCATACTCCATCTAGCCATGCTCAGCCATCCCTCTGTCATACTCATGCAGCCATCCACGCTCAGCCATCCCTCTGTCATACTCATTCAGCCAGCCAGCCATACTCAGCAATACTCACCCATCCAGCAATGCTCATCCATCCATGCTCAGCAATACTCGTCCATCCACCCCCATCCATACCTAGTCATACTCAGCCATACCCAGTCATACTCAGCCGTACCCAGCCATCCCCATTCATGCTCAGTCATCCCATCCACATTTATGGCTCAACCATGCTCAGCCATCCCAATCCACGGCTCATCCATCCCCATTCATGCGTATCCATGCCACATCAGTTCTCATCCATGCCACATCCATGCCACAACAGTGCCTCACAAATGTGTAATAGGTAGTCAAATTAGATTTGAAATGTATGCCCCTAGAACAGGGCTCAAAATTTCAAGTCCTGAGCAACTAGCCAGGCCTCAAGGGTTACTCGCCTACCCTGCCCCGCCCCTAAACCCACCCACATAAATTATGAAATGACACTTTAATGTTTTATGCAATTAAGTTATAAAAATATTAACAACTTTATCCATGCCCATCAATGCAGCCTGTGTGCCATGTGCAGCCTACCTGTGGAGGGGAAGAGAGGAGAGCCGCCACTGGATGATCAGAGCAGGGAACATCACAGCTTTCGTTTCAATAGCTGTGTGTTCCCCCGTCATGCGCCATCACATAAGCCCCTTCCCTTGTCCGGGTAACTTTGATACAGGTCACCCGTCCTAGGATTGAACAGGTGATCTGTCTATCAAAGTCCTGGAAAAAGAGGAGGGGCTTATGTGATGGCGCACGGCGGGGGAACACATGGCTATTGAAATGAAAGCTGTGATGTTCCCTGCTCTGATCATCCAGTGGCGGCTTTGCTCTCTTCCCCTCTGTTATCGGCGGTGCTCAGCCCCCCCTGCTCCCAGGCAGCCCTTCCCGCCAGCCCTTCCCGCCAGCCCTCAAAATCCACTCGCAAAATGCGAGCGTGTGAGTGAAATTTTTGAGGGCTGCCAGAGAACACCTGATGGTGCTCCCTCAATGTTGGGCCTCTGTATGTGGCCAGGCTGTGTAAAAGACTCACGCATGTGGTATAGCCGTACTCAGGAGTAGCAGAATGTGTTTTGGGGTGTAATTTGTGGTATGCATATGCTGTGTGTGAGAAATAACCTGCTAATATGACAATTTTGTGAAAAAAAAAATATTGATTTTGCAAAGAATTGTGGGAAAAAATTACAACTTCAAAAAACTTACCATGCCTCCGACTAAATACCTTGGAATGTCTACTTTCCAAAAAGGGGTAATTTGGGGCTTGTTGGGGTCTTAAGAAATGATAGGCCGTCGCTACTTCAGGTGTGATCAATTTTCAGAGATTGGTACCATAGCTTGTGGACTCTAACTTTCACAAAGACCAAATAATACACACCGATTTGGGTTATTTTTACCAAAGATATGTAGCAGTATAAATTTTGGCAAATTTATGAAGAAAAATGACTAATTTGCAAAATTTTGTAACAGAAACTCAGAAAAATGCATTTTTTAAAAAAAATAATTTTCACTCTTCTTTTTTTTTTTTTTCTTTTATAGCGAAAAAAATAAAAAAAAACCAGCTGTGATTAAAAACCACCAAAATAAAGCTCTATTTGTGTGGAAAAAAGGGACAAAAATTTCATATGGGTACATTGTTGTATGACTGAGTAATTGTCATTCAAAATGTGAGAGCACCGAAAGCGAAAATTTGGTCTGGTTAGGAAGGGGGTTTAAGTACTCAGTGGGTAAGGGGTTAACCAAGGTTTTGGGATTACAAAATGTCATAATGCTGACTCCTGAGATGACGGGGATAGGGGGAGGAACTTTTTAAAGAACATTTTATTGTTTTATTCCAGGGTTTTTTTTTAGAACAGAGAGAGGGGTAAATGAAAGCACAAGCACTGTGCTGTCTATCATGTTTTAAAGGATCAGGATATATATTTTTTCCCCAGAAGATAATGACGTGACTGTATTTGAATACATGTAGGTTATTCTACATAGCGTTAATAAATAAGACATCCCCTTAAAATAAGCTCTAGGGAGTTTTTTTTTGTAGCCAAAATGAATATAAGACCCGGTCTTATTTTCGTGGAAACACGGTATTAAAAGAGAAGTGTGGTTTTTTTTTTTTTTTTTTTGAATTTTTTTAAAATATTATTTTTTATTTGCCCATCATACTTCCTTTGGTGTATGCAGCATCGAACTGATTCTGCATCTGGCCTCCAGCGCCTCTGCACTGAAAACTGAGCGATCGAAAACCGCTGATGGCTAGGTTCTCTCTGCTCCCCGAGTGGAGAGCTGCTGCCTGTCAGTCAGCAGCTCTCTGTTCTGGCCCCCCCCCCTGCTCTTACTGGAGCGCTGAGCTGTAGAGGGGCAGGGAGCAGCTGTCTCAGGCTCTCAGCGGCTCGCTGAGAGGCTGAGACAGGCATTGATCCTGTTTCATTCCTGTGATGTCATCAGGGGGCGGACTTCAGACTGCTCTCTGCTGAAAACGGGTCACAGGAGTGCAAAACCAATTGCACTCCTGTGACCTGTAGGAGAAGCCCAGCCAAACAAGCTCAGGCTGGACTTCTCCTTTAACATCAACATGCAGTTATGTCAATCACAATTGTATCCCCCCGGTGTAGATATTTCATTGTCTTTTTAGTTATTAGACCCTAATATACCAGAAGTGAAAAGGGGGAAAAAACGATGGCGCTGCTGTAGCCACCCAGAGATGCACTACGATGAGTGTACGGGAAATGGAAAGTCTCGATAATATAATCACTCAAAAGGAAAGAGGCAGCTTCCCTAAACCAAAATCCTGAGTCAACCTAGTACACCTAAAGACAGAAAAGAGCAGAGGGTGTCTTCATCTGAGTGTAAACTGTGCAAACCAGCAAATCGTATAAATATATTAATACGCTCATGTAGGGTTCCCTACGGTTTTCATCAAAGGGGCTGAGCTCTGAAACGTGTAACCACACCCCCTTATGGAATGATGTCTTCATCAGCGATCCGAGCCGAGGACTGCCACTCAAGCTGAGGACACCTAGAAGCCGCTGCACACACTGCGCTGATTGCGTTCCAGCCCCCCAAGTCACAGCTCTTCACTCCAAATCTCTTCAGCAGCTTCCTAGTCTAACTCTGCATAACACCAGCCAATCGTCTGTCGATCACCTACTGATCTCTGCCAGCGTTAAGTCCTCCATGGATGACATGCTGACTCCTTCTCTATTCCATGTAAGTGCATTTTTATATGTATACTATTTGCTGGTTTTTATGTATATTATTTGCTGGTTTGCACAGTTTATACTCAGATGGAGGTGCCCTCTCTGCTCGTTTCTATATCTAATATACCCTCTACTGTGAGAGTACGATTTTATGATCACAGATAGACCGGCTTAAAGAAGTAGTTACCACCTCAAAGTGTGTAGCCACACCCCCTTCCTGCCTTCCAGCGTTCATTATGTGGGTTCTCGCACTGTCAGAAGTGTCTTCCCTGGCATATATATATATATATATATATATATATATATATATATATATATATATATATATATATATATATATATATATATATATTATATAGTGTGTATCGTATTTATCGGCGTATAACACGCACTTTTTTTTTCCCCTTAAAATCAGCGGAAAATCGTGGGTGCGTGTTATACGCCGATTGTGAGCCTTTTTCCGGCTCTCGCCGTCCCGCATGAGCCGCCGAGAATGAGCGGAAGCTGCCGCGCCATTTTTAAACGGCAGCATACTGCAAATGACACAGGGGCAAGGCTGCAGATGGACACTGACAAGGCTGCAATGATGGACAAGGCTATAAATGGACACTGACACTGACAAGGCTGCAATGATGGACACTGACAAGGCTGCAATGATGGACAAGGCTGCACTGACACTGACAAGGCTACAAATGGACACTGATAAGGCTGCATTGATGGGCATTTAAATGTAAGTTTTTTTTCCTTAAACTTCCCTCCTAAACTTGGGGTGCTTGTTATACGCTGGCGCGTGTTATACGCTGATAAATACGGTGTGTGTGTATATATATATATACATATACACACACACACACACTGTATATGCTGATGGATACATCTCACTTCCCAGACTCGGATTACCTGGTTCTTCACTCCTATCCGATGACTGCTTTTGGTTTACTACAGGCGCTTTAAATCTGGTAACGTTGGAGTGGCCATTGTTGGTTTTAATTATAAAGACTTGGTACACTGCACTTAGATCACACCCTCTTGTGTTGTATTACACATACTTCTCCTATCTGCTGAGGTTCTGCACTAAGTTCCATTGAAGCTAGCCGACTTAAACCCTGATGTGCCTAATTATGGACTAATGAACTGTTCAGCTTGGACTTTATTTAGACTCCTTTTGATTACTCTTTGTGCTATAACGTATTGTTTCTTACCAAATCCATTACTATTACCCAGGTACAGATGTGGAGGTTTTTTTTTTTTTTTTTTTTTCTTAAAACCGAACTCCAGCTTTTGATACACTTTACATAGTTCATTTGAGCCAAGCTGGCCCAAACAAATGATGTCCCTCATAAACATATGAGATCGCTGAATGTGCAGTATAAACTGTATGTAGCTGAGGCTACATACAGCATACCGCACTGTGTTCCCGGTTCGAGCAAAGACCTTCCTGTCTCATACCCAGAACACAATAGTCTATTTGATTGGCAGAGGTTGTGACAGAATCGGCCCACCTCTCTAAATCTGGCAATCGGAGGAAGCTTTGTATCCATTGCTAGAATACATTGCTTTCTCTGAAAAGCTGAGTGCCGATGTAGTCTAGCAATAAAAACAATCTTCCTCTGATTGGCTGAGTCAGAGAGGCAGACTGATGTCACAACCTCTGACTTAGCCAGAGGAAGCTTTGTATTCATTGCTAGAATACATTGCTTTCTCTGAATGACTGAGCGCTGATCAGATAGACTCTATTGTGTTCTGGGTATGAGTCAGGGAGGTCTTGGCTCGAACCCGGAACACAGCGCTGGATGTAGCCTCAGCTATTGAGGGACATAGTTTATTTGGGCCATTTTGGCCCAAACTATGTAATGTGTATCAAAAACTGGAGTTCAGCTTTATTGCATAGAGGGGGTTGAGGTGGACAGGAGATCGTCTTTTTTTTTTTTTTTCATGCTTCATGTCTGCTTAGTAGAAGCAGTCTTTGGTGAAAATGGCTTGGGGGTAGGAGCCAAAACTTCTGGTCTAGATTTGCCCTAGAGGCTTTGTGCAAATGAGCACCCAAGAAGAAATTTTTGTGTGCAACTCTACAGCAGGCCAATAGCTTTAGGCCCCTTTCACACAGGCAGACCATTTGGGTCTGCCTGTCTGTTTTTCAGGCGGACCCGTTCAGACCCTCCAGCCTCTATGGAGTGGCGAGTGTCAACGGACAAGTGTCCACTGACACCCACTGGCATCTGATCTGATCCTATCCGCTAAAAACATCCGTCTGGTGGATCGGATTGAATGGAAATCATGTGTAAACTGACAGGTAGTCTGTTTACATCCAACCACCCATAGAGGAGAGTGAGCTGTGTCTGTGTCCACTCTACATAAGAGGAGCGGACACGGACCAGCCACCTGCCTGCTCAGCGGGGAACCGCAGACAGATAACGCCGTGTGGAAGGGTCCTTACAGTGTACAAAGAAGTGCTGTCAGTTGAGTTTACTTTCACTTTTAGTTGTTTACCATTTCAACTTCTTCTTTATGGGATTTATTAGTTTTGTGAGTGGACAGAAGCTTGATCTTTAAAGGTTCAGCCCCCGAAAGGTTTACCCCTCTTTATAACCAGGCCATTTTTTTGTGATGCGGCACTGCGTTACTTTAACTGACAATTTCGCGGTCGTGCGACGCTGTACACAAATTACATTGATATCCTTTTTTCCCACAAATAGAGCTTTCTTTTGGTGGTATTTGATCACCTCTGCGGTTTTAATTTTTTGCGCTATAAACAAAAAAAAAAAGACCAATTTTGAAGGAAAAAAAACAATATTTTTTACTTTATGCTATAAAACATATCCAATAAAAAAATGTAAATCAAATTTTCTTCTTACGGTGTAGGCCAATATGTATTCTGCTACATATTTTTGTTAAAAAATATTCCAATAAAATATTCCAAAATATTCCCTGGGACTTTTAAGGTGCTTAAACTTTAAGGTAGGTAGCATAGATAAACATGTACAACTTATCCATAAAAAAAAAGATTTTTAATATTTGTACAAATTATTCAACATGATTAAAAATTGTGTCTTAATTTCACATCCAATATTAGGCAGACAAAAAATACCACTTAATAGATACCACTCAACATGTTTCGCTCATTTGGAGCTTCCTCAGGAGTTTTGGTATAGATTGTGGTATACTAGAAATGATAAGAAAGACACGAATAAGACATCATATTACATCATAAAATCTACAATATAGAATATATAGGTGCATATATGGATAGCATGTCATATGAGACTATGAACAGTTGAAAGAATCAGAAAATATCAAACTATCAAAATCCATAATCTTACCAGGCTGCCAGAGAATCAATCCGAATTAGATTGGTAAAAGAATATTGCCGGTGAATAACATCAGAGACGCAAGGCATCAAGTAGGTCACTCAAACAAAAATTTCCATCCACTATGGCCACAGAAGAACAAAGAATTGTTATATCCTTAATGGAAAAATAGGAGGGATAAGATAAGATATCAAACAAATGATGTGAAAAAGATATCAAATCTGAGCACCATATTGACATGGGGGTTACCTTAAGTAGAATCAAAACTCTTGCTGGAGGCAAAAACACCTCACTGCAAGCACAAACGGCAGATTAGAGTCACCTTAAATATGAAAATTCCCAGCCAGAAATTAAAGGATCAAAAAGAACTTGAATGGTATCCAAAAGGTAAATGTATAAGGGTACTGCTAAAAAAAGACAAAATACATACTGGTCAAATGAGGTCCATATGTGTAAACCACTCAGAGATCAAACCGAGTCACCTATGGAGCCCTTGCCTATAAAGATGGTTAAGACAGGCATGGGGTGGGAGAGAAACAACCTCTCCCCTGGACGGAGAGCCTACGACAGAGGATTGCGGTGTATAACCGCATTCTTAGTCCTTCCATCCCGGTGTCACAACCGGGATGCGGACGTGTAATGAGGAAGCCCAGGGGGGAGTGTGGATAATCAAAAAGGCGGAGGCTTAATGACGTGACGCTAACCGCGTCATTGTTTGCAGTGCGCATGCGCCGAGTGACAGGAGCCACAGAGCGCATCATTCATCACAGTAGAGGCCGGCCGCGCCATCTTGGAAAAGGGAAAATAACCAGACAAGATAGAAAAAGCTGGACAAGTCATCCGCTTGAAAAGGGGAAACAATCTAGGTAAATACCAAAAAAGGTAATTTAGCTAAAAGATGGCACGATCAAGATATGAACCTAAGATGAAAGAATAAATATGTATAATATCCACATTAAAAAGAAGAGCCCCCCCATGGGACTGACACCTCTAGGGCTCCCCGTGAAAGGCGATTGATTACTCGCACAATTCATTGAGTGCCCCTGGCGTCCGTGTGAGCCAAAAACTGAAAGGACAGGAATATAAACGAATGAGGGCCTATATAATACTTGATTAATGCCAATATTGGCAATAATAGTTATAATACTTAATTTTGGAGAGGCAGCCTGTGTGTGTGTGTGTTCACAATATTCAAAAAACAAAATAGTCCCTCTGCATTCCTATTAAAAACTGACCACGCTAGGCATGAGAGTACAATTCTCTAGCTGTGCTGGGAACTCAGCCTTCTCTCCTTCAATGATCAGACTTATCCTGGCACTCCCCCTTCCCCTGCACATCCATTCACTGGGAAGACCAGTGTGCTGCTGTTTCTCCATCCTCACCTCTCTATGCAGCTGAGAACAAAGGGAATGTGATTACTCTTCTTTTAAAAAAAGGGGGGGGGGTTATTGTGTGTGTGTGTGTGTGTGTGTGTGTGGTGTTTTTTGTTTTTACCAAGTTTTGTTTTAAAGTGAAATGGTGAGCAGGCTGTGGATATTCAAGTATTTCCATATTTTTAACCTGCAGTGAAAAACTCAAATTTTTTTACTGCAGTAGTGCTAAAGCCATTCTCTCAAGCAGCTCAGCACCCCCTCCCAGCAGTGATTCATCAGACTTGCAGCCGCCTAATCTCTAATGAAAACGCAGTAGGAGCACTAGGAGAGGTAGAGGTTGAGCTGACCTGCCTGAGAGAATGACTTGGAGCAAATTCAGTTCATGTTGTGACTTTGCTTCTGGGTGCCATGAGATACTGTAGTGTGTTTTTTGTTTTTTTGTTGTTTTGTTTGCCTCTGGAGTGCTAAAAGAGTAACTCCACTTTTGTGGAGAAGAAACCCTGGGTGGAGTTGCCCTTGAAGCTTGCTGAACATTATTTTAGCTGTCTTTTTATAAAGCGCATGTATAATTTTACTTTCTTTCCCTCAGGGTCGCATGGAATATCTGGTGAAATGGAAGGGCTGGTCTCAGAAGTAAGTGGGCTGCTTTCTGCTAATATTTTGTAAATGCAACAGTTTTCTCCACTAATACATCTCTAATTTTAAGACGCTTTGTAATGGTAATGGGGATAAGAAACCAAGATGTCTGTTGCAGCTGCATCTCAGGCCAACCAAAGCTCCACCACTGTGCTAGAGCTTTCCACTAATCCCTATCCCCACATTCCTATTGGCCCATCATTATCCTAAAGGCATCATCAAACCTATGATGGGCAGCCTCACTGGCCAATAGGAATCTACAGGAAGTAGGAAGGGGCAGGCAAGCTTTGACACTCTCAGTAAGGGTCGGTTCACACTACAATGACTTGGGATCCGACTTGTTAGCCCTCAAAGTCGCCCCAAGTCGCTTGACTTTGGGAAATGCATTATAGTCAATGAGAGCGTCTTAATGTATACTACTGAAGTCGCTCCGACTTCAAAAAAGGTTCCTGTACTACTTCAATCCGACTTCTAGGCGACCTGTACCCATAGAATTCAATGGAGTTGCCTCCAAGTTGGATCTCCATCTATATTGAAGCGACTTTACAGGAAAAGAAATTAGTTTACCCAGGCAAACCCCTCCCTCCCAGAGAGCTGATTATTCTGTGATTGGCCACAGCCAAAGTCGCCTGTCCTGGAGGCGACTTGAAGTCGCGCTGTAAGTTGATTAAAGTCGCGTTGAAGTCGCCTTGCAAGGTCATGCTGAAGTCGTGTTGCCCCTGTGTGAATCGGCACTAAGTGCTAAAGCAGGGATATGCAATTAGTGGACCTCCAGCTGCTGCAAAACTACAAGTCCCATCATGCCTATGCCTCTGGGTGTCATGCTTATGGCCTTCAGAGTCTTGCTATGCCTCATGGGAATTGTAGTTCTGCAACAGCTGGAGGTCCGCTAATTGCAAATCCCTGTGCTAAAGCATTGCCTATTAGAACAACACGAGATTCAAACATGACAGGAAAGTTTTGCAAGCAGCTGCAAGGTGTTCTAGGTGTTTGCACTTGGCACCTGCAGCAGTTTTCCCATTTCCCAGTTAGTCTTTTTAAAATGGTATTCAACCCTCTGTGCTTTTTAGCTTAACCACTTCACGCCCAGCCTATAGACAAATGACGGGCGGGCGGTGGCTTTCCCATCCTGACTGCATGTCATATGACATATGAGTAGAGGTTTGCTGCTGGTACCATGTGACCGCCGTGACCAATCACCGCAGGTCACATGACAGTTGTACACAATGGATTGCTTCCCCTCAAGCCATCCAATGTGTACAAATGTGTTGCTAACTGTGATTGGTCAATTTGATCACATGGTACAGACAGAGCCAATCACAGCTAATCACAACAAAACAGACTGATTCCGTTTAATTCAGTAAAATGCTCGCCTTTAGCAATGTAATATGCTATCAGCAAACATAATGTGTAGTAAAAAAAAAAAAAAATCCTGATTACTTCCCCAGAGCAGTACAATGTTACTAATATTATATTGCTCTTGTCACAGTGTGTTTAAAAAAAAAAAATCGCAAAAAAAAGTAACTTTTTTGACAGTTTTTGACAATTCCTTTATTTAAATGCTTCTTCTAACTTCTATCTTCCTCCATCTTCTTCTTCTGGTTCTTCCTCCGTGTTCTCGTCCGGCATCTTCCTCCGTGGCGTCTTCTTCCCTTCTTCTCCTCGGGCCGCTCCGCATCCATGATGGCATGAAGGGAGGCTCCCGCTGTGTGACGCTTCTTCTCTTCTGACGGTTCTTAAATAACGGGGGGCGGGGCCACCCGGTGACTCCGCCCCCCTCTGACCCACGGGGACTTGACGGGGACTTCCCTGTGGCATTTCCCATGATGCCAGAGGGGGCGGGGTCACCCATTACGTAATCCCGCCCCCTTCTGACATCACGGGGAATGCCACAGGGAAGTCCCCATGCGTCAGAGGGGGACAGGGTCACCGGGTGGCCCTGCCCCCCCCCCGTTATTTAAGAACCGTCAAAAGGGGGGAAGCGTCACACAGCGGGAGCCTCCCTCCATGCCATCATGGATGCAGAGCGGCCCGAGGAGAAGGTAAGACGACACCGCAGAGGAAGATGCCGGATAAGAACACCGGAGGAAGAACCAGAAGAAGATGGAGGAAGAAACCGAAGGAAGATAGAAGATAGAAGAAGCATTTAAATAAAGGAATTGTCAAAAACTGTCTCTTGTCATTTTTAACATTTTTGACAGTTTTTTTGTGAAATGGTAGGGGTACTTTTGTACCCCCTTACTATTTCATACGGGGGAGGGCCGGCATCTGGGGGTCCCCTTGTTAAAGGGGGCTTCCAGATTCCGATAAGCCCCCCGCCCGCAGACCCCCACAACCACCGGGCAAGGGTTGTGGTGATGAGGCCCTTGTCCCCATCAACATGGGGGGACAAGGTGTTTTGGGGGGGCTACCCCAAAGCACCCTCCCAATGTTGAGGGCATGTGGCCTGGTACGGTTCAGGAGGGGGCACTCTCTCGCCCCCCCTCTTTTCCTGCGGCCTGCCAGGTTGCGTGTAAGGATATGGGTCTGGCATGGATTTTTGGGGGGCCCACACCATTTTTTTTTTTTAATTTTGGCGCGGGGTTCCCTTTAAAATCCATACCAGACCTGAAGGGTCTGGTATTAATTTTGAGGGGGACCCCACGCCATTTAAAAAAAAAAAAATGTTACATTTTGGCCGGGGTTCCCCTTAATATCCATACCAGACCTGAAGGGCCTGGTATGGAATTTAAGGGGGCCCCCCCACGTCCTTTTTTTTTTTTAATTTTTGTTTCAGGGTTCCCCTGTGGGGAATTCCCATGCCGTTTATATAATGAACTTTTACGTGTATTGTCAGACCGGCAATTCATTAATAGCCGCGAGTAGTTTTAGATGACTTTTTTTCCTTTGAAATGTAATTTTGCTGTCAGACTGTTCTAAACACGGGAAACATGCGTCCCTTTACAGGCATACTATAGACACCCCCCAGGTACAAAATTTAAAGGAATATTACACTTTTATAGTTTCACTTTAAGCATTATTAAAATCACTGCTCCCGAAAAAACGGCCCTTTTTTAAAACTTTTTTTTTTGCATTGATCCATGTCCCCTGGGGCAGGACCCAGGTCCCCAAACACTTTTTATGACAATAACTTGCATATAAGCCTTTAAAATAAGCACTTTTGATTATTCATGCTCGTGTCCCATAGACTTTAATGGTGTTCGCGTGTTCGAACAAATTTTTTGCCTGTTCGCAAGTTCTGGTGCGAACCGAACAGTGGGGTGTTCGGCTCATCCCTAGTCACCAGTCAGTGTTCCTCATCACTGCCACAGAAATGTAGCTGAATACATTTTGGGCAAAATTTATGAAGAATATATAACGCACTTTTTTTTGTTTCAAAATTTTTTGTCTTTTTTTTTTCTGTTTAGCAAAAAAAACAAAAAAACCCCAGTAGTGATTAACCACGTCCCATCCGGCCTATGCCTATAGCAAAATGACGGCCGGGCGGTGGTTCAGTTATCCTGACTGGACGTCATATGACAACATGTGGATGGCCAGGTATGTACCCCATGGCCATCCACATGTACAAATGAATGCCCTATCTGTGCCAATCAGTGCCCACAGATGGGCAATGACTGGCACCATTATGTAACAAATTACATCAGTAATGCCACTTAGTGCCCACCCATCAGTGCCCATCAGTGCCGCCTCATTGGTGCCCGTCAGTGCCGCCATATCGGTGGCCTTCAGTGCCGCCATATCGGTGGCCGTCAGTGCAGCCATATCGGTGCCCGTCAGTGCAGCCATATCGGTGCCCGTCAGTGCAGCCATATCGGTGCCCGTCAGTGCAGCCATATCGGTGCCCGTCAGTGCAGCCATATCGGTGCCCGTCAGTGCAGCCATATCGGTGCCCCTCAGTGCAGCCATATCGGTGCCCGTCAGTGCAGCCATATCGGTGCCCGTCAGTGCAGCCATATCGGTGCCCGTCAGTGCAGCCATATCGGTGCCCGTCAGTGCAGCCATATCGGTGCCCGTCAGTGCAGCCATATCGGTGCCCGTCAGTGCAGCCATATCGGTGCCCGTCAGTGCAGCCATATCGGTGCCCGTCAGTGCAGCCATATCGGTGCCCGTCAGTGCAGCCATATCGGTGCCCGTCAGTGCAGCCATATCGGTGCCCGTCAGTGCAGCCATATCGGTGCCCGTCAGTGCAGCCATATCGGTGCCCGTCAGTGCAGCCATATCGGTGCCCGTCAGTGCAGCCATATCGGTGCCCGTCAGTGCAGCCATATCGGTGCCCGTCAGTGCAGCCATATCGGTGCCCGTCATTGAAGAAGAAGACTTACTTATTTACAAAAAATTTTAACAAAGAAAAACGTGTATTTTTCAAAATTTTCGGTATTTTTTTATTTGTTGTGCAAAAAATAAAAATTGCAGAGGTGGTCAAATGCCACCGAAAGATAGCTCTTATTTGTGGGTACAAAATGATAAACTTGTTTAGGTACAGTGTTGTATGACCGCGCAATTGTCATTCAAATTGTTACAGCGCTGAAAGCTGAAAATTGGCTTGGGCAGGAAGGTGTCTAAGTGACTGGTATTGAAGTGGTTAAATACCACCAAAAGAAAGCTCTATTTGTGTGAACAAATTGATAAAAATTTAGTTTAGGCACAATGTTTCATGGCCGCACAATTGTCCTTCAAAGTGCAACATCACTGAAAATTGGCCATGGCAGGAAGGGGCTAAACATGCCCTATATTGAAGGGTAAACCTCAGTCATGAAATCTGAACAAAGCACACACTGTATATCTGTAGTGTTTACTTATTTCTCTCCAAAGCTCTAAGTATCACTTCTTAGAAGTTTTCCCCTACAAATTTGTAAAGGGGAGGGAGCTCAGCACAGAGCTTGTTTATTCACAACACAGCTCTGTATTCTTCCTTCACTCCTGTTTGTGGTATGTTTGTGGTATGTTTGTGGTATGTTTGTGGTGTGTTTGTGGTGTGTGTGTAACTGCAGCTCTCCACCCCCTCCTCTGATACGTACAGTTGGAGAAGAATTTTAACACCATTCTGCCCTCTTGAAGGGACGTAGGGAGAAGACTTCAGATAAACAAGTAAACCTTATATAGGAAGATTTGTTTAATCTTTGTGCATTACCTAAGGTCAATCACTTCACTGGGTATATGAGAGGGTTTACAACCACATTAGCTAATTGAGCACAACAAAACAAACATTTCTCTGTTAAAAAAAATTCTTACCCGAGCAATTGCAACTTACAGCTCCAATGCTTAGTGTGGTTTTCCTGGAAAGAGTTAACAGTGGACCGTGCTGTCTGCAGTCAGTCTGTTAAGCCAAGTACACAGGAATTTTTTTTAAATTTTTTTTTTTTTTTTTTTTTTTTTTTTTTTTTTCAATCCAACAAGCTGAATGAAAAAAAAACCTGAGGTCGCCGTACCAACACATCTGACTTTAGTGTGGTGATCTCCCCCACTGTGCTATTGTGTTCTGAGAGCCGGACTGCCCCACCGCCAGAACGTCCCACCATCGGCTGCTGGTTGAGGCCGGCTTCTGTCAGATGAGGAGCTGTACCAGCTTTTAGTTTGGAGAAGGTCAGGCAAGGGAGTGCCTTGTCATCAGAGGTTATGGGGATTGTAAGCTCCACAAGCAGGGCCCTCCCATTCCTTCTGTATTGTAGTTTTACTGTCCCCCTGTACATTGTAAAGCCCTGTGCAAACTATTGTCGCTATATAAATCCTGTATAATAATAATCATAATAATAACTTGTGTTTCTATTAATGCAAACAGTGTAGGGAGATGCAACTCTAGTAATTGCATGCATGGGTGGATGCTGCAAGCGAAAAGAACCACCCTGAATTGGGATGCCTGGGGCTAACTCAAACTTAGAATAAAAAGATAAAGAAACTACATACTCAGTAGATGGCTAAATCTGTTGCTGAAAGTGGAAAAAAATGGGGGTTTAATATCCCTTTAGGTGATAATTCTGACTTCAAATGTTCTTTATTTAGTGCCTAATGTCAATTGTAATTAGACAAAAGTCAGAGGTTTTCTAAGCTCTCCCTTGTTCAAAATCCATGCCTACAGCGCATCTGGAAAGTATTCACGGTGCTTAATTTCTACAAACAATACCCCATAATGACAACGTGAAAGAAGTTTTTTAAATTATTGCAAATATATTAAACGAGAAGTCCAGCCTGAGCTAGTTTGGCTGGGCTTCTCCTATGGGTCACAGGAGTGCAATTGGTTATGCACTCCTGTGACCCATTTTCAGCAGAGAGCAGTCTGAAGTCGGGTCTCTGACGTCACCGGAATCAGTCTAGACACCATGTCATCACGACAAAGTCTGGATCCGCCAGGTGCCTGGACTGATGCCTGTCTCAGCCTCTCAGTGAGCCGCTGAGAGACTAAGACTGTCGCTCCCTGCCCCTCCAGTGACCGCAGGGGGGGCAGAGTGGAGGGCTGCTGACTGACAGGCAGCAGCTCCCGCTTGAGTAGCTAAAAGAACCGAGCCATTAGCGGTGTTCGATGGCTTGGTTCTCAGTGCAGAGGCTGCGGGGGACAGATGCTGCATCTACCTAGGTAAGTATGATGGGGGGGGGGTGAGGGGGAATACCTCTCTTTTTTAAAAATAAACACAAAAAATTACATGTACAGCCGTGGCCAAAAGTTTTGAGAATGACACAAATATTAATTTTTACATACGCTGCTTCCTCAGCTTTTATGATGGCAATTTGCATATACTCCAGAATGTTATGAAGAGTGATCAGATGAATTGCAAAGTCCCTCTTTGCCATGAAAATAAACTTAATCCCATAAACATTTCCACTGCATTTGTGAAAAAGGCTTCAGGGAGCCCAAGAGAGTCCAGCAAGCGCTAGGAGCCTCTCCCACGGTTGATTCAGCTGTGAGATCGGGGCACCACCAGTGCAGAGCTTGCTCAGGAAAGGCAGCAGGCAGGTGTGAGTGCATCTGCATGCACAGTGAGGAGAAGTCTTTTGGAGGATGGCCTGGTGTCAAGGGCTGCAAAGAAACAACTTCTCTCCAGGAAAAACATCAGGGACAGATTGATATTCTGTCAAAGGGTACAGGGATTGGACTGCTGAGGACTGGTGTAAAGTAATTTTCTCTAATGAAACCCCTTTCTGATAGTTTGGGGCATCCGGAAAAAACCTTGTCCAGAGAAGAAAAGGTGAACGCTACCATCAGTCCTGTTTCATGCCAACAGTAAAGCATCCTGAAACCATTCATGTGTGTGGTTGCTTCTCAGCCAAGGGAGTGGGCTCACTCACAATTTTGCCTAAGAACACAGAATAAAGAATGGTACAAAAACATCCTCCGAAAGCAACTTCTCCCAACCATCCAAGAACAGTTTGGTGGGGAACAATGCCTTTTCTAGCATGATGGAGCACCTTGCCATAAGACAAAAATGATAACAAAGTGGCTTGTGGAACAAAACATTGACATTTTTGGTCCACAGCCAGGAAACTCCCCAGATCTTATTCACATTGAGAACTTGCGGTCAATCCTCGAGGTGGGTGGACACAAAAAAAACAAAAACAAATTCTGACAAACTCCAAGCATTGATTATGCAAGGATGTGGCCCAGGAGTTGATTGACAGCATGCCAGGGCAAATTGCAGAGGTCTTCCAAAAAAAAGGGTCAACACTGCAAAATATTGACTCTTTGCATAAACTTAATGGAATTGTCAAAAGCCTTTTGACATGTATGAAATGCTTGTAATTATACTTCAGTATACAATAGTGACATCTGACAAAGATCTAAAAACACAGAAGCAGCAGACTTTGTGAAAATTTATATTTGTGTCATTCTCAAAACTTTTGGCCACGGCTGTACGTAAGTATTCAGTCTTTGCTCAATACTTTTGTTGAAGCACCTTTGGCACAAATTACAGCCTCAAGTATTTTTGTGTATGATGCTACAAGCTTGGCATACCTATTTTTGGGCAGTTTTTCCCATTCTTCTTTGCAGGACCTCTCAAGCACCATCAGGTTGGATGGGGAGCGTCGGTGCACAGCCATTTTCAGATCTCTCCATAGATGTTCAATCTGGTTAAAGTCTGGGCTCTGGCTGGGCCACTCAAGGACATTCACAAATAGTTGTCCAGTAGCCACTCCTTGGTTATCTTGGCTGTGTGCTTAGGGTCGTTGTCCTGTTGGAAGATGAACCTTCCCCCCTGTCTGAGGTCCAGAGCACTCTGGAGCAGGTTTTCATTAAGGATGTCTCTGTACATTGCTACATTCATCTTTCCCTCAATCCTGACTTGTCTCCCAGTTCCTTCCGCTGGAAAACATCCCCACAGCATGATGCTGCCACCACCATGCTTCACTGTAGGGATGGTATTGGCCAGGTGATGAGCGGTGCCTGGTTTTCTCCAGCTATGGTGCTTGCCATTCAGGCCAAAGAGTTTAATCTTTGTTTCATCAGACCAGAGACTTTTTCTTATGGTCTGAGAGTCCTTCAGGTGCCTTTTGGCAAACTCCAGGCAAGCTATCATGTGCCTTTTACTGTCTGACCACTCTACCATACAGGCCTGATTGGTGGAGTGTTTCAGAAATGATTGTTCTTCTGAAGGGTTCTCCTCTCTCCACAGAGAAACGCTGGTCACCTCCCTGACTATGGCCTTTCTCCCCCGATCACTCAGTTTGGCCAGACGGCCCAAAGACAACCTCTGGGCATGACACTGAGCACATGAACTCAACTTCTTTGGTCGACCATGGCGAGGCCTGTTCTGAGTGGAACCTGTGCTGTTAAACCGCTGTATGGTCTTGGTCACTGTGCTGCAGCTCTGTTTCAGGGTCTTGGCAATCTTCTTATAGCTAAGGCCATTTTTATGTAGAGTAGCAATTCTTTTTTTTTTCAGATCCTCAGAGTTCTTTTCCATGAGGTGCCATGTTGACGTTCCAGTGCCCATTAAAGTGTGAGCGATAACACCACATTTACCACACCTGCTCCCCATTCACACCTGAGACCTTGTAACACTAACGAGTCACATGACACTTAGGAGTGTACTCACTTTTGTACTTTTGTTGCCAGTGGTTTCGACATTTATGGCGCTATATATATATATCTCAGCACTTTTGTCTCCGAACAGCCTTCCCCTTCTGCTTCCCATTCCTGCTAACTGAACTATTTCAGGTCCCCTCCAAAACAATGATTCCACCTATGCACACTAGAAGTTGGTCTAATACAAGGGTCTTCAAACTATGGCCCTCCAGTTGTTCAAGAACTACAGTTCCCATCATGCCTAGCCATGTCTGTGAATGTCAGAGTTTTACAATGCCTCATGGGATGTGTAGTTCCGCAACAACTAGAGGGCCGTAGTTTGAGGATCCCTGGTCTAATAGTATGGGGTAGCTACCAAGCATGTGCAGCAGCTGCTTTAGCACAACCAAAAGTTGTATTGGTTTCCTGTGGGTTTTGATGCTCCACTACACCTGCCGTTAAGGCTTGCCAGTTTGTTAAGGTACTGGGCATGCACAGTAGATCCTATTTACGAAGATGCAAGGTTAGTGCTGAATTCTCCAGGGCTACTTGTGAAGGGAGGCAATGAAAGGTTTTTGAAGTCGTCCCCAGTCAGTGCTAGAGTGAGATGCATAAGACGGTGCGGTGTAAAAAAATAGATGGGGCAGAGCTTAGTAAACTAAGGTTGCTAAAAAATGCACCTTTTTTACAGTTTCGTTTTTGTTTTCTTGAGAAGAGGAACAGTAAAATTGGTATTTTCTTGACTGTAAACAGAAGCAAAAAAAAAAGGTAATAAAGCACACTAGGAAAGCTGTGCACTGCCAGGTCAACATGATACTTGACCCCCTTCCCACCATTGCTCTCATCACAACTCCTGCACCCACTAATCTCTTACACGGTCATGTCATGCTACCCCATCTGCATCTCCCCCCCACCACTGTACCTGCACGCATCATTCTTAACACTATACCCTCCTACATTCATCACTTCACCATACTCTCACCTTATTGCTTTACCCCCATTCTTTAACCCATAATGTTAGCCCTACACCAACTCTGCTATGCCCGCACACACCCGCATCACAGCCTAAAGCAGGTCATACACAGGGTTGCAGGAAAAAATTTGCTCCATTTCCCCCATCAACACATGGGGTTGACAGAGGAATCCGTCCGGCCCGAGCTATTGTATTTTTCCAGTGGGGGAAGCTGTCAGCACGAGGAGAAGACAGTAAATATTGCTAGTGGCTATACCAGCCTCTAGCGATAATCGTAAGTAAAATGTTCAATTGATCAACGTTGGTACGTTCAGCCTGCCCACACATGGTTTGTATATGTTCTACATCAGCCCTTTCTTTAACCTAGGGTTGCCCTAGGTAGTAAAATACAGTTGTTCCCAGAAATAACCAAAGCTTCTACTGAATTTCCAACTTAAAGAGGAGTTCCACCCTGGGGCTCCATTTAAAAAAATAAATAAATAAAAGTCAGCAGTTACAAATACTGCAGCTGCTGACTTTTAATTGGACACTTACCTGTCCCTGGGTCCAGCGATGCGGGGGATCGAAGCCCCGCTCGTCCCCCCCCCCTCCGCTCGTCGGCGCCGGCATTGCAACTGTGGGCGCCGGGCTGTGGCTTCACAGCCTGGCACCCACTGCGCATGCGCGAGCGGCGCCGCGCGCCGTGATTGGCCGCTCAATCACCTGGGACCTGTAATGGGTCCCAGATGATTGACAGGAGGGAGGGAGCAGAGCTGAGCCCTTCCTGTGCCGAGGGGGAAGTGATGTCACCAGCCCAGGCTAAGGAACAGGCAGACTACGAGGGACCACCTAGCAACAGGCATTTAGAGGTAAGTGGAAAAAAAAAAATATCCAAATGTTTTTTTTTTTTTTTTTTCAGGTATTTTTGTTTTTTGGGTGGAACCCCACTTTAAAGGTATTTCAGTATGTCTGGGAGCCAATCCATCCTATTTACTTTCCTTTTCGTACTTGAATGCAGCCAAGTAGAGAATTTAAAGTTTGGTCCATATATATTTGAAAACGGGCACAGTTTTAGTTTTTTTACCAAAACATATTCAAGCTATAGTTACATAATGGATTTGGGCGGAAAGTGTACACTCTCAGATTTAATTTGAGGTTATGTACATGCAAATTGGAGGAAGGGTTTAGAAATTACAGCTCTTCAGAATACCCACCCCTCCTTTTTTTTCAAGGGACCAAAAGTAATTGGACAATTGAATCAAAAGCTGTTTCATTGCCAGGTGTGGGCTACTCCTTCGTTATTGCTATATTAATTAAGCAGGTAAAAGGTCTCGAGTTGATTCTAAGTGTGGTATTTGCTTTTGGAATCTATTGCTGTGAACCTACATCATGCGGTCAAAGGAGCTGTCCATGCAAGGGAAACAGGCCATTGTAAGGCTGCAAAAATGAAACAATTCCATCAGAGATAGCAGCAACATTAGAAGTGGCCAAATCAACAGTTTCGTACATTCTGAGGAAAGAAGAACAACTAGTGAGCTCACTGGTGGATGGTCGCAGGATCCTCTCTATGGTAAAGGAAAACCCCATTTACAACATCCAGACAAGTGAAGGACACTCTCCAGGAGGTGGGCGTATCATTGTCAAAGTCTACAATCAAGAGAAGACTTCACAAGAGCAAATACAGAGGGTTTACCACAAGGTACAAACCATTCATAAGCCTGAAGAACAGAAAAGCCAGATTAGACTTTGCCAAAAAACATCTAAAAAAGCCAGACCAGTTCTGGAAAAGCAGTCTTTGGGCGGATGAAACAAAGTTTAATCTGTACCAGAATGACGGGAAGAAAGTGTGGCTAATGCCGCGTACACACAAGCAGACTTTCTGGCATACTTGGTCCGACGTTCTTCCCGCCGGACTGTCCGGCGGTAGCCGCCGGACTTTCTGAACGGACGGACTTGCCTACACACGACCGGACTTTCCGGCAGGCTAGGTCCGCCCGTCTTTCCGACGGACTTTCGCTGGAGTTACGGCGGACTTTCAGAATGAACAGACTTGCCCACACACGGACAAGTCTGTTCATTTTGAACGTGACTCGGGTACGACGGGACTAGAAAAGGAAGTCAATCTCACTGCTTTTTACCTTGCAAGTCCCGTCGTGGGCATACCAGGCCCTTGGGTCTGGCATGGATTTTAAGGGGAACCCCCTACGCTGAATAATCGGCGTGGGGTCCCCCCCAAGATCCATATCAGACCCCGATCTGAGCACGCAGCCCGGCCGGTCAGGAAAGGGGGTGGGGACGAGCGAGCGCCCCCCCCCTCCTGAACCGTACCAGGCCGCATGCCCTCAACATGGGGGGTGGGTGCTTTGGGGGAGGGGGGCGCTCTGCGGGGCCCCCCCACCCTAAAGCACCTTGTCCCCATGTTGATGAGGACAAGGGCCTCTTCCCGACAACCCTGGCCGTTGGTTGTCGGGGTCTGCGGGCGGGGGGCTTATCGGAATCCGGGAGCCCCCTATAATAAGAGGGCCCCCAGATCCCGGCCCCCCACCCTATGTGAATGAGTATGGGGTACATGGTACCCCTACCCATTCACCTAGCTAAAAATTGTCAATAACAAAACACACTACACAGGTTTTTCAAGTAATTTATTAGACCGCTCCGGGGGGGTCTTCTTCTGACTTCGGGGGTCCCTCCGGTTTCTCTTCTCCCGGCGTACGGCTAGTTCTTCTCCGCTCTGTCTTCTCCCGGTGTTCCAATTCTTCGGCAGACTCCTCCGCTGTCTTCATGCCGCTCTCTTGCCAGCGGAGGTTTGGGCTTCTGGGCTTCTGGTCCTCTTCTCTTCTTCCCATGTTGACACGACGCTCTCTCCGTCTGGAATGGTCTCTGAGAGCTCCGATGTGACTTATATAGGCGGAGACCTTGCCCCCTTATGCCATCACAGTCCCTGGGCATGCTGGGACTGTGACGGCATAACGGGCGTGGTCACAGGATGATGACCACGCCCCCTTATGCCGTCACAGTCCCAGCATGCTCAGGGACTGTGACGGTATAAGTGGGCGGGGTCTCCGCCTATATAAGTCACATCGGAGCTCTCAGACCATTCCAGACGGAGAGAGCGTCATGTCAACATGGGAAGAAGAGAAGAGTACCAGAAGCCCAAACCTCCGCTGGCAAGAGAGCGGCATGAAGACGGCGGAGGAGCCGGCCGAAGAATTGGAACACCGGGAGAAGACAGAGAGCGGAGAAGAACTAGCCGGACGCCGGGAGAAGAGAAAACGGAGGGACCCCCGAAGTCAGAAGAAGACCCCCCTGGAGCTGTCTAATAAATTACTTCAAAAACATGGGGACAAGGTGCTTTAGGGTGGGGTGGGCCCCGCAGGGCGCCCCCCTCCCCCAGGGTGGGGTGGGCCCCGCAGGGCGCCCCCCTCCCCCAGGGTGGGGTGGGCCCCGCAGGGCGCCCCCCTCCCCCAAAGCACCCACCCCCTATGTTGAGGGCATGCGACCTGGTACGGTTCAGGAGGGGGGGTGCTCGCTCGTCCCCACCCCCTTTCCTGACCGGCCGGGCTGCGTGCTCGGATCGGGGTCTGGTATGGATTTTGGGGGGGACCCCACGCCGGCATAGGGGTTCCTCTTAAGATGCATACCAGACCTAAGGGCCTGTGATGCCCCGCACTCGCTGCAATAGGAAAATTTGTTTTTCCTATTGCAGCGAGCATGAGATGCAGTACTCTGCCCTTGCGTCGTATCTGGTCCGTCGGACCAGCATACAGACACATGCAGACGAACTGGCTTCCCGTCAGGAACTGAGTCCGGCGGACTAAGGCTGGCCATACACTATTCAATTCTCCTGTTCAACTTTCCTTTAGATTTACCAAAACCATATAATAGGAGGTCAAACCTAAACACTTTCAATTTGGATGCAATCAGGCAGGCCCTTGTACTACATAGTTGAAGGTAAATCTAAAGAAAATTGAACAGGAAAATTGTATGGTGTATGGCCAGCTTAAGATTTAAAGCATGCTTTAAATCTTGGTACGGCGGACTTTTGGGGAAAAAAAGTCCGCCGGAGCCTACACACGGTCGGATAGTGCGGCGGACTCTGGTCCACCGGACCAAGTATGCCGGAAAGTCCGACCGTGTGTACGCGGCAGAAGACTTGGAAAAGCTCATGATCCAAAGCACACAACCTCATCTGTAAAACATGGTGGAGGCAGTGTGATGGCATGGGCATGCATGGCTTCCAGTGGCACTGGGTCATTGGTGTTTATTATTGATGTGGCAGAAGACAGAAGCAGCCAGATGAATTCTGCAGTGTTTAGAGCCCTTTCACACTGGGGCGGTTTGCAGGCGCTATTGCGCTAATAATAGCGCCTGCAAACCGACCCGAAAGTGCCGCTGCTTGCATTCCAGTGTGAAAGCCCTGAGGGCTTTCACACTGGAGCGATGCGCTGGCAGCACAGTAAAAAAAGTCCTGCCAGCAGCATCTTCGGAGCGGTGAAGGAGCGGTGTGTATACCGCTCCTTCACCGCTCCTGCCCATTGAAATCAGTGGGACGGCGCGGCTATACCGCCGGCAAAGCGCCTCTGAAGAAGTGGCATATTCTGCAGTGGCCGAGTCAATCACCTGATCTCAACCCAATTGAGCATGCATTTCTCTTGCTGAAGGCAAAACTAAAGGCAGAAAGACCCACAAAGAACTGAAGACAAGCTGCAGTTAGATCCTGGCAAAGCATCAGAATGGAGGAAACCCAGTCTTTGGTAATGTCCATAGGTTCCAGACTTCAGGCAGTCATTGCCAATAAAGGATCCTCAACAAAATATTAAAAATTAACATTTTATTTATGATTATATTAATTTGTCCAATTAAATTGGAGCCACTGAAAATGGGGGGGACGGTGTATAAAATGGTTGCAGTTCCTAAAATGTGTACTTGATATTTATGTTCAAACCCTTGAATTAATGCTGAAAGTCTGCACTTCAAATTCATTTGGATTGTTTCGTTTTAATTTTATTCTGATGGCATACAGAGCCAAAAGTATGAAAATTGTGCCTGTGTCCAAATACACCCACATGAACTTTTAATGGCATCCCATTCTTAGTCTATATAGTTCAATATTGAGTTGTCCCACCCTTTGCAGCTATAACCGCTTCAACTCTTCTGCGAAGGCTGTCCACAAGGTTTAGGAGTGTCTATGGGAATGTTTGACCATTCTTCCAGAAGCACATTTTGTGAGGTTAGACACTGATATTGGAGAAAAGGCCTGGCTCACTGTGCTCTAATTCCTCCGGAAGGTGTTTTCTCAGGTTGAGGCCAGGACTCTGTGCAGGCTAGTCAAGTTCCACCACCCCAAACTCGCTCATCCATGTCTTTACGGACCTTGCTTTGTGCACTGGTGTGCAGTCATGTTGACACAAGAAGGGCCAAACCCAAACTGTTCCTGGGAGCGTGAAATTGTGCCTTAAGAGTTCCCTTGACTGAAACTAAGGGGCCAAGCTTAACCCCCCCCCCAAAAACAACCCCCCCCCCCCTAAATTATTTGGACCAGTGCACAAAGCAAAGTCCATAAAGACATGGATGAGTGAGTTTGGGGTAGGGAAACTTGACTGGCCTGCACAGAGCCCTGACTTCAACACAATAGAACACCTTTAGGATGAATTGGAGCGCAGACTGCGAGCCAGGCCTTCTCTCCAACATTAGTGCCTAACCTCACAAATGCGCTTCTGGAAGAATGGTCAAACATTCCCTTAGACACACTCCTAAACCTTGTGGACAGTCTTCCCAGAAGAGTTAAAGCTGTTCTAGCTGCAAAGGGTTGGCCAACTCAATATTGCACCCTACAGGCGAAGACTATGATGCTATTTAAAGTGTGTGTGTGTGTGCGTGTATATAATATATATATTTTATGTATGTATGTATGTATGTATGTATGTATGTATGTATGTATGTATGTATGTATGTATGTATGTGTGTGTGTGTGTGTGTGTGTGTGTGTTCATAAGTTTACATACCCTGGCAGAATTTTGATTTCTTGGCTATTTTTTAGAGAATATGAATGATGACACAAACTTTTCTTTAAATCGTGGTTAGTGTTTGGCTGAAGCCATTTATTATCAATCAACTGTGTTTACTCTTTTTAAATCGTAATGACAACAGACTACCCAAGTGACCCTGAGTTTGCATACCCTGGTGATTTTGGCCTGATAACATGCACACAAGTTGACACAAAGGGGTTTGAAAGGCTATTAAAGGTAACCATCCTCAGCTGTGATCTGTTTGCTTGTAATTAGTGTGTGTGTGTGTGTGTGTGTGTGTATAAAAGGTCAATGAGTTTCTGGACTCCTGACAGACCCTTGCATCTTTCATCCAGTGCTGCACTGACACTTCTGGATTCTGAGTCCTGGAGAAAAGCAAAAGAATTGTCAAAGGATCTGCTGGAAAGGTTAGTTGAACTGTATAAAACAGGAAAGGGATATACAAAGACATCCAAGGAGTTGAGAATGCCAATCAGCAATGTTCAAACTCTATAATCAAGAATTGGCAAATGAGGGGTTCTGTTGAAACCAAACCACGGTCAGGTAGACCAACTAAAATTTCAGCCACAACTGCCAGGAAAATTGTTCTGGAAAGAAAAACCCACAAATAACTTCAGGGGAAATACAGGACTCTCTGAAAACATGTGGCGTGGCTGTTTCAAGATGCACAATAAGGAGGCACTAGAAGAAAGATGGGCTGCATGGTTGAGCCACCAGAAGAAAGCCATTACATTACAAATTCCACAAAGTATCCCACTTACAATACGCCAAACAGCACAGAGGCAAGCCTCAAACCATCTGGCACAAAGTCATTTGGAGTGATTAGACCAAAATTGAGCTTTTTGGCCACAACCATAAACACTACATTTGGAAAGGAGTCAACAAGGCCTATGATGAAAGGCACACCATTCCTACTGTGAAACACGGAGGTGGCTCGCTGATGTTTTGGGGGTGTGTGAGCTACAAAGGCACAGGGAATTTGGTCAAAATTGATGGCAAAATGAATGCAGTATGTTATCAAAAAATACTGGAGGAACATTTTAACTCGGGACAAACTTTTCTTGTTCGGACGTTCAGCGAACATCCAAACAAACTCGTCGTTCGACCGTTTGTTCGGCCCCCCGAACCGGCCACAATGCATTGCACCGCTGAATAGTGCATTGCAAGCCCTGATTGGCTGAAGCAGTAAAGCTTCTGCCAGTCTGGCAAAGGAGCACTGTCAGAGTCATGATTGGACACTGTCATCATGACTATCCAATCATGGCTCATTCCCGCCCCACAGTATAAAAGTATTCTTTCGATGGCAGCAATTTTCAGTGTGATTTTGGCATGGAGAGAGATAGAATAGGGCTCTGTTTAGTGCTATTAGTTAGTGCGCTATACTGTGCTATTTTGCTTCAATTAGTTTAGTGTCAGTCTAGGGATAGTGTGAGTTTAAGGAGAGGAGGACCATCATTCAGCTTTGCATAGTGTGCAGCTAGAGTAGGAACAGCACAGATGGTTTCAGTGTAGTGTAGTGAGACCGTGTCAGTAATCTTTCCATTAGTGTATAGCTAGAGTAGGTACAGTTCAGATAGCGTCAGTGTAGTGACGGTTAAACACTGTCTATTTGATTGCGTTACTGCCAGTTTAACGCCATTTACTTCTGTGTGCGTTACTGCAAATTTAATGGCATATAGTTCTGTATGTTTGGCGCATTATATTGCAGTATGTTATAATGTATCCGTGGAGTGTGTCTGTGTAGTGTGAGTACTCAAATTTAAAGTGCACCAAACACCACTTTACATTGATTAAAGTGCATCTACGTACAGATTTCCACTTCTTTCCATTTGCTTATGAGCACCGCCCCCTCCCTCTAATTAATGTCTGGGAGGATAACAGGTAGAGGCAGACGTTCCCTTGGCACTGTAAGGGGGCCAGTAACAAATGTGTCCACAGGCAACGGTGGACGTGGTAGTCGGTCCTTAGGCAGGCCATCATTTCCTCTGTTTAGTGAGTTTGCCTGTATTATCCAGCCACAGCATGCAGAGGAGGTGGTGGACTGGCTTACTAAACCTTCCTCATCCTCCTCCTCTGTCACGCAAGCAGAGACAAGTGTGCAGTCCCCTGTAGTTGCCAGAGTGGATAAACCTGCCTCCTTGTCCTGTCCACATCTATTCCTGCCATAGCCCCAACATCAGCCATGGAGGAGTCAGCTGAGTTATTTGACCACAGCATCAGCCACTTGCTACTTGATGATGCCCAGCCATTACTGGATTCAGATGTTGGGTCTGAGGTTGAGGATGACAGAAACATGAGCCTAGAGAGGGGAGAACACTGGTAAACGAATTGGCAAGTTGGCAAGTCTCCAGTGGTCATGATGATGATCATGATGATGTCACTGATGCGACTTGGGTGCCAGAGCAGAGAAGGAAAAGGAGGCCATCATCAAGTAGGAGTAGAGAGCAGTCACCCTATTCCATCACAATCTGCAGCTGTTATCTCCCAGCCCACTCCCCAAAGCTCGGCTGTCTGGGCCTTTTTCAGCACATCTGCAGCAGATCGCACTGTTGCTATCTGCAAACTGTGTCTCGGGCACATCAAACGTGGCATAAACACAAGGCATTTAATGTCCAAACACTGAGCCCGTTGGCAAGAGCACCTGAAAGCCACACAAAAGGGGCACAAATCTGTCCCGCCTCTTCCTCCTCTTCGGTCTGCCCCTGCTATACCGAGTCATTACCTCTCAGCGGCCTCCACTGACAGGGATGAGGGTATAGCACAGGGTGACCCAGGTCCTAGCAGCACATCTGCCAGCAGCACACCACCAGCTGCAGACTGTAGCTGGCAAATTTTACTGCCCTATCTGCTGCAGCGGAAAAAAAATAGTCCCTGACACTCACATGCCCAGCACCTAAATGCAAGCTTGTCAAAGCTGTTGGCTCTCCAACCTCTGCCTTTCAGCCTGGTGAATTATGCCCCCTTCCGTGAATTTGCACCATCTACGTGGAAGGGAATGTTCTGGCATTGTTTGGCAAGGCAGTCAGCCGTAAAATTTACCTTACTGCTGACACGTGGTCCAGCAAGCATGGACAGGGATGATATATTTAGTTCACAGCACACTGGGTATCGCTGCTTGCAACTCGAAAGGATGCAGGACAAGGCTCGGTGCTGCAGCTTGTTGTGCCCCCATGTCTCCATACAGCTGGTGGTGATGATGCCAGACCTGTGAGCTCTACCTCCTACCTCCTACCTCCTCCCTCTTCCTCGCCCTCCTTCCTCCTCCCTCCTCCTCCTCGCCCTCCTTCCTCCTCCCTCCTCCTCCTCCCTCCTCCTCCTCGCCCTCCTTCCTCCTCCCTCCTCCTCCTCCCTCCTCCTCCTCCCTCCTCCTCACCCTCCTCCCTCCTCTGCAGTATTGTCCTATGAACATCAGGTACCCCCTAAGCAGTCAAAGGGCTATTCCATGAGTCAGGCTAAAAGGTGCCATGCAGTGCTTCAGCTGGTGTGTTTAGGTGACAGGAACCACACCGGAGCAGAGAGTCTTGCAGCTCTGCAGGGACAGACCCAGACCACACCAGTTCACACCACGCCAGCTGGAGCCAGGAATGGTGGTGTGCGATAATGGCTCAAACCTCCTGTCCGCCCTTAGACAGGGAAAGTTGACACGTGCCATGCCTGGCACATGTCCTCAATTTGGTGGTGCAGCGTTTCCTATGTACGTACAAAGTGTTGCAAGTTGTGCTAAAGCTGGCCAGAAGAGCCATTTCAGGTGGTCATACACAGCCAGTGCTCGGTTGGCTGAAATTCAGCAGGAATTCCACCTGGCTGTAAACCGTCTGATTTGTGACATGCCCACCAGGTGGAACTTGACTATGGCAATACTGCAGCGGCTATACATGCCGCAGAGGGCCGTCAACGAGTACCTATGCGAGTGCGGCACGACAGGCTCAGGCCGCCTCAGCTTTTTTTCACCATGCCAATGGCTGATCATTAAGGATGCATGCTCTGTATTGTCACTATTTGAGGAGGCCACAAGGATGGTAAGCAATGACAGTGCATGCATCAGTGACACAATCCCTGTTGTGTTCCTGCTGGAGCAGACTGCGTGGCATTATGGACAGGGCACTGGAGGCAGAGCAGCAGAAGGAAGAGGAGGACTTCCTTTACCCTCAAGGCCCACTTTATCCAGACACCATAATTCCTGTGTCACAGAACACACAGGAGGTGAGGATGAGGAGGAGGATTCTGGCACTTTCATAGGCTTCGAAGAAGAGGAAGACATGTGTCAATCTGTAAGCAATGGCTTTCCAACCCCAGGACTCTTGGGAGCAGTATGTGGCTGGGAGGAGGAAGTTCCAGATGCTGTCATCCTGAGTGACCCTGAGAAGTCTGCTTCTCAAGCCTCTGCAAATTTGAGTCGCATGAGCAACCTCATGCTTCAAAGCCTGCGAAAGGACCCAAGAATACGTGGCATAAAGGAGGAAGACGATGGTTTGCAACCCTCCTTGACCACCGTTGTAAGTGGAAGGTCTCAGAACTGATCCTGTCCCACAGAGAGTGCAAAAGATAAAATCTCTTGAGGACACGTTAAAGAGGATTTTATTGAACGTTTTTCCTGACTCCAGTAGGTTACACTGTTGTGGAAATAGTAGTTTTGAGTCTTCTGTTGGTCAAGAGAGGAGCATTGGAGAAGGCGTCCTCCTAAGTGAGGCATTTCGGAATTTATTTTAGTCCTCGCCGCCCAGGACTGTCAGCTTCCATATGCCATTGGCAGCGTCTGCATCACATGGTGGACGAATACCTCAGGCCCAAAACAGAGATGGAGAGCTTTCCAGCTGACGATCCACTAACTTACTGGGTCATGAGAATAGACCACTGGCCAGAAGTTGCCCAGTATGTTATTGAGTTGTTGGGCTGCCCTGTATCCAGCGTGCTTTCAGAACGGGCATTCAGTGCTGCAGGTTTCGTTACGGATCATAGAATGCGCCTGTCCAGACCCCGTGGACTGTTTGACTTTTAGAAAAATGAATCCGTCCTGGATTACCAGCTATGAAGCCCCTGATGCCGATGTCACCGATAAGTCCTTTTGGGATGTGGAATCTTCAAAGCTGCCTAGTTATCAGGGTGTTAAAACATTTAATTTGGAAGAATGTTTTTGGTATAGGTTTCATGGGCACAATTAACGCCCAAAGACCAATTTTTCAGCACCTGTTTGACAGGTACATATCATTGCAATTTTTTACAGCAAGGCCAATTATTGCTTTCAACCTCTGTAGCAGTGGTCATCAACCCTGTCCTCAGGGCCCACTAACAGGCCAGGTTTTATGTATTACTTTGGGGAGATGCAGACTAGAATACTGCAATCACTGAGCAGCAAAAAAAAAAAAAAGGGGGGATGAGCGTCCATTAAAACATCAAATTCCACAGAATACATACACCATCTTTTAGCATCAATACATTTTAGGGTAGCTTAATATTCCACAACTCTATATATAATCTCTATCCATCCTCAACAAAACTCCCTGTTTTCTTCATCATTTAGAAAGTAATTTCCACCACTACCTCAGGTTTTACTCCAATGGACTCTTCAGTTCACCTTTTAATTTTTTAAGAAAACAGAGCAAATAAAAACAAAACAAAAAAAGGTGGGGCGGAAAGGAACACCTATTCTCAGAGGAGATGAACGACTCCCATGTATTAATGAAAACTAAGGCAGGGGGCCTCACTCCCCTGAGCTACTGTCAAACAATCTCTTCCCCTCTTCTGACTATACAAATAGATCCAAAGCTGACCATTTTTAGTGTATTGCTTTTTTCTATCTTGAGCCGAGAGCACTAGGTCCTCTATGGCACCGATACTTCTAACCCTGTTAAAAGCGTAATACAGGCTTTGGCGGCGTTAACCAGGTGACATAGCACCAATTTTTTGTATATCTGTAATGGAATTTGGGAACAGTGAAGCAAAAAAAAGCAGGATCTTCTGGTATTGGAAAAACTATGTTTTTGAGAGATCCTCTGTACCTCCAGCCAATACTGTCTAATCTTTGGACAAGACCAGAAGATGTGAAATAAAGTCCCCTGTTCCTCTCTGCATCGCCAACAGCGATCCAAGGCCTCTGGAAAAAATTTGCAAAGCCTTGAATGGGTATAATACCATTGCGTCAATAGATTATAGTTAGATTCCTCGATTCACATACAGATAGATGAGTTCAACGAAAGATGATATATTCTGAAAATTCTGACGCTGAGCTGCTGTAACGGTCTTATTGAGATTTCTTTCCCATTTACTAAGGCCCGGCATCACAAAATCATCTGAGGGAGCAATTAACAGAGCATATATCTTGGAAATCGTCCCAGAAAGAGGTTCCTTTTCATCACAATATGATTCAAATGTTGTTTGTTGTTGATGAATCGTCAGTGATCCTAAAGATCCGAAAAAATGGCGTAACTGCATTATCTGCCAGAAATGTATTTCATACCGCCCCCCCCCCCCCCGGTTGCGTCAATTAGGCCACTGTGGGCCAGGTCTCGGAGTTCAAAAGATGTGAGGCCTGAAAGCAATGCTGGGACTGGGACTGTTAAATGCGCCTGGTTCTATACCTGGGAGAAAACTAGGGTTTCCCATTCTGGGAAACCGTGGTGATTGTATCGAAGAAAACTTAGTTCCGGCAAATCCTAGAGCCAATTCGCAGTGTAGGACCTATAATAGGGTGCGTTTTAAGAGAGGCCGTTAGGGCTGTATAGCACCAAGACGCTCTTCGCAGGGGTACAGGGCTAAACTGTTCTATATCTGTCCAGAGTATAAATTCTGTATCAGAAATCAATCGTTCTGCCAAGGTGACAGCTTGATAGTATTTAAATGCATCTGGGACAGTTACTCGCCAAAGCACTTGGGTATCGTCAGGAGGCATCTATCAAACCTTGGTCATTTATTCGCCAATATAAATTTAGTAAAAGGGGCACAGATTTGACAGAAAAAGGCTGCAGGAATGGAGATAGGTAGTGCCTGGAAATGGTACAGAAATTTTGACAGAATACTTATTTTAATAATGTTACATCTGCCAAACCAAGAATGTAAACCTTGGTGCCATTTATCTAATAAGGATCGTACTGAATTATGTAGAGATGGAAAATTTGCCGCAAAAGTACTGCCTAAATTTGATGGTATTTATGTACCCAAGTACTTTAACGCAGAAGACGCCCATTTTAAAGTTAAGTTGCATGGTGGGGGGTGTGGCCGGACGTGAGACGTGGAGATGTGTGAGGCAAAAGTGAGAGGATGTTTCTGAGTTCTCTCCCTACCTCTCCCCTTATGGATATGTCTGACTGCAGCTGCTAAGGTGGAGAGCGCTGAGGATGTGGAAACCGGCCGAGCCTCTCTTTGAGTGAAGCGGAGGGGAACGAGGAGGCTTGCGCCTCCAAAGTATAACAAGCTTTATCGAACCACTCCGAGCAAAGCCGAGAGGTGCCGCACGCCATCTGAAAGGAAACTTGCGAGAGCCGGGAGTACTAGCCTCCGTTCATTTGAACACAGGTGGAGACTGATATCCCCAAGCGACATGAGACGCTGGGCTGAGGGTGAGAACGCCGTATACACTGTGAGGAGGGACGTAGTGGATGGATGGGACGAAGCTGCAGAGAAAACTACTAAATCTCTGAGGAGACAGGTCAGCTTTGGTATTCTAAGGATAAAGTGACACTGATGCGGAAGGCAAGGGAGATGGTGAACATTTCCTATAATGGGATGAATATTTCTCCTTACCCGAACTATTTGCCTGACCTGCAGAAACATAGAACCAAATTTTTAGAAGTCAAACTTACCTTACAAAAACTTAAACTTACATATGCACTACTATACCCAGCATGACTACGGGTGGAAGCGCTGGGAGGGACTCAGATTTTTGTTTCTCCAATTGGAGTGACATCTTGGCTGGAGGATAATAAGCAGAGGCTGCAGACTAATTAGAGAGGGAGCGAATCCGGGGAGGAGAGAGAGGAGTGTGGGAGTGAAGGGAAAGGGGAACATATAAGGGGATTAAGCAGGGAGACACATGCAAGAACAGTGGCTTCATGTAGGTGGGAAGAGTATGAGTTGTTTTTTTTCATATATATATATATATATATATATATATATATATATATATATATATATATATATATATATATATATATATATTAATAAAATATCTCTATCTCTTTTTCACTAATAAAGGGGACGGTGGGCGGGAGAGAAGGTGGGGAGGCAAAGAAGTAGGAATGTATGTAACACTGGGAGGGG
The DNA here is from genome assembly GCA_037952835.1 of Lithobates septentrionalis. NCBI lineage: Eukaryota > Metazoa > Chordata > Amphibia > Anura > Ranidae > Lithobates > Lithobates septentrionalis. The sequence continues at coordinate 2,055,967 of JBBDGP010003354.1, forward strand.
AGAATATGAGGTGTGGAAGGAGGCCACGGGAAAACTCCCTTGGGGTATACCAGGATAATGTGTCCACATAATGTGTCCATAGTGCACTTTCTTTTGTTATAGTGCTTTTTAGTAACTGTTGTGTTATCTTTCTAATAACCTACCGCCATTTCTGCTTCACCATTGCGTGAAATATTCCTTTATTTTTCCCCCACACCTCCCTCCGCCCTAACCCTCTTTACCCACCACCTATCCTGGTATACCCCAAGGGAGTTTTCCCGTGGCCTCCTTCCACACCTTCTTTGCCTCCCCACCTTCTCTCCCGCCCACCGTCCCCTTTATTAGTGAAAAAGAGATAGAGATTTTATATTATATATATATATATATATATATATATATATATATATATATATATATATATATATATATATATATAATATAAAATCTCTATCTCTTTTTCACTAATAAAGGGGACGGTGGGCGGGAGAGAAGGTGGGGAGGCAAAGAAGTAGGAATGTATGTAACACTGGGAGGGGAGAATATGAGGTGTGGAAGGAGGCCATGGGAAAACTCCCTTGGGGTATACCAGGATAGGTGGTGGGTAAAGAGGGTTAGGGCGGAGGGAGGTGTGGGGGAAAAATAAAGGAATATTTCACGCAATGGTGGAGCAGAAATGGCGGTAGGTTATTAGAAAGATAACACAACAGTTACTAAAAAGCACTATAACAAAAGAAAGTGCACTATGGACACATTATGGCACAAAAAGAAATAAGGACATTAGTAAACAGAAAATGGGTGATTTTCATTTGGATTTATTTTTATATGTGTGTTTTTTCTTTGTGTTTTGTATACATTTTTTTCTTGATGGTATATGCAGGCTAAAACACTTAATATAGGTTCTTGAAATGTTAGGGGGTTGGGTAACCCGGTTACCAGCTGCAGTCTTCTCCATGTTGGAGAGACATGGAATAGGACTGGCCTGTTTGCAGGAAACGCATTTAACAAAACACAATGTCACAATTAAAGAATAGGAAATATCAATATCACTCGGTATACTCCTCCTTTTCTGGGGGAGGTGAGTATAATAACTGGGGTGGCTTTTTCCTGCAGATAGGCCGTTATATTTTCCTTTGTTTATTGGAGAATAGGCAATATGTTTTGGCAAATCTATACATCCCTCCGACCTTTAAGATGGAGTTTATATATAGACTGATGGAGTTTATGGTGGATAAGGAAGATGTGCCGGTCATAATAATGGGGGATTGCAATGAGGTCCTTGATAAAAGTATAAACAGATTTCCTCCTGGGAAGCGTTTGGAAGATATGGGGCAGGCTCAGTTGTCATTTTTTTGGTGGAAGCAGGGCTGTTGGACATGTGGAGAGTACGGAATCCGAGCGTTCAGCAGTATTCGTGCTTTTCAAGCTCTTATTCCACACTCTCTCGGATAGATATGGCCCTGGGAAACGGGGAAGTGATGCAGAACATGAATAATATACAATACCTACCTTGGGTGGTCTCGGACCACTCGCCAATGGTGCTATCACTGTGCTTAGGGGGAAAGAGCTCCGGGGGTTTGGAAAATAAGTCCATTTTGGTTTGAATTGATGAAGAGTACAGATGAGGTCTTATTAAAGCTGAAAGAATTTGTAGAGTTAAATATAGGAACGGTGTCAACTGGAGTACTCTGGGATACCTTTAAAGGCATTCCTCAGAGATATTCTGATTCAGCAGGTGGCAAAAATTGAGAGAATCCAGGGAATGGGAGGAAAGTATTAGGAAAGAGGTGATAGAAGCAGAAAAAATATAAAAGACGCAACCCTGGAAAAACAAAAAAATGAAAAACAAAAAGACTTCCTCTCTTACGATAGAGATGGTAGGCACATTTAGTGACTATTACAAGAAAGTGTATAAATCTCAGAGGATGGCAGAGGAAGGAGAAATGCAAAATATATTCGAGAATGTGGAGATTCCAACCATTACCCAAGAGGACAGAGAAGATTTAGAAGCCCCAATATCTCTGAGGGAGTTGAAACAAGCTGTGGCCGGGATGGCCAATCAAAAATCTCCTGGGCCGGATGGATTCCCGGTGGAGACGGGCAAATATTACTTTCCGAGTTGCTTAGGACATTGAGGGAGCGGAGTTGGAGGGGAAACTACCAACCTCCATGTAAGAGGCATTCATAAAGAAGGGAAGGATCCGCTAGATCAGTGGTTCTCAACTCCAGTCCTCAGGACCCACCAACAGGCCAGGTTTGCAAGATAGCTGAAATACATCACAGGTGATATCACTTGCTGCTCAGTGATTGCAGTAATCTAGTCTGCAACTCCCCAAGGTAATACTTAAAATCTGGCCTGTTGGTGGGTCCCGAGGACTGGAGTTGAGAACCACTGCGCTAGATGTAGCATCATATAGACTGATATCCCTGTTATGCTCAGATGTGAAAATATTAGCTAGGGTACTATCAGATAGGCTAAATAAAATCGCCTCAAAACTTGTACATCCAGATCAAACGGTATTTATTGCTAACAGGTCCACTAATATGAATATTAGAAGGGCATTCCTGAATATCCAGACCCCATCAGAAAGTGTGGGATCGAGAGCTGTTCTGTCATTGGACGTGACTAAGGCTTTTGATAGCCTAGAGTGGGAATACATCTGGTGTGTTCTGGAGAAATTGTGGGTTTGGACCTTCTTTTTTAGGATGGATAAAAATGTATACTGACCCAAGTGCCAAAGTTAGAATTAATAGTGAATAGGGGGGCAGGAGGCGGAGCCTAGCGGAGCAGACATGCATTGTTAGAGCTCCACACCGCTGAGGAGAGAAGAGAAGGACAAAGCGGAGCCTGCAGGCTCAAAAGGTATCCATTTGAACCTTTTTGCCCCAGGGAACAAACTGTGAAAGTTTGGGCAGGAAATATGGTACTGGGAGGAAACTGTGGCAGAAATAAAAATCACCTCACAAAGAGCTCACAGGCACTCGCTGCAGCTGAAGCAGCTCCAGTCACCTCACAAGATACAGCATCAGGCCGCTCTCACAGACAGAAAATGTCACAGCAAGACTCTCCATTTGAGTCAGATACAGAACAAATCCTCTCACAAACTTCTCCACAAGCCTCCTCAGTATCACCAGTAATATTATTACAATTTGAAAAGATGCTTCATAAGGCTTTAAAACAAACCTCAGACCAAATAACAAAAAGCCTAACCAAAGAAATAAGAGAGCTGGAAAACCGCACCGCAGCCTTAGAAATAAAAATGGATGAAATTGAAATTACAACCCAAGAAAATATAACAGAATTGGAACAATTAAAAAAAGAGAATTTAATACTTCAAACTAAGCTCGAAGATTACGAAAATAGAGCCAGACGTTCAAACTTGCGCATAAGGGGAATACCTGAAACTGTGACAGACCTGCAATCTACTACCCTGTTTCCCCTAAAATAAGACCTAGCGTGATTGTCGGTGATGGCTGCAATATAAGCCCTACGTTCCAAATAAGCCCTACCCTGTTTCCCCGAAAATAAGCCCTACCCTGAAAATAAGACCTACAAGGACTTTAACTAGGGCTTATTTGGGGGATAGGGCTTATATTGAAGCCATCGCCGACAATCACGCTAGGTCTTATTTTAGGGGAAACAGGGTATTACTGCTCTATTACAAGAACTAAAGCCAGATATCCCTATTGAACGTTTAGAACTGGACAGAGTACACAGAGCCCTCACAGCCAAAAAGAAAGATGGACCCCCACGTGATATAATCACAAAATTTCATTATTACAGAACGAAAGAACAAATACTAATTGCTGCAAGAGAAAAAAAGGAACTTAATTTTCAAGGACACAATTATCAAATTTTTGCTGACCTATCTCAACTTACTATTACTAAAAGACGATCCATGAAACCCCAACTAATGGAACTGCAACGCCACAACATTATGTATCAATGGGGCTTCCTCTTTTCAGTCAGATTTAACTACCAAGGTACAATTTACAGAAGCAGATCAGCAGATGAACTACAACAAACCCTTTTAAAATTAAATCTGACAGAACCCACAAGCAGCAACACTCCCGCACGCAGAAGAATGGCATCATCTTCACCTTCAGGCAGCACCCAGAAAATTTCAGAACAAAATGGGAATCATTATTCTCACAAAAGAGGCCGTTATGCCACATCATCCATGGACCAAGAAGATTCAATGGACTGACATCCTAATTCCTGATATCTCTTCATTTATTATACTAAGAGATGGTTCTCTATAAAAAACCTATATTTATAACTGAATTTAACTGCATTCTGATAGTCACACACTGTGTGGAATCATGTTACATTCCAGTTATATTTCTTATTACTTCTGATTCATATAGCCTTAGAATATATAAGTGAAATAAGGAAATTCTTGTTCAGTTATATATTATCAGGTAATAACAATAGATTTATTACTTTTTAGGACAAATATGTTCAATAATCCAGAAGTAATGGAAGCTTTTTCTTTCTTTTCTTAAAACAAATATATTATTACCTAACTAGTTCCTAGAACTATGTTTTTGTTTATTCTAATCTGAAGCAATACAACCTCAATTTTATAAGTTAACATATCTAAACAGTTACATATGAATAAAATATGTAATTGTTTACTCTAAAAGGGTTAAAATCCCAAAATAATTCAAACTATCTTCATCAATACCAAAGTTATTAACAGTACCTTTCTAACTGAATTATTTAGCCTAGGGCAAGACTAACCATATACAACCACCCTGGAATAAATAATTTCAACAAAAACTATATTCTGCACTCCAATTAATGAAACATCATTTTGATGTCTTTTGACATAGCACTTCTCTCCTGTAAGCGGAAGATCCGTGTACCCCCATTAGCCCTCCTCATTCTCCCAACCATATTATGTGGGAGTGTGACGAAGGCACTTATTCCCCTGAGAGAGAGATTTATTCTCTTTCACGGGTAAATTGTGATTACTTGCAAAAAATAATTTATACAATGTATCATCTAATCTCATATGTTTTTTGTTTACTCTTTACTCCAGAATTCACTGGTTTCTTTTCTATCTATTCATCTCTTCAGTCCACACAGGTTGATCTGCGCAGTCAGCTCTGCATAACAAAAAGTAAGTCAAAACTATTTGATCTATTGCCATGGCACCACTGAATATACTTTCCCTGAATGTTCAGGGAATAAATGTCCCTCAAAAAAGGACCAAAGCCTTCCGTACTTTCCATAACAAGAAGGCTCACATAGTATGCCTCCAAGAAACACACTTCACCAAAGATTCTACTCCAAAATATATTTCTCCTTTTTTATCAACAAATTTACACGGCTTCTGCCTGTACCAAGCAAAGGGGAACTCTAATTGCATTTCACCGATCCACACCATTCACCTTATCAGAAATTAAAGACCCAGAAGGTAGATACCTGATACTCATGGGTTATATAATGGATACAGCAATCACGGTGATTTCCTACTACGCTCCTAACAAACAACCTACACCATTCCTCTCACATATATTACAAGTGATTAATACACACAAAATAGGAACAGTGATAATGTGTGGGGATTCGAACCAGGTCCTCCTCCCATTTCTAGATAAATCACCTTTTACACCATCCAAAATAACCTCCTAGATTACCTTTTTTCTCAACTTCTTTCCAAATACAATCTGGTAGATTCGTGGAGAGAAAGTAACCCAATGAAAAAGAAATTCACTTATTTCTCGCACCCTCATCAAACCTTCACCAGAATAGATCATATTTTTCTAACAATAGGAATGATACCAGAAATTATTGCATCAGATATAATTCCGATTCCGTGGTCTGACCATAATGCAGTATACACTACTATAGCCTCAGCCATACCAAAAGCGCATGACCCAACGTGGTACTTACCGGACATAATGCTCAAACACCCACTACATCAGATGGCCATTGAACAAGCTTTAAAGGAATACATATCAATTAATAATACAACAGACATCTCCCCAATAACACTGTGGGAAGCTCATAAGCCTGTCTTGCGTGGTACAATACAAAGACAAATGGCACTATTTAAACGGGAACGCAAAAATCTAGCACAAAAACTAGAACTCAATTTGAATGCAGCCTACATATCATTTCAAGATAATCCATCTCAGAGTACAAAATCTCATCTGGAAAAATCTAGATTGGAATACGATCTATTTCTCACTGAGTCAGTTGATAAATCCCTCAAACGCTCCAAACACAATTTCTACATGAATACAAACAAACCAGGTACATATTTGGCTCGGGCATTAAATTCAACTAACAAATCTTTCAAACCAATACGTTTGAAATTATCAAAAAATGTTTACACTTGTAATCCAGTTAAAATAGTCCATAAATTTCACTCACATCTCGCAACTTTATACAAGACAAACAATGAATTTAATCCTACAGAGGTTGAATCCTTCTCAAAAATAACCTTACCTGAGTTATCTCAGAATCAAAAAAACAGTTTGGATGAGCCTATAACTATAGATGAAGTTGCTAACGCCATAAAAGACCTAAAACTTAACAAAAGACCAGGCCCAGACGGCTACTCGGCTTTATACTATAAAACATTCTCAGAAATACTCTCTCCCATTCTCACTGAAACTTTTAACAAACTTCTAGATGGACATTCTTTTCGGCAAGAAACACTAATGGCAATTGTTTGTATGATCCCAAAACCCCTTTCTGATGATACTTCCTGTGTGAATTATCGGCCTATCTCTCTGTTAAACCTCGATATTAAATTATTAGCAAAAATAATAGCAAAACGCCTCAAAAGCATTATAGGAAAATTAATACATAGAGATCAAGTAGGCTTCATGCCAAATAGACAGGCAGGCGATAATATACGCAGGGCAGTGTTATTGGCACATATTGCTAAAAAACGGAAAATCCCTTTATGTTTTCTATCTCGAGATAGTAAGAGGGCATTTGACACAGTATCCTGGCAATATATGCAATATTCATTACAAAAATGGGGTTTTGGACCCCACTTTTTAACATGGATCAAAGCATTATATAATAAACCCAAAGCCTATATAAAATATGCTGGATACAAATCTGAAGCCTTTAATATCGAAAGAGGTACCCGACAGGGTTGCCCATTATCTCCCTTATCATTTGCCCTTATACTCGAACCCATGGCCCAATACATCAGAACAAACCAAACTATAACTGGCATTGAAGTAGGAGGTATTACACACAAACTATGTATATATGATTTTTCTATCATCACCACAGGTCTCTGGTCCTAACTTAATACCAGCTCTTGATGGATTTGCAGCCCTATCCGGCCTTATGATTAATCCTAAGAAATGCCTAGTGCTTAATATTTCACTCACAAACATGGAATTGATCCCGGCTAGGGCTGCACTCCCATTCACATGGGCAGAAAAATCAATCCCATATCTTGGAATTCATTTAACAGCATCGCATTCTGACTTATTCTCAACCAATTATCCTCCTGTATTAAGACAGATCACAAATCTAATAAAACAATGGTCGCAACTTCCTTTATCCTGGATAGGGAAGATTAATGCAATCAAAATGACTATTCTACCCAAATTGCTTTATCTATTCAGAGTCCTCCCTATTCCAATTCCTTCCTATTTTTTGAGAATAATACAAAAAAGAGCAACTTCGTTTATATGGGGCTCTTCTAAACCACGTATACCTATACACACACTACATCTTCCCAAAAATAAAGGAGGCCTGGGATACCCTAATTTTACTAACTACTACAGAGCAGCACATTTGGCCAGTCTGTCCAAATACCATGCAAAACAGGAAATCCCATTATGGGTATTTATAGAGGCTTCAGAAAATGACCCTCTATTAATATCAAATTTATTATGGCTTGATCCTAAAGACCGCTTTAAAATTCATAATCCCATAACTAAACACTTCTTATCTCTCTGGGATAAACTAAAAACTAAATATCAGTTACAATCTCCACACAATCCTCTCCTTTCTTTTATCAGAAATCCGGCCTTTTATCCGGCATGGATCTACCCAAATTCTTTTAAAGCTTGGACAACATCAGACATTCAGACACTAAATGACTTCATAGCATCTAAATCATTCCTTTCATTCCCATCGCTTAGAGAAAAATATGATCTACCAAACTGAGATATTTAGATATCTCCAAATCAAAAATTTCTATACACCATTCCTAAAGGGGGATACACCATTATCCCAATTATCCATTTTTGAATCAATCTGTACAAAAGATCCATTTGCTAAAGGTACAATTTCATCACTTTATAATCAATTATATGGAGTAGCAAATCTTAATAGACCCTCTTACGTTCAGAGGTGGGAGGAGGACCTGGGACGAACTTTAGAAGACACGGACTGGTCTAACATATGGCTCACATCTAAGTCATCTTCACCCAACATCTTAGCACTGGAGACAAATTATAAAGTCCTAACTCGCTGGTACCTTGTACCCGCTAGAGTGGCAAAATATTCACCTAATACCTCAGCTCTTTGTTTTCGAGGATGCCCAGAAATAGGCACATATTTACACATATGGTGGATGTGCCCAGTAATCCAAACCTTCTGGAAGGAAGTCTTCGTGATTGCATCTAAAATATTTAAAAAAATAATACAACCAGATCCATATTTAACTTTACTTAATCTAAAACCGGAATGGTGAACACTCTCAATTCAAACTTATGATCCAACTAATAACGGCTGCAAAACAAACAGTGGCCAAGGCATGGAAATCTCCTACATTGGTACTAGCAGAAACAATTCACAGAATGAATAATACAATGTCCCATGCTAAGATGATAGCCATCGATCAAAATCAAATTCCAAAATTTGAAAAACTTTGGCATCCTTGGATAAAACAACAGTTCCTGTCAAACTTCAATGACTCTGTCCTGTTGCCATGGTAACAGATTAAATGACTTACAGAGACACCCATTCTAAGGCTTCAAAGAGAACTAAAAAGAATAATAAACTGACGAGCGGGACAACCTTGTGGACCATACCTCTACCTTTCAACCCTTTTTCTTCTTTCTCTTTCCTTTTCTCCACCTTACGATTAAAGCTCATTATCAGAATTTGACCTATATACACTCTACTTGTAAACAATATGTATAGTAGGTATAAATCATTTAAATACCTACAAAAGTAACTAAGGAAATGATATATATCTTTAATTTAGGTTTACGTGAACCCGATGTTTAATATTTGAAATTCCATGATATTTACCTATATAAACTACTGTAAAACAATGAGCTTACTTTATAGATCCTTGTAAACTTACTTTTATGTATCTTTATAACATTGTATACTCAATAAACTTCTTTTGACAAGGAATTAATAGTGAATATTCAGGAAGAGTTGAAATGAGCAGGGGGACAAGACAGGGGTGCCCATTGTCGCCCCTGCTTTTTGCCCTTGCGATGGAACCCTTTGCAATTGCAAGTTGCAAAGATTCCAAAGGAATATGGGAGAGGAAAGAATTGCATTATATGCAGATGATGTTCTTCTCTTCTTGGGGGATACTGGCCAATCCTTAAGATCAGCAATAAAATTAGTTAAGAATTTCTGAAGATTTATGGGACTGGCAATAAATTGGGAGAAGTCAGAACTGTTGCCAGTGGACCCTATGGACACCCCGATTGTGTTAGAGATGCCCCAGTTAGAAGTGGTAGATGCGATGAAATATCTAGGGATATATATATGACAAGAGATCCTAATCAATATATCAGTAAGAACATAATACCGTTATTGACCAAATTTAAGCAAAAATGCAAAATTTGAAGCCACCTTCCTCTGTCGGTAGCGGGCCGATGCAGCCTGATAAAAATGATATGGATGCCACAACTGCTGTATCTGCTACATAACTCCCCAGTGTGGATTTGTAAAAATGGTTTAAAAAAAATTGAAACTCTCTTTAGAGAGTTGATTTGGAAAAAGGGCCAGGCAAGGATTAGGCTGCAAGTGCTGCAGCTGCCGACGGAGGAGGGGGTTTAGCAGTTCCTCACCCTAGAAGTTACTATTTAGCGGCACAGCTGCAACACCTAATGGGATGTGGTATAGAGAGTGTGGGCAGTGCAAGTGGGAGAATAATGCTGGCAGGAGCTCCGCGTAATACCATAGCAGATACGCTAGAAGCAGAATCTTTTATCCATGGAAATTCTACAATAAAGATGGTCATAAAGATTTGGAAAACAGTTAAAATACTGATGGGAAATACAGGGATATTGGAGTGTACCCCTCTCTGGAATAACAAGAATTTGCAGGAATTACTACCAATAGAAAAGGTTAAAGAGTGGGAAACAAGGGGCATAAACAGGTTGATTCAACTCTATGACGGAAGCACCGTGAAAACATTCCTGGGTCTGAGAAAAGAATATGATATACCATATAATTCATTCTATCGCTATCTACAGATTAGACATGCAATAGCAGCTCAGGTTAGGACACACCTACCAGAATGGAATAAAACCCCTCTTCTCCAAAGGATAATTGCAGCGGATAAGACCAGTGGACTCATTTCCGCGTTATACAGATACACAATAAAACCAGTATAGGCTCAGAGCCTCTTAATGGGAGGAGGAGATGGAAAGAGAATATAGGGGAAATAACACAGGAACAGTGGAAGAGGATATTGGACCTGGGACTATTGGTATCAGTCTCCCCTTCACATAAAGTATCACATTTGATGTTGACACACAGAGCTTACCATACTCCTAAGAGACGTTTACGTTTGGTAAAAGAGCTTATGCCAATTGCCCTAGATGCCAGGGAACCGGAGACCTTATACACATGATGTGGAGATGCCCAAAGTTATTCCAATATTGGGGGGGAGTTATTGATACCGTAAAGAAAATATACGGGAAGACACTGGAGATGGATCCTAAGCTCTGTCTGCTAGGATACAGGAAGGAGTCGGGGGAAAGGAGGAGTATAATGGTGGCAGTGCTACGGTGCCTGTTCCAGGCAAGAAAATTGATTGCGCAGAGGTGGCCCTGTCAGTGAGTGAATGGACCCAAACTATAAGTGAGGTAATATAGAAGGAAAAAGTGGTCTATATAAAAAGAGGAAATCTCAAGAAATTTGAAAAGATGTGGAGGCCATGGCTCGATGAAATGGGATACCCATCTTAATAGGTAAAGAGCTGGGGAAAGTTTGAGGTTAAAGCCAGGAAATAAGCCAGGTCTGGAAACTTATTTTGGATAAGGTGTCTAAAAAGTGTTGGAAAATATTGTTATATGACACGTCACTTAGTTTTAATAAAAAAAATAATAAATATGAAAAAAAAGTGGATACGGGTAGGTACAAAGTACCCATGGAAATAAGAAAGAAGTAAGACATACCTAAGTTACTGTGTTGAAGGGATGAAGCGAGGAGGGAGGGGAGGGGAGGGGAAAAAAATGGATGATAAATAATGGACTGTGGGAACGAAGGAAAGATAAAGTATTGGAAAACATTTTTTGATTTGTAATGTGTTATAACTTCTTTTCCACATTTTTATTGTTAAATTTTTGTAACAATGGAAACATTTAATAAAGAATAATTAAAAGTTAAGTTGTATAGTGTGACGCACTGACAGAGGCAGTGCGACTCCCATAGCTTTGGATTTAGTGTAATTTATTTTTAGATTTGATAAGGCTCTGTATCCTTTAATCTCCTTCATGAGGTTAGGCAATGAGACGTGTGGATTAGGCATGGAGAAAAGCAGGTCGTCTGCATAAGCTGAAACTTTATAGTTGTGATCTCCTACTTGTAGCCCCAAGATATCAGGATTTTGCCTGATTTAATTCAATAATGGCTCTAACGAAAGAGCAAATAACAAAGGCAAAAGAGGGCTGCCCTGGCGGGTACCATTTGAGATATTAAAAGGTTTTGAAAACACTCCATTTACTTTAACCAAGGCCTGTGGAGTACACCTTGGCAATCCACTGAAGCATATGGTCTTCCAAGCCCATATGCCTTAGGACCGCAAACATAAAGTGCCAGTTTACTCTATCAAAAGCTTTTTCTGTGTCAGTACTCAAAAAGACGCAGGGGTGTTCGTTTTGGTTGCATAGTGGACCAAGTTGAGTACCTTTTTTTTTTTTTTTTTATTTATTTATTTATGGTATTGTCTCTCGCTTCACGAGAGGGATTAAAACCCACTTGATCTAAGTGAACCAACTGGGAAAGCTGTGATTGAAGACGAGAGGCAAGTAATTTAGTAAAAAGCTTTACATCCACATTAAGTAACGAAATTGGCCGGTAATTACCGCATGCTGTCTGGTCTTTCCCTTTTGGGATAACTGAAATATGTGCCAAGAGTGCATCCGGGGGAAATGAGGTCGTCTGACCCAAAGGCATTATACAATTTAATCATATGCGGACCTAGCAGTGGGAGGAGGTTTTTACTGTATGGTAAATCCTTAAGGGCCTGGTGCCTTCCCAGGTTTAACCATCTTTATCACCGTATTTAATTCCTCTATGGTAATAGGGGCTTCTAGATTACCACAGAGGGGAGGGTAGACAAAGGTGAGGAGAGATTCCTCCAGGGAAGAAGGGAGTAAAGGAGACTGTGCCATATTATATAGAGAGGAATAATATTCCCCAAACGTCTGAGCAATATCTTTTGGCAATAAGTAGTTGTCCATCCCTTCTATTTTATGTGGGGTATACATGAAGCTGTACCCTGTTTCCTGAGCTTCCCGGCCAGCAGTTTGCTACATTTATCTCGTATGATGCCTTCCTGCCTGATTGTTTTGCTGCTTTAGCTTTGAAGTGAAGATCTGTTATCTGTCACCTCAAATGGGCCAGATCATTCCCCCAGGGGCACCGGTGTCTTCTTATGTTGCAATTCAAGGGCCTGGATATCCTCTAGCAGTTTTGTTATTTTTACTTCTCGTGCCTTCTTCAATCGATCTGTGTTTGATCAAGAACCCCCGAATTACTGCCTTGTGTGCTTCCCACACCATAGCCGGGTCACTCCTCGGAGTGTAGTTTATCTGAAAGTACGCTGTAAGCTCTTTAGCCATGTTGTCCCGAATTTCAGGAGTTTGCAGTAGTCTTTCATTCAACCGCCAGCGCCACTCCAGGGGGTAAGTCGAGCCAGACAGGGAGAGACGGAGTGTGACCAGAGCATGGTCCAACCACATTATGTGTCATATGGAGACATCTACTACTGAGGCGGGTGGTTGATGTGGGACCAAGAATAAATCTACATGAGAGTATAATTGGTGAGGGTTGGAAAAAAATGTATAATCTCTTTCCCCTGCATGCAAAGTATGCCAGGCGTCTGTACCACCTGGGATGGAAGAAGTCCCAGAGGGAGGCGTCTACTCTAGGGTCCAAAGGAACATTAAAATCCCCCCCCCCAGGATCAATTTACCTTCCGCAAACTCTGCTAGCTTTGAGGGAGCTTTACCCAAAAAAGTGTTCTGATGCATATTTGGTGTATACATAGTAGCCAATGTCGCATTAATGCTGCCAATGTTGCCTTTAAGAAAGAGATAACGGCCATTTATATCCAAACGTCTATCCAGTCTATCCATAAGAGACCAGGATATACGACTTGAGATCAAAATAGAAACACCTTTTTAGATTTTGCTTCTTGGTTAGAAGCATGGTATACACAGGGGAAAAATCTATTCTGGAGAAATGGAAGTCCACCCGCCTTAAAAGGAGTTCTTTTGCACAAATGCCACATCTGTATAAGAACGCTTCAAATCATTAAGAAGCATCCTCCGTTTTTCCGGGACATTAAGTCCTTTGGCATTTAAAGAGGTCACACATATCCTGTCCATCTCCTGAACGTGCAGGTTCACGTGGGTGCAGACCTATATGGGGAGGTGGTTTGAATTGGTCAGGAGCTTAGCTCCTCGGCCCTATTCCCCCAGCTATTTATATAATCACATATAGTACAACTATACAAACCCAACATATTTTTATGCATTCATATAAAGCGAAAGAAAGCAGCATATATCAATCCTTCTTTATATATAGCCAGAGAAAAAAATTAAATAAATGGGGGGGCTTGCCCCCTCTCTCCCTGCTTATTTAACCTTGTCTGAGTTTCTGCTGGTACCTAGCATCTTATATCCTACTTCCCTCAGGCCTGTTCCATGATCGCACAACTACAGGCTTTCCAAGGGGTTTCCACAACATCTTATTACCATCCTGTCTCAGGTCTAAACGCTATTCTTTCCAAGTCTCCTACTGAGGGTATCTCCCTCTCATCTCTCTGCACCCACTTCAGGGATAGACTGATGTGGGGGGTGAACCACCACATGAGTGAAGCCAGGGTCTTCTGATCTACTGATTGTCTGGTTATCATAGGGGAGAGATTTATATTTATTATAGTGGGATAGTGAGCAGAAAAATTACCTTTTTTTTTCCTTTCTCCTTTCCCCTCTCTCTCTACTTAAGTCTTTCTCCCCAAAAAAAAAACAAGTATGTTTGTCTCAGGTCGATAGTCCACTCCCCTCACAGACCCCGTGAACTATGTGATAAGTGGGAAAAGAAAAAAAAAGGGGGGGGGAGAACTAATATATATATATATATATATATATATATATATATATATATATATATATATATATATATATATATATATATATATATATATATATATATATATATATATATATATATATATATCTATCTCTATATCTCTACCCATACACCCTCTCTCCTACCCTCTTTCCTATATCCCATAACAATTTATATATAGTACTTTAAGGGTGCATATCCAATTTATGGCACCTTTTATAGAGTGCACCTCTAACATAATAAGTGATTGTACAACATCTAATTACATACAAAAAAAATAAATTTATAACTATTTCAATAGTGCATATAAATTCCACCCTATCTGCGAGACATCAGCGGACAAGCTGAAAAGACATGTTCCCTAAAAAGGGTTCTCGCTACAAAAAAATAGGAGAAAAAAAGAGAAAAGGATAAATTTGCGGCAATCTAAAAAAAAAAAAAAAAAAAAAAAGCCTCGGCCAAGTTAAGTCTCATGTCAGCTGCTATGGAAGGGGTTGCTGCATGTTGTAGTCTCATTATAGGCTGCATCCAATTTGGGATTGAAAAAGCCTCTATCCCCAAGAAGATAAACAATTCTGGGAGGTCGACAGGGTGCAGCAGAACAAATTAGGATGAATCTTTCTTTAGTTAATTAGATGGGGAAACCCAGCCGGTATGTACCCGGTATGACTAGAAAGTGGTTGGGACTATATATCCCGTGGGACTTTAAATGAAACCATGGCCTGATGTGGTCATGCGTTTCCATCCCTGTACTAGTCTAAGAGAAAGGAGGGTGGGACTTTAAATGAATTGCGTGAATGCTCAGAAACAAAAATCGATGAACAACTAGGAAAATTTTATTCAATTCATAAAAATGACATGCACAAAATATATATATCAATCATAAATGGAAAGAAATATTGGCAATAATAGCAACAATTATACATGATTATATGAATATAAAAATTCTCCATGGTACACCAATTAGATATTGTTATACAACCATATATTAAAGAGTAAAACATCCAAAGCCTCCAAAGGTTCCAAATAAAAATGAAAAATGCATGACGCTGGTAAAAAACGCGACAATGGTAGCTCTACGCGTTTCGTGGCTGTTGTGCCACTCGTCAGGAGCAAGCGCGTATCTTATCTAGGATAGAAAATATAAATTATAAAAAATTGGTATGGTAAGTATATACATGAGACAAAGGTGGGGTGATGGAAAGCCCCACACAGAGTACATGCTTACGCATTCTGGTTTGTAGGGTGGTGGCAGGGAGCCATATACCGCCCGACCATAGGAGACGCCGCCCCCCGGGAGCTGAGGTGGATGGATCGACGGGGGCAGCCCACAGGGCGCCATCCAGGGCAGGCATGGTCCCCCGAGGCAAAACCTGAAGTGAAAGGTAAGGGTTAGAAGAGAAACTGCAAAACTGCTAGAAGATAAAGAGCGGTGGGAAAGTGAGAATGCCAGGGTGATATAGCCCCAAAGGAAGAAAGTTGAACCCGTGAGGGGATGAAGGGATCTAAGTTGAAACACCTGGGAAATGCTGAGGATGGAAGAGGGAAAAGACCAAATAACCAGAGGTGAAGATGTGAAGAGAAAGAAAGGACAAAGCATGAGAGGACATGATAGAAATACCTGGCGTGCTGTATGAAACAGTGTGAGGGGAAGAAAGCAGTGACCCCCAAACGAACGTGACATCCAGGGAAGTGAAAGCCTCGAGAGCCAGCACCGCCGAGGCTACGCCCATATAGGCGCTACCACGGGGACCGCCCACCAACGTCACGCCGCAAAACCAAGAAAGTCCCACCCTCCTTTCTCTTAGACTAGTACAGGGATGGAAACGCATGACCACATCAGGCCATGGTTTCATTTAAAGTCCCACGGGATATATAGTCCCAACCACTTTCTAATATTAATGTATAGGGATGGAATATGCGTGTAACCAATGCTCTGTAATTTAACCTCATCACACTTGTTTTGCAAATCTGTGATGTTGTACATACATACTTTTCCATTTAAGCCTCCTCTCAGTTAATTGCTCGATCTTATTATTTGATTAGACATTTTTATTTTTGATTGTATTTATTTGCCACTTAATTAAGATTCTTGTTACGTCCATGGTTTGTCTGTTTGGTGGTGGCTCCTTTGGCCCAATGCACCGCCGGCTGTTTTGGATTTCCCCCTTCCGGGAGCTGTGACGTGCCTGTCGGCTCCTCCCCCCTCCCCCTTCTGGGGGGGATGGATCTGCCGCCACTGCACGTCAGCGTCACGCACTCCCCATCGGACATGCGCGTCCTCAAGGACGCTCATACGTCTGATTGGATGGTGTTCATCCCGCATATCACGGGGATCTGGCGGTGACGTCGGCGGGTCGGACGCTCAGTACCCGATCGACGTTGCCGCCCGCCCCTTTCTTGGTTTTGCGGCGTGACGTTGGTGGGCGGTCCCCGTGGTAGCGCCTATATGGGCGTAGCCTCGGCGGTGCTGGCTCTCGAGGCTTTCACTTCCCTGGATGTCACGTTCGTTTGGGGGTCACTGCTTTCTTCCCCTCACACTGTTTCATACAGCACGCCAGGTATTTCTATCATGTCCTCTCATGCTTTGTCCTTTCTTTCTCTTCACATCTTCACCTCTGGTTATTTGGTCTTTTCCCTCTTCCATCCTCAGCATTTCCCAGGTGTTTCAACTTAGATCCCTTCATCCCCTCACGGGTTCAACTTTCTTCCTTTGGGGCTATATCACCCTGGCATTCTCACTTTCCCACCGCTCTTTATCTTCTAGCAGTTTTGCAGTTTCTCTTCTAACCCTTACCTTTCACTTCAGGTTTTGCCTCGGGGGACCATGCCTGCCCTGGATGGCGCCCTGTGGGCTGCCCCCGTCGATCCATCCACCTCAGCTCCCGGGGGGCGGCGTCTCCTATGGTCGGGCGGTATATGGCTCCCTGCCACCACCCTACAAACCAGAATGCGTAAGCATGTACTCTGTGTGGGGCTTTCCATCACCCCACCTTTGTCTCATGTATATACTTACCATACCAATTTTTTATAATTTATATTTTCTATCCTAGATAAGATACGCGCTTGCTCCTGACGAGTGGCACAACAGCCACGAAACGCGTAGAGCTACCATTGTCGCGTTTTTTACCAGCGTCATGCATTTTTCATTTTTATTTGGAACCTTTGGAGGCTTTGGATGTTTTACTCTTTAATATATGGTTGTATAACAATATCTAATTGGTGTACCATGGAGAATTTTTATATTCATATAATCATGTATAATTGTTGCTATTATTGCCAATATTTCTTTCCATTTATGATTGATATATATATTTTGTGCATGTCATTTTTATGAATTGAATAAAATTTTCCTAGTTGTTCATCGATTTTTGTTTCTGAGCATTCACGCAATTCATTTAAAGTCCCACCCTCCTTTCTCTTAGACTAGTACAGGGATGGAAACGCATGACCACATCAGGCCATGGTTTCATTTAAAGTCCCACGGGATATATAGTCCCAACCACTTTCTAATATTAATGTATAGGGATGGAATATGCGTGTAACCAATGCTCTGTAATTTAACCTCATCACACTTGTTTTGCAAATCTGTGATGTTGTACATACATACTTTTCCATTTAAGCCTCCTCTCAGTTAATTGCTCGATCTTATTATTTGATTAGACATTTTTATTTTTGATTGTATTTATTTGCCACTTAATTAAGATTCTTGTTACGTCCATGGTTTGTCTGTTTGGTGGTGGCTCCTTTGGCCCAATGCACCGCCGGCTGTTTTGGATTTCCCCCTTCCGGGAGCTGTGACGTGCCTGTCGGCTCCTCCCCCCTCCCCCTTCTGGGGGGGGTGGATCTGCCGCCACTGCACGTCAGCGTCACGCACTCCCCATCGGACATGCGCGTCCTCAAGGACGCTCATACGTCTGATTGGATGGTGTTCATCCCGCATATCACGGGGATCTGGCGGTGACGTCGGCGGGTCGGACGCTCAGTACCCGATCGACGTTGCCGCCCGCCCCTTTCTTGGTTTTGCGGCGTGACGTTGGTGGGCGGTCCCCGTGGTAGCGCCTATATGGGCGTAGCCTCGGCGGTGCTGGCTCTCGAGGCTTTCACTTCCCTGGATGTCACGTTCGTTTGGGGGTCACTGCTTTCTTCCCCTCACACTGTTTCATACAGCACGCCAGGTATTTCTATCATGTCCTCTCATGCTTTGTCCTTTCTTTCTCTTCACATCTTCACCTCTGGTTATTTGGTCTTTTCCCTCTTCCATCCTCAGCATTTCCCAGGTGTTTCAACTTAGATCCCTTCATCCCCTCACGGGTTCAACTTTCTTCCTTTGGGGCTATATCACCCTGGCATTCTCACTTTCCCACCGCTCTTTATCTTCTAGCAGTTTTGCAGTTTCTCTTCTAACCCTTACCTTTCACTTCAGGTTTTGCCTCGGGGGACCATGCCTGCCCTGGATGGCGCCCTGTGGGCTGCCCCCGTCGATCCATCCACCTCAGCTCCCGGGGGGCGGCGTCTCCTATGGTCGGGCGGTATATGGCTCCCTGCCACCACCCTACAAACCAGAATGCGTAAGCATGTACTCTGTGTGGGGCTTTCCATCACCCCACCTTTGTCTCATGTATATACTTACCATACCAATTTTTTATAATTTATATTTTCTATCCTAGATAAGATACGCGCTTGCTCCTGACGAGTGGCACAACAGCCACGAAACGCGTAGAGCTACCATTGTCGCGTTTTTTACCAGCGTCATGCATTTTTCATTTTTATTTGGAACCTTTGGAGGCTTTGGATGTTTTACTCTTTAATATATGGTTGTATAACAATATCTAATTGGTGTACCATGGAGAATTTTTATATTCATATAATCATGTATAATTGTTGCTATTATTGCCAATATTTCTTTCCATTTATGATTGATATATATATTTTGTGCATGTCATTTTTATGAATTGAATAAAATTTTCCTAGTTGTTCATCGATTTTTGTTTCTGAGCATTCACGCAATTCATTTAAAGTCCCACCCTCCTTTCTCTTAGACTAGTACAGGGATGGAAACGCATGACCACATCAGGCCATGGTTTCATTTAAAGTCCCACGGGATATATAGTCCCAACCACTTTCTAATATTAATGTATAGGGATGGAATATGCGTGTAACCAATGCTCTGTAATTTAACCTCATCACACTTGTTTTGCAAATCTGTGATGTTGTACATACATACTTTTCCATTTAAGCCTCCTCTCAGTTAATTGCTCGATCTTATTATTTGATTAGACATTTTTATTTTTGATTGTATTTATTTGCCACTTAATTAAGATTCTTGTTACGTCCATGGTTTGTCTGTTTGGTGGTGGCTCCTTTGGCCCAATGCACCGCCGGCTGTTTTGGATTTCCCCCTTCCGGGAGCTGTGACGTGCCTGTCGGCTCCTCCCCCCTCCCCCTTCTGGGGGGGGTGGATCTGCCGCCACTGCACGTCAGCGTCACGCACTCCCCATCGGACATGCGCGTCCTCAAGGACGCTCATACGTCTGATTGGATGGTGTTCATCCCGCATATCACGGGGATCTGGCGGTGACGTCGGCGGGTCGGACGCTCAGTACCCGATCGACGTTGCCGCCCGCCCCTTTCTTGGTTTTGCGGCGTGACGTTGGTGGGCGGTCCCCGTGGTAGCGCCTATATGGGCGTAGCCTCGGCGGTGCTGGCTCTCGAGGCTTTCACTTCCCTGGATGTCACGTTCGTTTGGGGGTCACTGCTTTCTTCCCCTCACACTGTTTCATACAGCACGCCAGGTATTTCTATCATGTCCTCTCATGCTTTGTCCTTTCTTTCTCTTCACATCTTCACCTCTGGTTATTTGGTCTTTTCCCTCTTCCATCCTCAGCATTTCCCAGGTGTTTCAACTTAGATCCCTTCATCCCCTCACGGGTTCAACTTTCTTCCTTTGGGGCTATATCACCCTGGCATTCTCACTTTCCCACCGCTCTTTATCTTCTAGCAGTTTTGCAGTTTCTCTTCTAACCCTTACCTTTCACTTCAGGTTTTGCCTCGGGGGACCATGCCTGCCCTGGATGGCGCCCTGTGGGCTGCCCCCGTCGATCCATCCACCTCAGCTCCCGGGGGGCGGCGTCTCCTATGGTCGGGCGGTATATGGCTCCCTGCCACCACCCTACAAACCAGAATGCGTAAGCATGTACTCTGTGTGGGGCTTTCCATCACCCCACCTTTGTCTCATGTATATACTTACCATACCAATTTTTTATAATTTATATTTTCTATCCTAGATAAGATACGCGCTTGCTCCTGACGAGTGGCACAACAGCCACGAAACGCGTAGAGCTACCATTGTCGCGTTTTTTACCAGCGTCATGCATTTTTCATTTTTATTTGGAACCTTTGGAGGCTTTGGATGTTTTACTCTTTAATATATGGTTGTATAACAATATCTAATTGGTGTACCATGGAGAATTTTTATATTCATATAATCATGTATAATTGTTGCTATTATTGCCAATATTTCTTTCCATTTATGATTGATATATATATTTTGTGCATGTCATTTTTATGAATTGAATAAAATTTTCCTAGTTGTTCATCGATTTTTGTTTCTGAGCATTCACGCAATTCATTTAAAGTCCCACCCTCCTTTCTCTTAGACTAGTACAGGGATGGAAACGCATGACCACATCAGGCCATGGTTTCATTTAAAGTCCCACGGGATATATAGTCCCAACCACTTTCTAATATTAATGTATAGGGATGGAATATGCGTGTAACCAATGCTCTGTAATTTAACCTCATCACACTTGTTTTGCAAATCTGTGATGTTGTACATACATACTTTTCCATTTAAGCCTCCTCTCAGTTAATTGCTCGATCTTATTATTTGATTAGACATTTTTATTTTTGATTGTATTTATTTGCCACTTAATTAAGATTCTTGTTACGTCCATGGTTTGTCTGTTTGGTGGTGGCTCCTTTGGCCCAATGCACCGCCGGCTGTTTTGGATTTCCCCCTTCCGGGAGCTGTGACGTGCCTGTCGGCTCCTCCCCCCTCCCCCTTCTGGGGGGGGTGGATCTGCCGCCACTGCACGTCAGCGTCACGCACTCCCCATCGGACATGCGCGTCCTCAAGGACGCTCATACGTCTGATTGGATGGTGTTCATCCCGCATATCACGGGGATCTGGCGGTGACGTCGGCGGGTCGGACGCTCAGTACCCGATCGACGTTGCCGCCCGCCCCTTTCTTGGTTTTGCGGCGTGACGTTGGTGGGCGGTCCCCGTGGTAGCGCCTATATGGGCGTAGCCTCGGCGGTGCTGGCTCTCGAGGCTTTCACTTCCCTGGATGTCACGTTCGTTTGGGGGTCACTGCTTTCTTCCCCTCACACTGTTTCATACAGCACGCCAGGTATTTCTATCATGTCCTCTCATGCTTTGTCCTTTCTTTCTCTTCACATCTTCACCTCTGGTTATTTGGTCTTTTCCCTCTTCCATCCTCAGCATTTCCCAGGTGTTTCAACTTAGATCCCTTCATCCCCTCACGGGTTCAACTTTCTTCCTTTGGGGCTATATCACCCTGGCATTCTCACTTTCCCACCGCTCTTTATCTTCTAGCAGTTTTGCAGTTTCTCTTCTAACCCTTACCTTTCACTTCAGGTTTTGCCTCGGGGGACCATGCCTGCCCTGGATGGCGCCCTGTGGGCTGCCCCCGTCGATCCATCCACCTCAGCTCCCGGGGGGCGGCGTCTCCTATGGTCGGGCGGTATATGGCTCCCTGCCACCACCCTACAAACCAGAATGCGTAAGCATGTACTCTGTGTGGGGCTTTCCATCACCCCACCTTTGTCTCATGTATATACTTACCATACCAATTTTTTATAATTTATATTTTCTATCCTAGATAAGATACGCGCTTGCTCCTGACGAGTGGCACAACAGCCACGAAACGCGTAGAGCTACCATTGTCGCGTTTTTTACCAGCGTCATGCATTTTTCATTTTTATTTGGAACCTTTGGAGGCTTTGGATGTTTTACTCTTTAATATATGGTTGTATAACAATATCTAATTGGTGTACCATGGAGAATTTTTATATTCATATAATCATGTATAATTGTTGCTATTATTGCCAATATTTCTTTCCATTTATGATTGATATATATATTTTGTGCATGTCATTTTTATGAATTGAATAAAATTTTCCTAGTTGTTCATCGATTTTTGTTTCTGAGCATTCACGCAATTCATTTAAAGTCCCACCCTCCTTTCTCTTGTACCCGGTATGACTTCCTGATCTTGTCTAAAAGTGGGCGCAACATCGCCCTTTGTTGTAAAGTAGCCTGCGATAGATCTGGTAGTATTTTCACTGTGGCCCCCTCATGGTCAATTTCTCCTGCCTCCCATGCCTTGCGACTTTTTAACTCTTTGTGAGCATAGCAATGGAAATGGCATATAACATCTCTGGGTCTATTCAGGTTTACTGAGTGAGGTCCCAGGGATCTGTGCAATCTCTCAAACTCCAAGTAATAGGGGGGAACAGGAATAGCCAGCTGCTGGCTTATTGCCAGAACCGTAGGCTGTAATGCTTCCCGTCCTATTGCCTCAGGGATACCCCTAAACTGTAAATTATTGTGGCGACTCCGGTCCTCGAGCTCTTCCAAGTGGAGTTGCATGGAAGGGTAGTAAGGTCTGTACCTGTTCCAGTTGGAAGACCCGGTTTTCCAGGGAAGCCAGAGATGTTTCATCTGTCGTAAGTCTGCCTGATAGCTGCTGTACCTCCGTCCGGACCAGCTTTAGATCTCTGCAGTGTACCTCCTCCAGACGGGAGACCATTGCCTCCATGTCTGCTCGCATCGGCAGAGCCTGCAGGAGTGCTCTGAGGTCCGATTCCCCCATTACGGTAGGCAGGGCATCTCACTGCTCTGGAAGTCTCAGCTGCTGATCGTCTATGCAGCTCTGTGATCCCGCGGAGATTCCCGGCATAGCTAAAGGGGTTGTAAGTGGGGCGGGGTGTGCTGACCCTGTGGGCTCCATACAAGCTACTTGCCCCCGGGACACTGCTGCCCCTGTGCTCGGAAAGTACTGTTGAATCTCGGGTTGCGCTGGTAGTTTTTGCATTCGCTTTTATTTCCTCTTCATCCCGGGTAGTATAGCTCCATTTATCCCTTAAAATAATATCCAATAGGCATCACGATATAGATAGCCACTCATTCCTATTAAAGTCTCTTCTTATAAAAATATGATTACAGGAGAGGTTCTCCCCATTATAACTATTTTGATATATTTACATCTGTTTTTACGGAGTATAATATGGTATGGATTACTAGGTTCAGAGATCTAGCCCATAAAAGAATGTATTCACTAGAAGCTTCAGCGATGTAGCCAACAAAGCAATCCATACACTGTGATGCCTGGCACAATGCTCTAGTTTTAATACCTACAGTCTGACTCCATTTTTATGAGCTTATTGTGACTTATGTCTATTTTACTACCATCTCCATAGATAATTTTACACACACGTGGAGACATCTTAATTCTGGTCTCCCCCCTTCAGAATTTTACAACATCCATCGGTGCTAACGCCCATACACACGGCAATATCGTAGTCTCAGTCCCCTTTATAGGGTTTGGGATGCACATGCTGCACTCCCCTATGGAGTTCTATGGAGACTTCCATCCTTCTTAACAACTACGAACCGCAACACTTACAGTCACATACATATGTTTACTAAATTATCCTTGCGACAGCTCTTTCATCAGACTTCACTCCTTTTTCTTTTTGTCGCTCATCATCCCACATAATTATAGGGAGCTCTTAATATCCCTAAATCCCATAGCAGCTTTTGGTTGCAGCGTCTTAGGTTAAATGAACTACATTAATATTAATGAAATAATATCAAACAAAATTAAACAATTCCATAGACCGCCATCAAGCCATTAACATACTGATAGTCACTAGCGGCATGCACGACAAGCGACACACCACAAAATGAAGTGTCTACATTCTTTTAAGCAATATAGATATGATTGCATTCTAGTTATTGGCTTGAGTGATTCACTTCATGTCAGATTCAATACATTTTCACAGCTCATATAATGTTTATTATAGCTTGACGTAACAGTCAAAAGTTTTAAACACATATAGATCTTGGAATTTTTGACATGAATATATTGAACACTCTACCCCATACAATATCATTAATCAACCTGTGAGAGTTCTTTCTCTTTTACTTCTTACTTTGGGAATTAGTTTATACTTGATTTTTATTTTATTTTCTTCCCTGGTTATTCACCCTGAAATATGACCTCTATATGTGTTCTTCATCAACACATATACATTGTGTAAACATTCCCTTTGTCGGTTTAGATTTGGGTCCATCAAATAATTTTCCATGATTCCTTCACATAATCGATATACATATGCTGATATAATAACGTTTTTTATGGATTATTATAGTCCCTATAAGTACGGTTTTCAGATGTGTGTGTGTGTGTGTGTGTGCGATTTTATTGTCGAGAACATGCTGTTGCTTTGGCGGGTGTGGCTCTCTCCACGCACACACATATACACATACACACACACACACTTAGTTTTGTGCGTGAAAATATTTTGTTTATGAGGTTTTTATGTACACATATACTTACACAAGACTCTGTCTTGGTATAAACACTTTTATATTCATTAAACGATTCTTTTTTTACTACAGTACTCAAGATTTTGTCTACAACACAAGAAATGTATCCACTAGTATCAATTGATGAAGGCTTTCAGCTTTTTCTTCTTTTTTGTCAAGTTTTGTTTTTCTTGGTTTTGGGTTGTTTAACGATAATATTTTGTACCCATAAGCCAAGGAAATTTATCAATATTTGAACAAAATTGTACACTTGTCAATGATACATATATGGATGTGAACTATGAATGTATTTGAACTGTGATATAAATGTATTCATTTTTCTGAGAGTAGCGGAGGAAAGTATTTTTATATTTCCCCCCCTCTCTTCACTGTCATGTGACCAGGTAATCTGTATAGAATATAAAACAGATGTCAGTTTCAGATATATCTATATGTGCTCTGGTCACAAAAAACCTTCATTGCACTGCATAGAAATACACATATGATTTCAATTTTTCGATACCTGTAATATATCACCATTTATTTTTATCTTTACATTTATTCCTATATTCTGTTAAATTCACCTTATCACGTTGATTGCTAATATCAATCATATATTGATTTTCACAGACACCGGAGACACTACAAATTGGGATATTTACTCCCTTTGTATATTATTCAAACCTAATTTTTCACCCCACCTTTATTCACCCACTTCTTTTTGATCACATACACATATTTCCTTATACATTTATTTCCACGCACTTCAAATTCACATTGAATGCAACTAAGTACGCTCTTAATTTTCCAATTTTTTTCCCCGTCGCTTATACATATATACTTCATGTTCACCATGACCCTTTAAAATCATGGCATTCAACAATCACTGATCAACACTTACACACTCCACAACTAAATCCCAGCTGCCATGTATTTTGGATTGATTACCTGGTGACATGACGAACATTGGATAGTATATATGAAATCTCACTTTTTATTAAAACCAGCTATGAGTAAGCACTTGATATAGTGCGAAACGCGTAAGATGCCTGTCTGTACACTCTGCCTTTGATGTACTGTATGACATGTTCCTGATTTTAAAATAAAGAAGTTTGGATTATAATTTCCTGGAGTGCGGCTGTCCGCATTTTCCCATTTGCACATAGCTGCATTGATAACTGGATAGCCGGAGGAATGGTTGGAGCTCTGTGAGCGCGTGTCTCTACTCCACCGTGTTTAGATCATACCCCCAGATGCACCCATTACTTCTATCCAAAGTCAAAGTGACACCAGAATGTATCCAAAAAATCTCTAATATTGTTCCCAGTGCACTACATTGTGGCCTCATCATACACACTGGCTCCTCAGCTGTTGCTGAGCAAAATAAAGGCAACTTGCAGGGAAAATCTCTAATTTTCTTTTGGCTTTATAAATGCAATTATTGCTGCAGCATATTCTAGACGTGGTACAGATCTGCCACTTTACAGGTAGACTAAGGGGACCCCCCCAAGCACTATATTGGAAGGAATTTTTAATTATTATGCTTTTACTTTAAAAATCAAAAAATCACTGCTCATTTAACCGCTTCAGCTCTGGAAGATTTTACTCCCTTCCTGACCAGAGCACTTTTTAAAATTTTTGGCACTGCGTCGATTTAACTGACAATTGCGCGGTCGTGCAACGCGTACAGCTACACTATTTCGTCTAAAATTAAATTTGCGTCCTTTTATTCCCACAAATAGAGCTTTCTTTTGGTGGTATTTGATCACCTCCTGCGGTTTTTATTTTTTGCGCTATAAACAAAAGAACAGCGACAATTTTGAAAAAAAAAATCGCTATGTTTTACTTTTTGCTATAATATCCCACATTTATTTTTTTAAAAAAACACATTTTTTCCTCAGTTTAGGCCGATGTATTCTTCTACATATGTTTGGTAAGAAAATCGCAATAAGCGTATATTGATTGGTTTGGGCAAAAGTTATAGCGTCTACAAAATAGGGAATATATTTATGGCATTTTTATTATTGTTTATTTTTCTACTAGTAATGGCGGCAGCAGTCTGCGATTTTTTTATCGGGACTGCGATATTGCGGTGGAAAAATTGGACACTTGATACATTTTTGGGACCATTGACAATTATACAACACTGGGGGGCAATCAAGGGGTTAACTGTGTTCCCTCTCTGTGTCCTAACTGTAGGGGGATGGGATTTGCTAGGGAAAGAGAGAGAGATCGGTGTTCATACTTTGTATGAACACACGATCTGTCTCTTCTCCCCTCAGAGAACCGGGATCTGCATGTTTACACACACAGATCTCGGTTTTCGCTGTGTCACAAGCGATCGCGGGAGCATCGGCTCCGGGGGGCGAACAGTGGACACCCCCAGTGGCCACAGGGGAAGCGACATAACGTCATTTTGCCCAGCCGTGCCATTCTGCCGCAGTAAAACTGCGGTGGCTGGTCGGCAAGTGGTTTCCTGACCAGAGCACTTTTTGTGATTCGCCACTGCGTCGATTTAACTGACAATTGCGCAGTCATGCAACGTTGTAGCCAAACAAAATTGACATCCTTTTTTTCCCACAAATAGAGCTTTCTTTTGGTGGTATTTGATCGCCTCTGCGGTTTTTATTTTTTGCGCTATAAACAAAATAAGAACGACAATTTTGAAAAAAAACATATTATATTTTACTTTTTGCTATAATAAATATCCCCCTATAAAATATATATATATAAAAAAAATTTCCCTCAGTTTAAGCCGATATGTATTCTACATATTAGTAAAAAAAAAAATCGCAATAAGCGTATATTGATTGGTTTGCGCAAAATCTATAGCGTCTACAAAATAGGGGATACTTTTTATGGCATTTTTTTTTATTTATTTTTTTATTAGGAATGGTGGTGATGTGCAATTTTTATCGGGACTGCGACATTATGGTGGACAGATCGGACACTTGACGCTATTTCTGGACCATTGTAATTTATACAGCGATCAGTGCTATAAAAATGCATTGATTACTGTGTAAATGACACTGGCAGTAAAGGAGTTAACCACTAGGAGGTGGTGAAAGGGTTAAGTGTGTGCTAGGGAGTGATTCTGTTCTACCTCTCACTGACACGATCGCGGGCACCTGGCGGACATCGCTTCTAAAAGGGGACGTACCTGTATGCCCTTTTGCCCACCAGTGCCATTCTGCCGACGTAAATCGGCATGCGCTGGTCGGCAAGCGGTTAAAAATGACGTTTTTCGCAAACTTTTTTTTTTTTTTTTTTTTTTTTTATTGATACATGTCCCCCAGGGCAGGACCTGGACCCCTATAACCATTGTATGCCCAATTACTTGCATATAAACCTTCAAAATGGGCACTTTTGATTTTTGACGTTCGGGTCCCATTGACTTTAATGGGGTTCGTTATTCGGGTCCGAACTTTCGTGGTGTTTGAAAATTCTGGTGCGAACCGTACAGGGGTCTGTTTGGCCCATCCCTAATTCCAACATGACAATGATCCAAAACACAAGGCCAACTCGACCTCTCATTGGCTACAGCAGAATAAAGTGAAGGTTCTGGAGTGGCCACCTCAGTCTCCTGCCCTCCAATATCATTGAGCCACTCTGGGGAGATCTCAAACCTGCAGTTCATGCAAGACAGCCCAAGAATTTACAGTAACTGGAGGCTTTTTACCAAGAGTGATGGGCAGCTTTACCATCTGAGAAGATAGAGCCTCATCCACAAATACCACAAAAGACTTCAAGCTGTCATTGATGTTAAAGGGGGCAATACACAGTATTAAGAACTGGGGTATGTAAACTTTTTGATCAGGGTAACTTGTGTAGTTTCTGTTGTCCTTATGATTTAAAGGGTAAACACAGTTGATTGATAATAAATGGCTTCAGCCAAACCCTAACCGTGAACAAAAAAAGTTTTGGTGTTACAAAAAAAAAAAAAAGCTTTGTGCTCCACGCGGGACACCTCCCCCTCCCCCCACACCAATTTAACACAATTAGAGGATAAACAAATTAAATGGAATCAGTATTCAGTGGGGCAGAGCAGTGAGCAGTATACAGGGGAGAACAGTGAGCAGCATATGGGGATGGCAGTGGGCAGTATACAGTGGGAGGAGCAGTGAGCATTATATGGAGATGGCAGTGGGCAGTATACAGTGGGGGAGGGGGAGCAGTATATGGGGATGGCAGTATACAGTGGGTGGGGAGGATTGATCAGTATATGGGGGTGGCAGTGTGGGCAGTATACAGTGGGGGGGAGCATTGGGCAGTATACAGTTGGGGGGTGAGCAGCATATGGGCATGACAGTGGGCAGTATACAGTGGTGCAGGAGCAGTGATCAGTATATGGGGGTGGAAGTGGGCAGTATACAGTGGGGGGGGAGCAGTATATGGGGATGGCAGTGGGCAGTATACAGTGGGGGGGAGCATTGGGCAGTATATGGGGATGGCAGTGGGCAGTATACAGTGGGGGGGAGCATTGGGCAGTATATGGGGATGGCAGTGGGCAGTATACAGTGGGGGGGAGCATTGGGCAGTATATGGGGATGGCAGTGGGCAGTATACAGTTAGGGGGGCAGTGAGCAAGTATATGGGGATGGCAGTGGGCAGTATACAGTGGGGGGAGCATTGGGCAGTATATGGGGATGGCAGTGGGCAGTATACAGTGGGGGGGGGGGCAGTGAGCAAGTATATGGGGATGGCAGTGGGCAGTATACAGTGGGGGGATCTTTGGGCAGTATAAGGGGATGGCAGTGGGCCGTATACAGTGGGGGGGGCAGTGAGCAGTATATGGGAAAGGCAGTGTGCAATATACAGTGGGGGATCTTTGAGTAGTATACAGTGGCGGGAGCATTGGGTAGTATAAGGGGGTGGCAGTGGGCAGTATATAGTAGGGTGGGGGCAGTGAGCAGTATACAGTGGGGGGGGGGGGCAGTGAGCAGTATAAGGGGATGGCAGTGGGCACTATACAGTGGGGGGAGGGGGCAGTGAGGAGTATAAGGGGATGGCAGTGGGCACTATACAGTGGCGGAGGGGGCAGTGAGCAGTGTAAGGGAATGGCAGTGGGCACTATACAGTGGGGGGGGGCAGTGAGCAGTATACGGTGATGGCAGTGGGAAGTATACAGTTGGGGGGGGGGCAGTGATCATTATAAGGGAATGGCATAATTGTCACGATACCATCTCTGTGTTGATACTTACTTATTTGGTTCATTATACCCCCTACAGAACTATTACACACAAATCACCCCTGATAGCGCGAGCATGGTCTTGCGAAACGCGTTGGCATACTTTTCATGCCTGTGTACTTTGCCATTTACATTTTATACCATGATACGTGTAATGACCATTTTTACTGTATATCATTTCCGTGGCTTGGCTATGATTCATGTTGTTTATGTTTGCTTGACAATTTTAATAAATTTTGAGACTGCATTTACTCTGTCAATTGTTGGCTAACCTCATTCACCTCATTTAAAGTCCCAGGCAATTTCCTGTTTTTTCCCTTTTCGTCATTTCAGGACAGCCACAATAGAGAGATAGTCTCCTCCCCTTCCTCTGGAAACACTGCGCCAGCCCATAAATTCTCTCCTCCCCTGCCGGACCTCAGTTATTAGTGTTTCCTCCGGTGGGGAGACACTGTGCAGAGGAACCAGGCCGGGTGCAGTCAGGGAGATTGTGGCCTTCTAAAAGAACATCCCTAGGGAAGCAGGGGCTTCCAGGATAAAGAGTGGCGGTACATACCGCAGCTGAAGCCACCCCTTCCTTGCCGAGCGCGGCATCAGGTCGTGGGGGACCCCTATTGCGTCCACAGGGCCGCAGCATGGAGACAGTCCGCTCTCCCTGTACTTTGTACAGGCCGCAAATTTGGAACCAGCGGGCCGGACGACGGGTGACGTCATTTCCGGCGGGGGGGGGGGGGGGGCGGACGCTTTCCCTTTTGTTCGCGACTTCCGGTTCCGGGTCGCGGTGCTGATAGGGGGCCGGGCTCAGGCTGGAGTGAGTCGCTACACGTGGAGACAGTGTGAGACTCTACACAGGCAACCACCTGCAGTCATGTCTGAGGCAGATGCTGCAACTCATACGGACGCTATCTCCAGCCTTCCAAAGGTAAGAGTTCCCTGGGGAAGGGTCCTCTCTATCTAAGGATTGTTCCCCCTCATGTATGGTTCCTTACTTGGAGGGGGGGCAGACCCCCTGGGTGGTCAGGGGGTGGGGGGGTGTGCGCAGTTCCCTAAAAGTGGTTCTGGTACACTCCCAGGGTTGTTTCCACTTAAATATGCTGAATGTAATATGTGGTTTTTGTATGTAATTTCAGAAATCTACAGAAAAAACAAAGTCCACGCATGTCTCTAAAAGGAAGTGTGCCTCTTGCAGAGACAGTTTAGGGGAAGCATGGACCAAAGTTTTGTGTAAAGAATGCATAGACTCCCTGGTTAAGGAAAGGGAATCTGAACAGCAGTCTGGTTTGGCAGCTTCTGTGAAGGAGCTGTCATCCACCTTTTCATCCTTTAAAACATTTTTTGAGACGTTTCAGCTTCCCTCTAAACCCATTCAGCAGGATACAACCCCGCCTCATGCTCAGGGCTCTGCACCTGCCAGATCTACTAATATAGTTATGGCAGAAGAAATGTCAGGCCCTTCCGGGGTGGAGCTGAGGCAACCGGACAGTGGCACGTCTGACTCCCATGAGGAGTCAGAAGGGGAAGACCAGGACGGGGAGTCCAGGAAAATCTCCAAGTATAAATTGTCCCTGTATGAGGTGGAAGACCTCTTAGGGGCAATATATACAACCCTCGGTATACACGAGGATAAAAAAACCCTATCTCTCCATGACCTTATGTATAAGGGCTTGGGAGATCAAAAAAGAAAAGTTTTTCCAGTACATGACGTTCTGGTGGAAACAATTAAAAAGGAGTGGCAGGATCCTGAGAGGAAACCCTTTTTTTCTAGCTCCCTTAAAAGAAGGTTCCCATTTTCAGAGGATCCAGCGTCCATTTGGAATAAAAATCCCAAATTAGACGCCGCCTTCTCTCAGGTCTCTAGACACACAGACCTGGCATTCGAGGATATGGGGGCCTTGTCGGATGTCATGGACAAGAGGATAGACTCACTTCTAAAAAAGACGTGGGACTCAACTGTGGGTAATTTAAAGCCAGAAATGGCTGTTACTGTGGTAGCCCGCAATTTAGAACATTGGCTTTTACAGATTCAGGAGCATATTGAAGCTGGCACAGCCAAGGAAACTATCCTAGCTTCGTTTCCCACGATTCTGCGAGGAATCGCATACATTGCAGACGCCTCGCAGAGTCAGTCCGTATGTCGGCCAGATCAGCGGCGCTGGCAAATTCGGCCAGAAGAGCGCTCTGGCTGAAAACTTGGCCGGGGGACACCGCCTCTAAGGTCAAATTGTGCGGGATACCCCTGACAGGTGATCTACTCTTTGGCCCTGGGTTAGAGACTGTCTTAGACCGTACAGCGGACAAAAAGAAGTCTTAAACTGAAAGCCCCAGCTCAGACAAGGAAGGGGTTTCGTCCGAAAAAAGGCAAGGAATCTCCCAAACAAGGGAAGAAAACTTGGGGCCAAAGAGGCAAGGGCAGAGGAGGGGCGATTTTTCGCCCTCCTGAGAAAACCCGTAAAGATCAATGACTCTCTAGGGACGGTGGGAGGAAGACTGGGGGCCTTCCTTCCACAGTGTGAGACCCTCTCTCCCAATCGATTTATCCTGGGGGTCATAAGAAGGGGGTATCTCCTGGAATTCTCAAAGCCCCCCCCGCAGAGGTTTCTTGTTAAGAAGCTTTCCACCTGCACAGCAAAGGCCGAAGCTTTGGTAGACGCCCTGAAAGAACTGGAGATTCAGAACGTAGTTCGCAGAGTACCAAAGGGGCAGGAAGGAGAGGGGTTCTATTCCCACATATTTGTGGTGAAAAAAACCCTCAGGGAAATTCAGATTGATTCTGAATTTAAAACCCTTAAACAGGTCAATTTGCTACAGAAGATTCCGCATGGAATCAATTTTTACGGTCAGGGCCCTGCTGCCACACAACTGTTACCTGGTGTCTCTGGACCTCAGGGACGCGTATTTACACGTCCCTATCGCAGAAACTTCCCAAAAGTTTCTCCGGTTAGCAATAGACCTGAAAGGTACAATACTGCATCTACAGTTTCAAGCACTACCTTTCGGGCTATCCTCCTCGCCCCGCATATTCACAAAGGTACTGGCAGAGGCCTTGGCCTTCCTGCGGCTCCAGGGGGTGTCAGTCATAGCCTATCTGGACGACCTGCTCCTATTTGCAGTATCCCCAGAACAGTTGATCAAGGACCTCGATCTAACAAAGAGGGTACTAACAGGGTTGGGGTGGCTGCTGAACTTAGAAAAGTCCAGTCTCATTCCCTCACAGCGCATTGTGTACCTGGGATACCTGCTGGACACTACGCTTTTGAGAGTTTTCCTTCCAAGGGAAAAGATTCTAAAGCTGGACAGAGCAGTTTTTTCCCTCCAGTGCAACCAGCTGGTGTCAAAAAGGTCCATAATGTCAACGTTAGGCCTTCTAACGTCTACTCTTCCAGCAGTGCAGTGGGCAGGATTACATTTTCGTCCCCTGCAGTCTTATGTACTAAGAGTATGGGACCACAGTCAGAGGGATCTAGACACCTTAGTACAGGTTCCCCATCAAATAAAGAGATCTCTTTGGTGGTGGAGGAAGGAAGTGAACTTGTCACAGGGACGTCTGTGGCTTATCCCAGTCCCGCAGATCGTAACCACGGACGCAAGTGGCAAAGGCTGGGGGGCACATTTGGGATCCCTTCTAGCGCAGGGCACATGGAAGGGCGACGAACTGCAAAGATCTTCCAACTGGAAAGAGCTGAGGGCAGTGGGCCTAGCCCTCAGATTTTTCAAAAAGGAACTCCAGGGCCACCATATACAGGTACGGTCGGACAACTCATCCACCGTGGCCTATATAAACAAGCAGGGAGGCACCAGGAGCGGAAGTCTGTTGGCCCTAGCAAAGGATATTCTAAGCTGGGCCGAGTCCAACACTCTCTCACTCTCAGCGTTTTTTTTGAGAGGGGAGAGAAATATAATCGCAGATTTTCTCAGCCGGAGGAGTCTAAAGGAAGGAGATTGGGCCCTCAACCAGGAGGTCTTCAATTTCATATCCGAGAAATGGGGACCCCCGGAAGTGGATCTTTTCGCTTCAAAAGACAACGCGAAAACCCCCTGTTTTTTCTCCCTAAATGCAGGGGAAGGAGCACTGGGGGTGGACACATTGTCTCAGAATTGGCATTTCAGGACATGCTACGCCTTCCCTCCTCCGGTGCTATTACCGGCGGTTCTGAGGAAGTTTCAACTAGAGAGCACCGCTCTCATTCTAGTAGCTCCACATTGGCCGAAAAGGGCATGGTTTTCAATCCTCAGTCAGTTAGCAGCGGAGCCGCCCCTTTTCCTTCCACCTCGAAAGGATCTTCTGTCGCAGGGTCCAGTCCTCTGCCCACAGGTGCAGCAGTGGAAATTAGCGTCCTGGCTACTGAGGAGGGTATATTAAAATCTAAGGGATTTTCAGAGAGCTTAATCTCCACCCTCCTCAACAGTAGGAAAAAGGAGACACGTGAGATTTACAAAAAGGTCTGGCTCCTTTTCAACAAATGGTGCATAGAAAACTCCTTCTCGGTGCAGAGTCCCGTAGCTGTGTTGGAGTTTCTGCAGTGTGGAGCGGACAAGGGTTTATCCGTAGGCACCCTTAAAAGTCAGGTTTCAGCACTCAGTGTGTATCTGGAGAAGTCTCTGGCTACCAATCCATGGGTGGTCAGATTCTTTAGGGCACTGTCAAGACAGAGACCTACCCGAGGTCCACCCTTTCCCGGGTGGGATCTATCTCTGGTTTTACAGAGCCTTACGGGTATTCCCTTTGAGCCATTGGACAACTGCCTGTTAAGGGAGCTTACCCTAAAAACAGTATTTTTAGTAGCAGTGACAACTGCCAGGAGAGTCAGCGAAATTGAGGCGTTATCATTTAGACCTCCTTTTTGTGTTATTTTGCCAGACAGGATAGTCCTTAAGACTGATCCAGCTTTTTTGCCTAAAGTGGCGTCAGGCTTTCACAGAAGCCAGGAAATAGTCCTACCCTCGTTTTTGTCCCAATCCTTCAGGTGAAAGGGAACTAAAATTTCATTTTTTAGATGTAAGGAGGTGTATCCTACAATACCTAGAGATGACTAAAATAATAAGGAAGTCTGATTCTCTATTTATTTTGTTTTCTGGGGCCAGAAAGGGTCTCAGAGCGTCCCGACGCACGATTGCCAGATGGCTTAGATTAGCTATTGGGCAGGCATATTCTTTAGCAGGGAAGGAGATCCCTAGAGGCATAAAGGCACACTCCACCAGAACAGTGGCAACTTCCCAGGCAGAGAAGGCTGGAGCAACGCCAGAGCAAATATGCAAGGCAGCGACATGGTCCAGCTACTCCACTTTCGTTAGACATTACAGAGTGGACCTGGTGGCGGCAGGTGAGCAGGCTTTTGGGCGAAAAGTTCTGCAAGCTGTAGTCCCACCCTAATTGGTAAGTGCTCGATTATCCTCTCTATTGTGGCTGTCCTGAAATGACGAAAAGGGAAAATTAAAGTTACGTACCGGTAACGTCTTTTCCTGTAGTCTTTCAGGACAGCCCTAGTTACCCACCCTAAGCTTGGGGGGTCTTATTTAAGACCGGAACGCAATATGATAATGATATTGATTGGTATGTTATTAATGTGTTCTTGTGTCTCCCCAGCTGGCCGGAGGTGCTCTTCAAAAAAACTGAGGTCCGGCAGGGGAGGAGAGAATTTATGGGCTGGCACAGTGTTTCCAGAGGAAAGGGAGGAGACTATCTCTCTATTGTGGCTGTCCTGAAAGACTACAGGAAAAGACGTTACCGGTACGTAACTTTAATTTTTTTTTTTTTATCACCTATAGCAGTGCCCTTTCCTATAAGGCAAGCATCCCTACCAGTACTTGGTTGCCCCCAGGTCCTATACACAATGTTATAGTGCCTGGCTACCACACCCAGGCAGGCACGTACTTCTCAGCCTTTTGGCTAAGATCAAGTGTAGTATCTGTTCTTATCAGTTTCCAGAGGAGGCGCTGTGCTACTCTCGTTGGGGAGGGCCAGCAATTCCAATGGTGTTTTAGTGCCTGGAAAGGCGGTTTCAGCAGGGACTATGCCAAGCTGCCCGACAGATACTGGGGGCTGGCCGATGGTTGAATCTGAGCCGTCCGGAAGGGTGCTCCTGGTGAGGATGGGTGCTGCATCTGGGTCTGGCCGGAGGGTCGAGTCCCTGGCCTTCTGGCCTAGATTGTGGTAGCTCTAGCTACGGACAGTTATTCAGGAGAGAACACTTACTCCCCTTTTTGAGGGGGGGAGTGGTTAGTATTTCCCCAATGTAATTAGGAAGGAGTGATGGGAGCGACGGTGGAGCCTGATGGTAAAGGGCTCTCACTAAGCTCCCTGAACTTCATGCCTTTCTGCCTGAAGTGGGGGCGGCTGTGGTCTGGGTCGTTGGTCACGGTTGGTCCTGAAAGCCTATGGAGTATGTGCCCCTGGAGTGGTAGTTCAGGGGTGCCAAAAAATCACTGTGAGTGAGAGTCACTTTGGTTTGAGGCACCACGGTCACTGCACCATAGAACACGCATTTTTAGCACCTGCCTCTTGGGCCGGGCCTTTTGGCTGGGACCAGAGGAATTTTTTATTCCTGGCCGGAGGGCCTGTTCATTGTTTTACACAGTGGTCACTTTTTCACTCCCCTCTTCACTTATTCCTTCCCCACTTTATTTTATTTATTAAGCCTATGTTTGTCACTTTTTGTATTTTTATGTTTGTACACGGTTTCTGTGATGAGTAGGGTTGCAGGTCCTCGGGCCAGCCCTGAAAGTCTTGGGAGGGGGTGGATAATAGGCCTTTTGGCTTGGTTCACCCTCTCTCATGGGGTCTCCCTTCGGGGGAGCCTAACCTAGTACTTGGGTGGGTCTGTTTCAGCAGGCCCTCCAGAGAACGGGGTCCGTCTGGTTTTGGCCAGATGGACCAATTGTAAGTATCCTTGTCCCCGTCTGGAGCCTAACGCCCCGGGGGATTCAGGGCAAGGAACACTTGTGTACCCGTTTGCTCTTTTTTGTGTTTCACTCTTTGTGTGTGCACATTTTTTTGGCACGGGGTGAAGTTTTTGGGTGTGTTATGCACGCCATAGGCTTTAAAAAAAATAAAAAGAGCTCTTGTTCAAAGGGATTCTTTAGCTTTCAGGAATCATCTTTGTACACAAGTCTCAAACTACAAATTACAAACAATTGTCCCCCTTCTAATTTTTTTTTTATTTTTACAACTTGGGAAGTGATGTAATGTTTTTATTGTAATGTATTCTTTCGTTTCTGAGCATGCAGTGTCTTGGTCTTCCGATTTTTATAAAAAAAAAATTTCAGACGAATACTGTACTTCAGCCCCGGAGGATTTGGCAGCTCAATGACTGGAGGAATTTTTACAATTTTGGCACTGCGCTGCTTTAACTGGTAATTGTGCGATCATGCAATGTTGTACCCAAATGAAATTTGCATCCTTTTTTTCCCACAAATAGAGCTTTCTTTTGATGGTATTTGATTGCATCTGCGATTTTTATTTTTTGCGATATAAACGGAAAAAGACTGAAAATTTTGAAAAAAAATGACATTTTCTACTTTTTGTTATAGAAAAAATTTAATAAACTCAATTTTAGTCAGTGAAAAAAATTGTTAGACCCCCGCGCTTATGGTGAAAATGAGCTGCAGCCTCTATCAATAAATTTACCCTAAGGTAAATCTAGGAGAAATGTGAAAGAGGGGATAGGTATGGTGCTGCTCTTATTAAGAGGTGACCTACAACCTCTAAATACTTGAGGGGTGTGTGTCACAGGTGCATTTAGTGCAAAAAGTGACAATAAAAGTCCAGAAAATAAATATTTGTATGTTCACAAAAAATCCTACTGTGTAAACTTCCTAACCGCTTATATATAATATATATTTACAGACAGTGTTTCAAAAAAATCTAAAAATAGATGGTAATGTCACACTAAACAGCGCTAATGTTGAGCTATATTGCAAAACATGTGGCCAACTACACATGCATAGGGAAATCCTTTATAGGAAAGTCCTTAAAGAGAGAGTCCCTTGAAGAAATAAGTGGTATAAAGTTCAGGGTGTAATTCCAAAGAAGTTCATCAGATGGTCATGAAAAAAATTTTCCTTAACGTGCACCTTCCACCGATCACTCAGGATTCCACCCAGTGTAGACACACTCCCCCTAGGGGGTTAAACTCACCAGAATTGGAAAATAATAAGGCATTCAGAATAATCCAAGTCAGCAGCTAGTGTTGTCACCACTCATGAGGAATCACAGATGTTCAGGGCTCATAATAGATCTTGAGGTCAACTTGGGGAAAGTATTGTCATGTGTGCACTTGAAAAAGCATCTTTTGTGGGACATGTACACCGCAATGTTTCAGGAAGTAGTCCTCTTCCTTCTTGGCGTCTTTGGTTCATTGACCATCATCAGGTATGCGCTCAACAGCCTCCCGGGTGAATCAGACACTGATGTTTCAGGGAAGTCCCTCTTTCTTCTGAATCTCATGGGTTTGCAGGCCTCAACATACAGGGACAGCGGCTCCCCGGCAACCTGGACCCCGTTATAATATAATATATATTATGTTTAAACGAAAATAAAATAAACACAATCCTGTGCAAAACCTGCAATTTAAAGTGACATTTCTGTGCAAAAAAAATCCAACATATATGACATGGTGTATATTTTTGCTGTGAAACTGGGTTCAGAAATATGCATATACCGTCCTTAAACCCTGGTGTAAAAAAAAAAAAAAAAGTCCAATAAAGTGACAATGTGCTCCTTCAAATTGTTCTGTGCTTCTTGGAAAACCGTGCCCCATAAGAAATGCACTCACCACTATTATTCACCGGGCCCCGGGCGGGACTATACAGCGTCATTGCATTACTTCCGGTTTTGAGCCGTGGAGCGTAGATCGCTCCAGTTTCCTGTGTTTAAATACTGTTTTCGCTTTTAATGATTCTTTTAAATGTGAGTACCCATAAGTACTATTAATACATTTTTGGATATTTGTACAGTATCGCACTATGGAGTCTCTTTCCTCTCTACATGTGGGCAACATCTAAGAGGTTAACAGTAAGGAGACCACTTACATCGCAGACAAGGAGGCACTTTGAGAACACAGGATACACAGTGGCTCATACTGTGAAGATGAAATATCTCCTTGTGGGGTGAATAATAGTGGTGAGTGCGTTTCTTTTGGGGCACTGTTTTCCAAGAGGCACAGAACAATTTGAAGGAGCACATTGTTACTTTATTGGACTTTTTTTTTTTTTTACACCAGGGTTTAAGGACGGTATATGCATATTTCTGAACCCAGTTTCACAGCAACAATATACACCAGTCATATGTGTTGGATTTTTTTTGCACAGAAATGTCACTTTGAATTGCAGGTTTTGCACCGGATTGTGTTTATTTTATTTTCCTTTGAACATAACAATATATATTATATATAAGCGGTTAGGAAGTTTACACAGTAGGATTTTTTGTGAATTTATAAATATTTATTTTCTGCACTTTTACTGTCACTTTTTGCACTAAATGCACCTGTGGCACACACCCCTCAAGTATTTAGAGGCTGTAGGTCACCTCTTAATAAGAGCAGCGCCATACCTATCCCCTCTTTTTCACGTTTCAATTTTAGTCATACATTTAGGCCAAAATGTATTCAGTCACGTGTCTTTGGAAAAAAAAATGTCAATAAGCATATATTTATTGGTTTGCACAGAAGTTATAGAGTCTACAAACTAGGGTACATTTTCTGGAATTTATGCAGCTTTTAGTTTGACTGCCTATCTCATTTCTTGAGGTGCTAAAATGGCAGGGCAGAACCCCCCCCCCCCCCAATTACCCCATTTTGAAAAGTAGACACCCCAAGGAAATTGCTGAGAGGCATGTTGAGCCCATTGAATATTTTATTTTTTTGTCACAAGTGATTGTAAGTTGTCACTAAATGATATATTGCTCACACATGGCATAGTTATATGTGGAATTGCATCCCAAAATACATTCTGCTGCTTCTCCTGAGTATGGGGATACCTCATATGTGAGACTTTTTGAGAGCCTAGCCGCGTACAGGACCCCAAAAACCAATCGCTGCCTTGAAGATTTCTAAGGGTGTAAATTTTTGATTTCACTCCTCACTACTTATCACAGTTTTGAATGCCATAAAATGCCAAGCACAGAACCCCCCCCCAATGACCCCATTTTGGAAAGTAGACACCCCAAACTATTTGATGAGAGGTATGTTGAGTCCATGGAATATTTAATATTTTGCCACAAGTTGCGGGAAAATGAAAAAAAATTTTCTTTTTGCACAAAGTTGTCACTAAATGATCTACTGCTCAAACATGCAATGGGCATTACACCCCAAAATACATTCTGCTGCTTCTCCTGAGTACAGGGATACCACATGTGTGAGACTTTTTGGGAGCCTAGCCGTGTACAGGACCTCGAAAACCAATCACCGTCTTTAGGCATTCTAAGGGCGTAAAATGGTGATTTCACATTTCACTTCCTCACTACCTATTACAGTTTCGGAGGCCATGAAATGACAAGATAGCACAACCCCCCCCCCCCCCAAATGACCCCCATTTTAGAAAGAAGAAACTTCAAGCTATTTGCTTAGAGGAGAGTCCATGGAATATTTTATATTTTGCCACAAGTTTCGGGAAAATTACAATTTTTTTTTTTTTTACACAACATTGTCACTAATTGATATATTGCTCACACATGGCATGGTTATCTGTGCAATTACACCCCAAAATACATTCTGCTGCTTCTCCTGATACAGTGATACCACATATGTGGAACTTTTTGGCAGTCTAACTGCGTACAGGACCCCGAAAACCAATCACTGCCTTCAGGCTTTCTAAGGGCGTACATTTTTTATTTCACTCCCCACTGCCTTTCACTTGGAGGCCATGAAATGCCCAGTTAGCACAACCCCCCCCCCCCCCCCCCAAATGACCCCATTTTGGAAAGTAGACACCCCAAGCTTTCTGCTGGGAGGCATGTTGAGTATTTTGCAGATCTCACTTTTTTTGTCACAAAGTTTTGAAAAAAGAAAAAAAAATACATTTTTCTTTTCTTTCTTCATTTTCAAAAATAAATGAGATCTGCAAAATACTCACCATGCCTCTTAGCAAATACCTTGGGGTGTCTACTTTCCAAAATTAGGTCATTTGGGGGGGGGGGGGTTGTGCTATCTGGACATTTCAGGGCATCCATAACTGTGATAGGTAGTGAGGAGTAAAATCACAATTTTTTTGCCTTTAGAAAGCCTGAAGGCGGTGCTTGGTTTTTGGGGTCCTGTACGTAGGCTCCCAAAAAGTCTCACACATGAGGTATCCCTGTACACAGGAGAAGCACCAGAATATATTTTGGGGTGTGATTCCACATATAACCATCCCATGTTTGAAAAATATATCATTTAGTGACAACTTTGTGCAAAAAAAAAAAAAAAGTGTAATTTTCCCAAAACTTGTGACAAAATATAAAATATTCCATGGACTCAACATGCCTATCAGAAAATAGCTTGGGGTGTCTACGTTCCAAAAAGGGGTCATTTTGGGGGGATCCTGGCATTTAATGCACAACATTTAGAAGCTTATGTCACACATCACCCACTCCTCTAACCACTTGAAGACAAAGCCCTTTCTGACACTTTTTGTTTACATGAAAACATTTTTTTTTTTTTTTTGCAAGAAAATTACTTTGAACCCCCAAACATTATATTTTTTTTAAAGCAAAGGCCCTACAGATTAAAATGGTGGGTGTTGCAATTTTTTTTTCACACAGTAATTGCGCAGCGATTTTTCAAACGCAATTTTTTTGGAAAAAACACACTTTTTTTTTTAATTTTAATGCACTAAAACACACTATATTGCCCAAATGTTTGATGAAATAAAGATGTTCTTATGCCGAGTACATGGATACCAAACAGCGACAAACTACATACATTTTTAAAAGCATTTAAAAGCCTTTACAGGTTACTATTTTAGATTTACAGAGGAGGTCTACTGCTAAAATTACTGCCCTCAATCTGACCTTCACGGTGATACCTCACATGCATGGTGCAGTTGCTGCTTACATATGACACCAGACCGACGCTTGCGTTCGCCTTTGCGCGTGAGCATGGGGGAACAGGGGTGTTTTTTGTTTTTTTTAATTATTTATTTTGCTTTTTTTATTATATTTAACTGTTGCTTTCATTTTTTTTGTTATCTCAGGGAGTGTAAATATCCCCTATGATAGCAATAGGTAGTGACAGGTACTCCTTTTTTTTGATAATTTGGGT
Organism: Lithobates septentrionalis; assembly: GCA_037952835.1. Classification (NCBI taxonomy): domain Eukaryota; kingdom Metazoa; phylum Chordata; class Amphibia; order Anura; family Ranidae; genus Lithobates; species Lithobates septentrionalis. Next base: position 2,098,518 of record JBBDGP010003354.1, read on the forward strand.
CTATTAGACCCTAGATCTCTCCTCTGCCCTCAAAGCATCTGACCACACCAAGATCGGTGTGATAAAATGCTTTGCCAGTTTCCCAATGGCGCTGTTTATATCCATCGAAACCAAAGTCTGGAAATACTCGTAGTTTCCGGTTTCTTAGGCCATAGAGATGAGTGGAGCCATTCTGGTCTCTGATCAGCTCTATGGCTGAACCACTGGCTGCATTCTCGGGTTCCCTGTTGGGACAGGAGAGCCCAAGAAAACCATGGAAGACGATGGGAGGGGGGGCGTTCCCTCCCACTGCTTATAAAAGCAGTCTAGAGGCTAATTAGCCACTAGGTTTGCTTTTATATGAAAGCCGCTGGCTGAAAAGAATGATACCAAGATGATACCTAAACCTGCAGACATTATTCTGGTATAACCACTCAAAGTTCAGCAACATACCAGTACGTTGCTGGTCCTTGTTTGGCATACATTGTAATGTTCTTTTTTTCATGCAGCCTGTGGGCTGAACAAAAGTAGATTGATCGGTGGGTATGCCCACCATTAAAATACCGCCCTTCATCCACCCACTTCTAATAATGGGCATACATGCACCATTTTTTTTTTAACTGTGATGGTGAAATCACCTCCCACAGGGCTGGAGTCACGGCTTTACGTATCGTGGGAGCAAACGCTGTTGCTGTCAAGATAAATAAACCCATGCTGAATGGCGTACCTGCTAAGCAAATGATGGTTAACAATAAAACAAAGTAACATTACAGTATAACAGTAAGAATTACCATACCTGCAAAGCAAATACAATAAAACATAGTAAAAATAAAACATTGCAATCTGTGCCTAAAAAAAATATATGCCAAAGCATGGGGGGGCAATCTGCCCCTAATGTTAGGAGCAAATCGCTCCTCCACCCCTGCCCCCAAGCTTCAGCATATATGCTCTTTTTTTTACCTGTGGTGGTGAAATCACCTCCAACAGCTCTAGAGTCACGGCTTTATGTATTGTGGGAGCAAACGCTGTTGCTGTCAAGATAAATAAACCCGTGCTGCAGCTGAATGGCGTACCTGCTAAGCAAATGATGTTTAACAATAAAACAAACATTACAGTATTACATACTATAAGTGCATAGCAAATACAATAAAACGGAGAGAGAACGATAGATCTAGAATAGTGAGCGGACACTAGAGAGCGAACATAAGAGAGAACAATAGAGGGAGAGAAGAAAAATACAACCACAACTATTTTTGGATTTTTTTATTTTATATATTTTTTTTTTCACTTTTTTCACTTTTATAAAAACTGTAAACTGAACGTTACAGATTGGGGTCTCTCAAAAGACCCTGAGACCCTGTGTTAGTGTGCCTAGGACTGTGTGGTGCTGTACCCTACGCTAATACTCAACTAGTGTGTGGTAGCGTTTTAAACATTCACCAATGTAGAGACCAGGTTGGTCAGGACAGGAGGGACAATAAAAGGGGGTGTCACGCCTAAATCCGCGTTTGCTGCAGACACAACATCTTCTTCAGGGTGTTCTTTGAGGAGGGTTAACAGGGAGGACATAAGCAAAATGCCTCTCATGCAGCCGGCTCACTGCATTTGCGTTGGGAAGTTGGACAGGAGCACTGTCTGGAAACAGAAGGGCTCTGACGACCTCTTCCTGGAATTTAAGGAAGGGTCCAGTCCGTCCTGAAGCTTTGTATAGCACAAAAGCGTTCAGCAAAGCCAATTGAAATAAATAAACAGACACTTTTTTGTACCAGTGTCTGGCCTTACGGGCATTTGGGTATGGCGTCAATAACTGGTTGTTGAGGTCCACCCCTCCCATTTTAAGGTTGTATTCGTGGACACAGAGTGGTCTCTCCACAACACCAGTCGCCGTAGGAATTTGGAATGCCATGTCTGCGTGAAGCGAGGACAGAACAAAAACATTCCTTGAATCCCTCCATCACTGCTAACAAATTATTACACTTCAAGTAGGCTCTCTCCCCCCGTCTAAGTCAGGATTCTACAAGCTGTTGTGGGAAGCCCTGGCGATTAGGTCGCACGGTGCCACATGCGCCAATTCCATAATCAAAAAGGTGACTAAAAAGTGGCATGCTCGTGTAATAATTGTCCACGTACAAGTGGTACCCCTTTCCGAATAAGGGTGACACCAAGTCCCACACTATCTTACCAGCGCTCCCTATGTAGCCTGGGCAGTTCTGCGGCTCTACATGACTATCTTTTCCCTTGTAAACCATAAAACTATATGTAAAACCTGTGGCCCTGTCACAGAGCTTGTACATGACCCCGTATCTGGCACGCTTGCTGGGAAGATACTGTTTGATAGACAAGCGGCCAGAAAACTTAATCAGGGACTCATGAACGCAGACAACTTGATCGGGAGTAAACAAGGCTGCAAAACGTTGGTTCGAGTAGTTTACGAGGGGCCGAATTTTGTAGCCGATCAAATCCAGGGTCACCCCGAGCACGACAGAGTTCATTGTCATTGAAGTGCATAAACCGCAAGATCTGCTCGTATCGTGTCCTGGTCATGGAGGCAGAGAACACAGGCGTATGGTGAATTGGGTCAGTGGACCAATATGACCGCAACTCACTTTTTTTTTTTTTTTTTTTTTTTTTAGTTACGCCCATGAGGGGGGATAGGCCCAGGAAGGTCTTAAATTCAGAGACCGTAATAGGTCTCCAATCTCTGGCAAGGGTCAGCTGGGGATTAGCGGCGATGAATTGACCAGTATATAAATTGCTTTGGTCCACAATAGATCTATAGAGATCTTCTGTGAAAAACAGCGAATAAAAATCAAGTGACGTAAAATCAACTGTTTCCACCTGAATTCCAGGTTGGCCAGTGAATGGGGGAAGTACGGGTGCTGCAGAAGTGGTGGGCTCCCAATTAGGATTGGCGAATGCAGCAGGAAGGGCACTATGGGCTTGACAGGCATGTCCTTATCTTCTTCTTGGTGGCAGTGGGACACTACTCATGCTTGCCACCTCGCCAGCTTGAACTGCTTTTATGGGACTCGCCATACTGCTTTTATGGGACACGTCACCAAGTGTTACTGCAGTGCTGGATGTATGACCAGGATGTACGACCAGGTGCTTGCCAGTTCACCAGAAGGATGAGCGACGCTAGTACTGGCTCTCTGCTGCATACGAGGGACCTGCGGTTCTTGCACCTCAATGACAGCAGAAGAAGATCGGGGTCTGGTATGCCTGACCTTGGCAGGGACCACAACTCTATCGTCAAAGCTATCTGTCAGGGTGCCGCTGCTGTCTACAGGTTCATATTCTGAGCCTGAATCTGACAGATGAGTGACTTCCTCTTCACTATCTGTCATGCTCAGAAACGTGTAGGCCTCTTCACTACTGTACCTTTTGATTTGACATTTTGGTCTCTAAATTTACTGGTACAGTACTGAGACTCACAGGTAAAAAAGCTCCTGACTGTTGGCGACTGATTCAAACACTACCAAAAAAACTGTTAGTGTTCGCAGGGATCAGGCCTGACTCTGCGAACACTGCAGATATGTGTTTAGTGTTTTGTAAGTGACAGTGATCGATTTGATACTGCACTTGGGTGGGCTGGGCTGGGCGGGGGGGCTAAACGCAGGGGCTAGCAGGTATCTGGGCTGATCCCGCTAACACTGCGTTTTTGGGAACCGTAAACTGCTGGGGATGCTAGTATAGATCTGATCAGATCAGATATCGATCCGTTCAGACACTATACTACTAAGGGGGGGCAAATGGTGCGTAGGTGTTAGCGCTACTGGCACTAATCTGACGCTGCCTGGGGCGATGCAGACGTTAAATCCTAACTTAAATCACCCCCCGGGTGATACTGTGATCACAGGTGAGGGGGTAATCAAGGGGTTAAACCTTTATTGGGGGAATTGCGGGGGGGGGGGGGGGGGTTCCTAGACCTGTCTGGGCCTAAGACTGATTACCCTAATACTGATTTTTGTCACTAATGACACCAGTACAGCGATTAAAAAAAAATCAGATTGCTGTACTGGGTGACACAGTGACAGGTGGTGAAGGGGTTAATTGGGGGGTTGATCGGGGGGTGAATTGTGTGCCTATGTGACCTGGTGTTAGTGTAGTGTTGGTGCAACTCGCTGTTAGATGCTCTTTCCTCTCGGTCTGGAACGGATAAGACTGACACGAGGTGAGATGACATCACTTCCCCTGTCAGTGTTTACAGTTACACAGACAGGGGAAGGATCTTATTCATCAGGACCAATCACCAGGTATAGGCCAGATATCATTGGCCTGGGCCTGGGGATTGATCGGTTCCGTATACCTACGTGGTTTTGCGCAGCCGGACCAACCTGCCGCAGTATAACTGCGGTGGCTGGTCCGGAACTGGTTAAATGAAAATCATACGTTCTTGTATCGTGCGAGAATTTTTATTTGATCCCTTTTGGATAATTTTGCATAAATTGCCGTGATCAGCTCTTGTGTGTACAAGCTGTGTGTACTGATGATCAGATTATTACAAGACCGATTCGAAAGCAGTATTTTTCGTCTGATTTTTTGATCGTGTGTACTCGGCATTACTGTGTAACGTTGCTTACTCCAATTTACCAACTTTAAAGGTGGCAACGTATTGCTACACAATTACAGTTCTGTTTCTTTTCAGGTACAGCACTTGGGAACCAGAGGAGAACATTTTGGATGCGAGATTGGTGTCCGCATTTGAGGACAGGTCTGTAGCTCTAAAAAAAAAAAAAAAAAAACTGTGATTAGGTTATATTGATACAAAAAAATTGATTAATTGCAGGCTCTGCAGCATGTGGAAGTTAAGCCTTGTACACAATACTAGCTGGGTTGAATGAAAAAAAAAGCCTGACAGCTCCAGTCGGAGCTACTAGTGTGTTCTATCAGGGGATCGCCTCCCCCCCCCCCCCTCCCTGGGGCCAGAACAATTTCGGTCAGTGCTCTCAGCTATTGGATGGAAGCGCTGAACGAAAGCCAGTCGACAGACATTTTTCAGTTATGACCCGGACCAGCTGCTGTACACACGAGCCTAATGTCAGCCAGTTTCTATTGAACCAGCTGATGCCGCCTGACAATTTAGCCCATGTGTATTAGGCTTTACTCCTACAGGTCACAGGATACCTTTTATAATGTGCATCATTTAAATCCCTATGATGATTGCACACTCACTCCCACTTGTAGTAAAGCTGCAATCCATGAATACCCATGTAGTTCAGAGAACCCTTAAAGGAGTTGTAAAGGCAGAAGGTTTTTATCTTAAAGTGGAGGTCCACCCTAAAAAAAAAAAAATTGCGTCAAAATGTTCCTAAAAAATCTGGAGAAAATAAAATGAAAAAAAAAAATGTTTTAACTTACCAGAAATGACTGTTGCTAAGCAGATTGTCCTAATCTGCCACTTCCTACACCGCAGTGATCTTCAGTCTTCTCCTCCTCGTGTTGTCTTCTGGGGGATGGGGCGCGCTGTGTTCTGGGAACTGTGTGTGTCCCACAACACAGCGCGCTCTATTTACAAAGCGCTGCGTGACTCGCGCATGCGCAGTAGGAAACTGGCAGTGAAGCCACAAGGCTCCACTACCCGAGGGAGGGGTCGGCCTCGGGCAGCTGACATCGCGGGCACCAGGGACAGGTAAGTCTGCTTATTAAAAGTCAGCAGCTGCAGTGTTTGTAGCTGCTGACTTTTAAACATTTTTTTGTTCAGCTGGCCCACCCCTTTAAAGCATTCTAGCCTTAAAGTGGTTGTAAACACCCACACAAAAAAACCTGCAAGACAAAGGCATAATGAGCTAGTATGCATAGCATACTAGCTCATTATGAAATACTCACCTTAGATCGAAGCCCTTGCAGCGGTCCCCGTACACTGCTCCGGCCGGCATTATTGCTCCCTTAGTTATTTCCCGGTATCGTGGGGCTCTGGCGCTGTGATTGGCGGGAGCCGCGATGATGTCACTCCCGCACATGCAAGCTGGAGCTGCCGGTAATGGCACATCAGCTGAAGCAACGGCATGAACAAGCCGTTGCTTCAGTGCGCATGTGCCTGCACGGTTTAGGAGATATCCACGGTAGCTACAGGTAAGCCTCGTTATTGGCTTATCTGTAGTAAAAAGTGGATTTTAAGCATTTACAACCACTTTAAGATGAAAAACCTTCAGTGTGCAGCAGCCTCTCCAGCACTCCCTAATACTTACTTACCTGAGCCCATCTCTGTCCAGCAATGTCCATGAGTCCCTCCGCCATCCGGGACTCTCCATCCTGATTGGAGCACCATTGGCTCCCACGACTGTCAAGCAAAGTCAGTTAGCCAATTCGGAGAGAGAGGGGGCGGTGCCGCATGGCAGCTCTGTGTCTGAATGGACACAAGGAGCTGTGACTCGTCTCCGGTGCCCTCATAGCAATCTGCTTGCTTTGAGGGCACTCAACAGGAGGGAGAGGCCAGGAGCAGCAAAGAGGGACATGAGAAGAGGAGGATCTGGGCTGCTCTGTGCAAAACCAACTGCATAGAGGAGTTGAGTATGACACGTTTGGTTTTTTATTTTTTTTGGTTTTTTTGTTTTTTTTAAAACGAAACTTTACAATCACTTTAACTTTTACAATATTTTGTCTTTTATTTTAGGGAGAGAGAGAGGGAAATGTATGGACCAAAAAAAAGGGGCCCAAAACCGAAAACATTCCTTCTAAAGGTGAGCTAAATCAATCAACTTCACATTTTAAAGAGGAACTGCAGTCTGCTGACCTAATTTGTAATAAAAAACATCTTTGCCATTCTATAGCTTCCCTCCAACCACTTTGCATATTATTTTATATATACTGTGATTCTGTACTTGCCAAATATGCTGCAGAAATCTCCCTCCACTAAGTCCATTTTAACTGTGGACAGCTGAAGCTGCTGCCTGTTCACTTCCTGAATTTACACAGAGGCACACCTCCAGCTCTCATTGGCCCTCTTATGACTCATCCCCCCTTCCTTCCTAGCAAACTCTCACAAGAGTGAGAGAGAGAGTTGTGCAGGATGTCATTAGCCTAGGCTTTTTACCAGACAAGAAACAGGAAGTGGGCTGTATAAGGTATTTACTGGCAGAAAAAAAAATGTTTTACTATCCAAAGTTAAAACAACAAGGGCAGGAGATTTAATAGATGGCAAGATGAAAAAATGACTGAAGGTCTGCTTTAAGGGATTTTTACTGTACAATAAATGTCGAGGGCAGCAGAGTAAAGGATTCGTTTTAAACACTTCTGGACCAAGCCTATTTCTGACACTTGTTTCTTACAAGTTAAAATCAGTATTTTTTGCTAGAAAATTACTTGGAACCCCCAAACATTATATAACATGGCAGTCGTTGCTATATTTTATGTGACACGGTATTTGTGCAGCGGTCTTTCAAACGCAAGTTTTTTGGGGGGGAAATACACATTTTTGAATTAAAAAATTATAAACCAGTAAAGTTAGCCCAATTTTTTTTGCATATTGTGAAAGATGTTGTTACACCGAGTAAATGGATACCCAACATGTTACGCTTTTAAATTGCATGCACTCGTGGAATGGCGACAAACTACGATACTTAAAAAATCTCCACAGGTGACGTTTAAAAATTTTTACCGGTCCTGTTTAGACTTTGGGCATGATTCACACTTGTGCAGTTTGCAGTTTGCATATTGCAGGTGCATTTTACGTTTTTTCAATACACATCTTTAAACCATTGAAGTCTATAGAACCAGAAAAAAAACCCTGGCCCTTTCCATAAAATTCACAGATGTGAACTACATCCATAGGAAACCATATTAAATGGACTGTAGTGTGTTTCTGAAAAACTGAAAATGCACTAAAAAATACATAGGTGTGAACCAGGCCTTACAGAGGAGGTCTTTTGCTAGACTTATTGCTCTTGCTCTAACGATCGTGGTGATACCTCACATGTGTGATGTGAACACTATTTCATTTGTGGGTGCGACTTACATATGCGTTTGGTGCGCGAGCTCGCGAAAAGGTGTTTGTTTTTTTTTTTTTATTGTTTCTTTTTTTATTTAACCTTGTCCCTTTTTTTTTTTTTTTTTTTTTTTTTTTTTTTTAAACAATCTTTTTATTGAATTTTTGCACAGAAAAACTATACATTGACACTTACTCAGACCAGACGGGCAACATACACGTCCTCGATATGGCCACGCAGGGCCCAAAACCTTCCCGAACTAACATAGTTCAACTATCCCCCCATCCCCCCCTCCCTCCCAACCCGACCACTGCCACGACCTTATAAATTTTGTTTATACTGCAAATCTACACTATATCTATATTCACCAAGTAAACATGCACTGTCCTTAACCTTTACCGATTTGCTCATTTTTCCCTGTCTATAGAATTATGTCAGAAAGCAACGACCTCCGAGGTATAACTGAGTAACAGTTTACCTGACAATTATCCCTTTAACTCAATTAAGACACCTCTATCAATACATATTCAGTAAGTTTAGCCCACCGTTTCCGATGAGTCCAACCATGCTTGCCATACTTTAGTAAATTTTTTAGGACAACCTCTGGCTCTATATGTAGCTTTATATAAAGGGATTGCTGAGTTTACCAAGCCTTTCCAAAAAGATATTGTGGGTGCAGCTGAGCTTTTCCATCGCAACAGTATGGCTTTTCTGGCATAGAATAGCCCTATGTTCAAAAGTGTGCGATGAGCCAAAGAAGGTACCACTTCTTCCACTAAACCAATGAGACATACCCTGGGCGATAATGGAACTGGGATACTAAGTACCTCAGACAGACAACCCGTGACCTCTGACCAAAAGTTTTGAATTGCTGGCCATCCCCAGAATATGTGCTCAGCATCTGCTGGAGAGTGCACACATCTCCAACATTTGCTGTCTATTGATGGATATATGCGCGAAAGCCTGGCTGGGGTAAGATAGATTTGATGTAAAAATTTAAATTGAATTAACCGATCCCTGGCTGACACTAAATGTTTAAAAGGGTGGTCCCACATATCATCCCAATCTTCTCCCTGAATATCAGGAATCTCCATCTCCCATTTTTCCCTGAATCTGGATATCCCCTTTGGAGTTTTCTTAAAAAGGGCTTTATATATTGATAACGGTTTAGTTAACTCCTCCTTCGTCAGAATGCCCTCAAGTGGTGAGGGGAGATATTCCACCCTTCTGTCATCAAACTGCACCCTAAAAGCATGGCGCAGCTGAAGGTATCGGAAGAAGGTGGAATTCGGAAGGCTATGTCTTTCTTTGAGTTTATCAAAGGGTAGAAGCTCTCCCTCACGTGCAATATCTTCCAGTTTTTTAATGCCCTTATCTGCCCATACTGTAGGATCCGGGATGGAGCAAAAATGCTCTAAATTTGGGTTAAACCATAGCGGTGTTGATGGTGAGACTCTCAGGTAACTAGGTGATACCAGTGTAGTAGTAACATCCCAGGCCCTTATGGTGGCTTTCATTGAGACTGTTATAGGAAGGATTGATTTTTGACCTCTGTAGAGGGCCAGACGCAAGCCTTCGTATGAGCCCATGTGCGCCGCCTCCAGCACTGTAGCAGAGTCTCCAGCATCAGCCATCAACCAGCGTCTGGCAAACACCATCTGACCGGCCAGATAATATTTGTGCCAGTCTGGGAGTGCCAACCCTCCCTGTCCCCACGGTTCCTGCAAAGTTTTTATATTAATTCTGGGTGACTTTGGATACCAAATAAAAGATCCTATTATTCCATCAAGGGTGGAGCAGAAGGCCTTAGAGATCCAAGTGGGGGAGTGGCGTAAAAAATATAATATAGCTGATAGAAATTTCATTTTAATCAGACTAACTCTTCCCATTAGCGAGAGGGGTAACTTTTTCCAAATTTGCGTTTTCTGCTTTAACCTGGTCACCAAGGGAAGGAGATTCAATTTCATATAATCCTGAATATTTTCCGTTATTTTGACCCCTAAATACGTGATAGAGAAGACCCACCTTAATGGAAGAGTATTATCCCGCCTGATCTGTGCCTCGGGACCCAGTGGTAATATAGACGACTTGTTCCAATTCACCCGTAATCCTGAATAGGTGGCAAATTTATCCAGAATTTTAAGAGCCGCTGTAAGAGAAGGCCCCGGATCCTTCAAGAATAGCAACAAGTCGTCTGCATATAGCGCTACACACTCAGTAATAGATCCCACTTGAACCCCCCCGACCTCACTGGATTTTCTTAGTGCCCTAGCAATAGGTTCCATCATTAATGCAAAAATAAATGGGGAAAGTGGACACCCCTGCCTAGTGCCCCTACCAATATTAAAAAAATTCTGAGACTGTGAACCCCAACCTAATTGCTGTCTGGGGGGCCTTGTATAGCATCTCTATCCACCGACAAAAACTAGGGCCGAACCCCATAACACTCAGAACCTCGTGCATATATGACCAATCCACCGTGTCAAACGCTTTCTCTATGTCTATAGAGACCACGACCTTGGCAGGTATCTCAGAGATGTCTAGTTGGAGATGTGTGAACAATCTTCTTAGGTTTGTGTCTGTGGACATGCCTGGCATAAAACCGGTTTGGTCAATATCTACCACAGTGGAGATAATCTTTGCTACCCGTGATGCTAAAACTTTTGCAAGAATCTTCCGATCCATATTTAACAAAGCAATGGGTCTATACGAGGAGCATTCTTGGGGATCCTTTTCTGGCTTCAACAGGAGTATCAAGTATGACTCCATCATTGAATCCGGCAAGGATCCCTGTTCCCAAGAATACCTAAAGAGTTTTGTCAATTTTGGAGCCAGCTGAGACAAATACGTCTTATAGAAGTCTGCGGGAAACCCATCTGGACCCGGGGCCTTGTTTGGGGGAAATGCTAATATGGCTGCCTCCACCTCCAGAACAGAGATTGGTTCCTCTAAAGCTGCAATATCTTCATCTGACAACTTTGGCATGGAAAGACTTTGCAATAATTCAGTCAACTCTACGTGGTTATAAGGAGGTAAGGGTGAGTACAACCGGGTATAGAACCCTACAAACTCTTTGAGGATAGCTGTTGGTTCCGTAATAAGGTTCCCATCCTCCCCTTTTACCACTGAAATATTAACCGGTGACTTTTGTTCTGCAACCAGATTAGCCAAAAGCTTACCATTTTTATCCCCTTCGGCGAAGATGGTCTCCACCCTCTGTCTTATCTCATTGCTAGCCAATGTTTTAAAATATATGTCAATTGAGCGTCTAGAGTCCAGTAAGGATAAATACCTGTCCTCGGAAGGGGAATCTGCATGTAGCTGTGCAGCCTCCCGTTCCCTGGCCAGGAGGGACTCACCCTCATATGCCTGATATTTTTTGGCCGACCCGATTGCAGAAATACACTCACCCCTCACTACCGTTTTGAAAGCATCCCACTCTACCGGGGGGGTAACTGAGCCCTCATTTGCCTTCCAATATACGTCTATCGACTTTTGTACGTGAGTACATACTTGCTCCTCCAATAGCCACCCTGGAGACAGCTTCCAGCCCCCTTTTTTCGGACCCGAGGGAAAGGCAAGTGTAATCAGAAGAGGGTTATGATCAGAGACCTCACCTGATAGATATTGCGAGGCAAAGACGTGTTTAAGAAGGAGGTGATTTCCAAAAGCTAGATCAATCCTTGCTGAGGATTTGTGTGTGGAGGAAAGGTGAGAATATGAGAGTATCTGGATGTTTCCTTCTCCAAATTTCTGTCATACCCGCCATGGCTGCCCAGGAGCAGAGATTCACCGATGCCGCCCTAGCGGCATTAGAAGAATCCAACACCCCGTCCAGAATGGCATTATAGTCTCCCATAAGGAGCATAGGAATATGAAGAAATGGAGCCAGTGTCACCATTAAATCATATAGAAGTTTGACCTGAAAGGGTGGAGTCAGATAAATATTCACCAATATGAACTTGTGATTACACACTTCTAGAGATACCACCACATATCGACCCCCCGGATCAGAAATCACCTAATGGATTGTACAGGCAATTGCTTTACTTATTAAAATGGATACACCTCTTGCGTATGTAGAATACGTGGAATGTATCGTCCTTTGGATCCAGTGTTTACGTAGAGACAGAATTTTGCTACCCTCCAAGTGTGTCTCCTGCAGGAGGACGATATGTGCTTTCGTCTGTCTAAGGCATTGAAAGACCGCTGTTCTTTTGAACTTATTATTTAACCCTCTTACATTCCATGACATCATTTTGATTTTGCTATCCATTAGAGAAGAGAACTGACCATAATATTGTTAGGATAAATACTGAGCAAGAAAAGAGGCAACCACACCCCATATGATGACACGTGCATCAGCACAGACTTACATGTATACCTTACAAAAGACCCGTGGCAGTGGTCTAACAAAACACCCCCTGCTACCATACCAGAAACTGTAACCAACCAAAACAAAAATTTAAAACAAAAATGAAAAAGAAAAAGAAAAATTGTCCAGTATGTAGCTTGATCCCGATAACAAACCAACTTGAGAGAGTTCCACCCCGTGAATCGAAAGTTCGGCATTTGTTGAAAAATCCAATGACTTCACCAGAATTCCGGTAATTGTCTGTTTGAGGTGAGCACTTGCACCTGACCATTGTCCTCAATGTACTAGCAGGTGACTCAATTGTGCAGATGTATGAGGCACTGTATTGATACACCTTGCATAGTGTAAACAACCACAGTACCCCATAATAAGGGAAGAAAAATAAAAACATTTTTTTTTTTAAATTAGAAACGGCCTGCATAATATGTAAATAACCAGAATTCTATATATGCAGAGAAAAAATAAAGAAAACCAAAAAAAACAGGCTTGCCGGAGGGTTCAACTATAGGCTAAGAAAAATGCAGTATACCCTGGTATTACTTCAGTGCTTTTTTTAGAGCTAACAACCCCTATGCAGATATAGCAGCCAGAGTCATAAACGGCACTAGACCCCCAGAGATGAATGTTTGGGGCCATTCCTAAAGTAGTAAAAAGGAAAAAAGAAACGGAAAAAAAACAGAAACCCAGCTCAGTCGCCATCTTGCCTGGCAAAAAGCTTCATGGATTTGTATCCAGCCAGTCGCATGCTTCTTGCGGTGTGTCAAAGAACTTTACTGAACCTTTAAATTGGACCCGGAGACGACTTGGATACAACATGCTGTATTTCAACTCCTTTTCTCTGAGCCTTCTCTTGACATCTGTAAAAGATCTCCGTCTGCGCTGTGTCTCCGCTGAGAAATCAGGAAACGGCATTATACGTGCGTTTTCATATTTGAGATCCTGATGCTTCCTCGCTTCGGCTAGTAACATGTCTCTGTCCTTGTAGTTCAGGAACCGTACCAGGAAAGGGCGAGGTGGGGCACCTGACGGCCTTACTCCTGTGGGGACTCTGTGCGCTCTCTCCGCCACATAAGTTGGGGGGAGGTCGCCCAAGGATAATAACGATTTAAAGAACTGTTCAGCAAAGGTTGACGGGTTTGACCCCTCCACCCCCTCAGGAAGTCCCACCACTCTTAAATTATTTCTGCGTTGGCGGTCTTCCGCGTCATCTGCTCTATGTTGTAGCGCCCGGACCATATCCTTCAGCTCATTCAATTGTGAGCCTTGCATATGTGAGACATCCTCCACCTCCGAGATTCGATCCTCGGCTGTCGTCAGTCTGCCCCTGATCTTATCAAGATCATGGCGGATAAGATTGCACTCTGACGCCAAACAGTCAATGCGACTGACCAGTTCCGTTTTTGAGGCCGCTATGGCTTCCAGGATGGGCCCTGTAATAGCATCCGTATCTACCTCTATCTCCTGTGACTGCATGGCAGGGATCCCTGGAGCTTTGTGTGAGGGAGATTCACGCTGCGCCATCTTCCCTGTGTGTGCCTGGGCGCGCTGGGAAACAGGAACCAAGATGGCGTGGGCGGAGCCAGACGCCATGCTCTCCTGAGAGCGCAGCTGCCTCTGACCTGACGGCGGCTGGGGATGCTGTTTGCCCTGCTTCTTCGTTGTCGAGGAAGGCATCGTTCTGTTCCCGTTCCCTTCCCCCAGATCATAGTCACACTTGTGGGGAATAGTATCAAAGCAGTCAGGCACAAAACAGGATCATAGAGCAGATGAGTACCGGAGCTCCGGGAAGACACTTCCTGCCGCGATCACATCCCGCCACGCCCTAACCTTGTCCCTTTTAAATTAAAAAAAAAAATTGGATCACTTTTATTGCTGTCACAAGGAATGTAAACATCCCATGTGACAGTAGTAGGCAGTGACAGGTACTCTTTATGAAGGGATCGGGGGTCTAAAAGACCCCAAATCCCTCTTCTGCACTTCAAAGTATTCAAAACGCCAAAATCGGCATTTTAAAATACTGACTTTTTCTTTTTAAATTGGCGCCATTGGCAGCCGAGTAAATCGGAAGTGACGTTACGATTCCGAATGTCCCCTCCTGCTTCCTATGATAACAGCCGAGCAGCTTATTAGCGGCATCGGTTGTTATCATGAGAGAGCCGTCCGCTAGCTCTAAAAATTGGTACTGGGGTGAAGCCTGCAGCTGCAGGCATCACCCCGGTATAGCCACTTCAACCAAATGATGTACAGGTACGTGATTTGGCATGAAGTGGTTCATTTTCATATTTCAAGTACAAAAGATGTATAGTATTAACTGTGTGGAATTTGAAAGGTAATATTTTTCCCAGATAATTATCTATCAGTTTCTTATCACGTTACATTAATAATGTTTGACGTATGAATTTTTCATTAATTAATTCATTTAAATGCAGCTTTATGTAGGTTTCAGATGTTCAGACAAGTTGGATTTTGCACATGGGGAAATATTTGAAAACCAGGTCGCTGAAAAGGAGCTAATCCGATTTGACTAGTGAATTTAAAGCCCAGTTTCAAAGTGTCAGGCTTTGGTAAAACCGAAAAAGAGCTACACACACACACACACACACACACACACACACACACACACACACACACACACACACACACACCACTACAAGATTCAGTGCTGGTCGTCTTCCAGTTTGAATCACACCCACCATCACTTCCAATGAGTCTAGTACATCAAAGGCCAACCTCCTGGGGGCTCATAGGAGAATGCTGCAATGAACGGTGCCACCTGTGGATGCATAGTACGCATTAGTACGGCCCGTGTGAACAAGGCCGAAGTGTATTCTGTAAGCACTAAAGAGTAATCTTGGCCACATTGTTCTTTCATGTGCCATGGTTGCATTGCAGAATACGCTATATAGGTATATACTGTTGGAAAACACATAATGTTTGTACTGGATCACTGAAACTATTTTTATTGTTAAATGGTAAATAGCTTGTTATTACTAGATACTTGCACCAAGTAATACATTTTCTTGCTTTACAGGCTCAAGCTAAGGCAAATGCAAAGACCTATGAATTCCGAAAGGACTCTACTCGTGGTGTAAGAATTCCTTACCCTAGTCGTCCTTCTCAACAAGTATCCTCATCTAGGTCAAGGGAAGGGTTAAGGAGTGCCCCAAACTCTCCACAAGAGAGCAACGGGGCAAATGATGATGTCTTTAAAGAGATATTAAGCAGGCCAGATAATGAAGGGGAGCGATTTACCTTACACTTTAAGAAAAAGAAACATCACCGTGGAAAGGGACTACATAAGGAAGATGCTCAATCCATAAGAATGTCTCCTACTAACCCTAGTAGTCAGGTTGGACATGTGCCTGGTTCTACCAGGGTACATGAAGCAGGAGCACTAAAATATAAATCAACATACAGTGTCATACAGCTTGCAAGACGGCAGAACTCAGAACTAGGGTCAACAAGCCAGACCGATCTTTGTTTCTCACCTAAGGAACTTGGAGATGCACACACAAGACACAATCAAAAATTGAGTTATGATGGACATACACATAAGACAAATTTTAGAAGTGGTACTAAAAGTTCCAAATCCCAAGAGACAATCATCCCAAAAAACAGGCACAACTCTGGATACCATCAGCAGGTATCTGATTTCTACAAGGATGCTTTGGTAACACATGGCGGAAAGCCCTCTCTTATTGCTCGTATTCCTGTGGCCAGAATACTTGGGGAACCAGAAGACGAGACTTGGAGACCCTCAGCAGATAACTTGGAGAAAGTAATAGTGACAGATGTGACTTCAAACTTTCTGACAGTGACAATAAAGGAAAGCAACACAGATGAAGGATTTTTTAAAGATAAAAGATGATCATATTTAATATATTTGTATATGTAGCATTCACAGAGTTAGGTGCTGTAGTATTTTATATGTATGTGTAAATATTATATACCCATACATTTTTCACAAGTACATAAACCTTTGTAAAATATATTGTAAAATAATTAAATAATTCCTTATATAAAGTGAACAGCGATGCTGCACCAAGAAAAAAAATATATACCATATATTTGGAGTTCAATCACCTATATAAACACACAGCATATTTTGCAATATTGAATACACACAAACCTATATAATACATACCTATAAAACAGTGTATCATGGTGGATACATTTTGCTTTTTTATGACACTGTTCAAAAATAGACTCCTGTCAAAGTGAAAACAGTTCTCTGCAAAGAGATTTAAATTAAATACAACAATGGAGATCACCTGTATGTAATTAAGGGTGTGAAGTGACTAGTATAAATGCACATGTATCTGAAAGGTCAAAATTCTGATAAGTCCGTATCATGGTATAACCTACATTATGAAGACAACAGAAGGCTCTAAGCAACTGTGAAACCACTTCAGGGAATGGATGGTGACTGAAAATCCCTTGGAGTACAGTTATAACAAATATTAAGAAATGGAACGAGTTTATCACAGTTGTAATCGGCTACAGGCTGACCACCAAAATTGAGAGCTTGTGCAAGAGAGTAGTTGGTGAGAGAAGCAAACAAGTATTACAACTCTAACAACGCTAACAACTCTAAAGGAGTTAAGCTGTCCCTGCTGAACCGGACAGATTTTGATCAGTGTGTGGCAACCTCCTCCCAACAGAAGTTAATCTTTTGAACATTTTCTATAGAAGAAACATATTGGAAACATTTCCTTGATTTGCAGCCACTAATCAATGTATTCTGATAGCAGCCAGTGCTGTCAGAATGCACTGTCCAGGGGTTGATATTGTGGGATTGGGGGAGTCCTTTCATCCATTTTCTGTGTAGATGGAGGAATCTATTTTTTTTTCTTTCAACCCTCTGGCTTAAGTTAAAAGCTGACAGCTGAGATTTTAGATACTATGCATACAACTGTTGCCCGGGGGCTTTACTGGTTGCAGCTATAGTCATGGCCAAAAATATTGGCACCCCTACATTTCTGTCAGATAATGCACCACTTCACTCAAAAAGTTGTTGCAGTTACAAATGTTTAGCTCATGTTTAGTCTCATGTTTATTTCTTTTGTTTGTATTGGTATGACACAAAAAGGTGGAGAAACAAAAAGCCAAATCTGACACGCAAAACTCAAAAATGGACTGGACAAAATTATTGGCATCTTTTTCAAAATTGTATGAAATAATTGCAATTTAAGTTTGTGATTCTCCTGTAAGTCATATTTAAACTCACCTTTATCAATTATCTGGTGCTGACAATATAGAAATCATACCAGCAACCAGTTAAAATGATGAAAAATTGACTCAACCTTTCTGTTGTGTGTCTGTGTGCCACATAGAGTATGGAGAAGAGAAGGAGCTGCAAGGAATTGTCTAAGGATTTGAGAACGAAAATAGTGGAAATGCATGGACAGTCTCAAGGTTACATGTCCAGCTCCAAAGATCTTAATGTTTCTGTGTCCATTGTGCATAACATTGTCAAGAAGTTTACAGCCCATGGCACTGTAGCTAATCTCTCTGGACGTGGACAAAATAGAAAAATTGATCAAAGATTGCAACAAAGGATTGTTCGAATGGTGGATAAAGAACCTCGATGAACTCCCAGACAAATTCAAGCTGACCTTCAGGTACAGGGTACAACTGTGTCAACTCGCACTGCACATCGCCATCTGAATGAAAAGGGACTCTGTTAGGAGATGGAGAGTGATGGATGAAGGGCGCGTGATCAAGCTCACATCAAAACATATAAAATTTATTTCAGAGGAAATAAAGAGCAAATAAAAACAATTGAATAATACCAATACTACGTATCATGCAAACAGGTGACAAAATGTAAAAGACATGAAAAATTAAAAATGGGTTAAAAATATCATGAGCCCATGTTAAGGCGGGTGTTTAGAGTTGGCTAACGCGTTTCGAGGATAACCTCTTCATCAGAGCCTATTGAGAACCAGGGTGCAGTCTCTATATGCCAGTAGGCCAAAATATGTACATCAACATGATGGCTAGTTGGAAAAAACGGCCTGAAATGGAAGGTGCGATATTCTGTGTTCCATCCCAGTCCACGTTCAAGCGTTCTAGGTGGAACAGAGATCAGAAAAGAATATATATATATATATATATATATATATATATATATATATATATATATATATATATATATATATATATATATATATATATATATATATATATATATATATATATATATATATATATATACATGTATACAAATTATAGACGCGTGTGCACCTGTGTGCACATGCACAGGCACACACGTATATACAAACAATATGAAAAAAACAATATGAAAAAAACATATATATATATATATATATATATATGTGTACGTATACATACATACACACACATATAGAGAGACAGAATATCAGCTAAAAATGCAGTATGAGGCACATGGCAAGAATATGCAACAAGAAATCAAACAAACGAACAAAGAACGCATGATGGGTAAATATGCATAAAACAATAACACGATAAGTGAATATAAATGGATCGATGAATGAATATGATAAACTGGAAACACATATGTGTACAGAGAATTGGTAAAGGAACAATATCTATCCCAATTGGATACGGCATAGTGTTTAGAAATAACATACATGAATGGTCAAAGATAGAAAAATATAGATACATACATACGCATACATGTATGACTCAGAGGAGTTTATTTGAGAAATTGTTGTATTAGTTGGAAGACATATATATATTGGTGAGTGAGAAAGGTAGTGGGGAGATGACGAGCTGGTGCCTTGTCATGTGAAAAACACACCTACCTATGTGATAATAGATGGTGCGTGGGTTCTCCTTTAAGTTTGTAGAGAAATGGTTATGGGGTGGTGTGGACCTGGAGGAGGGGGGAGGGAGAAAGGAAACATGATGTTAAACAGGACCCACGATTTTGACCTGGGGGGGGGGGGGGGAGGATCCCCCAGGGCACTGGCAGGCAATCATATCATGGCATATAGCTAGATAGATAGATACATGAATAAATGAAAAGGCTGTGTACCTGTCACGGGCTGGGTGGAGGGGAGATCTTTTGACCTGTATACTCCTGGGAAGGTGCTGTCCAGTAAATGGAGGATGGAGGGGGGTGAAGGTCTCATGAGAGAAAGCTGCAGCCGTGTGTGTCCGCAGCAGTCTCTCTGTCTCAGGTGAAGGAGGATGGCAGACAAGAATAGTTGCTTTAAAGCCGGTTGAGGGGGCGGGCCTGAGCGTGGGCTGCAAGAGAATAGGATGAATGGGAGGTGTGGGTGTGGCCAGCGGTGGGACGCACGCCGTCAGGTGGGTGGGCGTGGTTGTGCGCTCCAAGGGCGGTCACATGATCTGGCTCCTGTCAGCGCCTGGAGACGATAGGAGCTCCAGGCGGAAGAATGAGCTCCTATCGTCTCCAGGCGCTGACAAGAGCCAGATCATGTGACCGCCCTTGGAGCGCACAACCACGCCCACCCGCCTGACGGCGTGCGTCCCACCGCTGGCCACACCCACACCTCCCATTCATCCTATTCTCTTGCAGCCCACGCTCAGGCCCGCCCCCTCAACCGGCTTTAAAGCAACTATTCTTGTCTGCCATCCTCCTTCACCTGAGACAGAGAGACTGCTGCGGACACACACGGCTGCAGCTTTCTCTCATGAGACCTTCACCCCCCTCCATCCTCCATTTACTGGACAGCACCTTCCCAGGAGTATACAGGTCAAAAGATCTCCCCTCCACCCAGCCCGTGACAGGTACACAGCCTTTTCATTTATTCATTTATCTATCTATCTAGCTATATGCCATGATATGATTGCCTGCCGGTGCCCTGGGGGATCCTCCCCCCCCCCCCCCCCCCCCAGGTCAAAATCGTGGGTCCTGTTTAACATCATGTTTCCTTTCTCCCTCCCCCCTCCAGGTCCACACCACCCCATAACCATTTCTCTACAAACTTAAAGGAGAACCCACGCACCATCTATTATCACATAGGTAGGTGTGTTTTTCACATGACAAGGCACCAGCTCGTCATCTCCCCACTACCTTTCTCACTCACCAATATATATATATATGTCTTCCAACTAATACAACAATTTCTCAAATAAACTCCTCTGAGTCATACATGTATGCGTATGTATGTATCTATATTTTTCTATCTTTGACCATTCATGTATGTTATTTCTAAACACTATGCCGTATCCAATTGGGATAGATATTGTTCCTTTACCAATTCTCTGTACACATATGTGTTTCCAGTTTATCATATTCATTCATCGATCCATTTATATTCACTTATCGTGTTATTGTTTTATGCATATTTACCCATCATGCGTTCTTTGTTCGTTTGTTTGATTTCTTGTTGCATATTCTTGCCATGTGCCTCATACTGCATTTTTAGCTGATATTCTGTCTCTCTATATGTGTGTGTATGTATACGTACACATATATATATGTTTTTTTCATATTGTTTGTATATACGTGTGTGCCTGTGCATGTGCACACAGGTGCACACGCGTCTATAATTTGTACACATGTATATGTATGTATATATATATATATATATATATATATATATATATATATATATATATTTCTTTTCTGTTCTCTGTTCCACCTAGAACGCTTGAACGTGGACTGGGATGGAACACAGAATATCGCACCTTCCATTTCAGGCCGTTTTTTCCAACTAGCCATCATGTTGATGTACATATTTTGGCCTACTGGCATATAGAGACTGCACCCTGGTTCTCAATAGGCTCTGATGAAGAGGTTATCCTCGAAACGCGTTAGCCAACTCTAAACACCCGCCTTAACATGGGCTCATGATATTTTTAACCCATTTTTAATTTTTCATGTCTTTTACATTTTGTCACCTGTTTGCATGATACGTAGTATTGGTATTATTCAATTGTTTTTATTTGCTCTTTATTTCCTCTGAAATAAATTTTATATGTTTTGATGTGAGCTTGATCACGCGCCCTTCATCCATCACTCTCCATATAGCCTACCTGACCACCCCGGGGTCATTCTCTGGGCAGCGGGACATGCAATACCATCTCTTCTAGCTTTAGCTACAGTTCACAATACTACTCTTCTCAAACCCAATCAGACCCTCACAAGCGCAGGAGTAATTTCTTCCTTGTCCACACTCTGTTAGGAGACCCAGGAGGACACCACTGCTGACACAAACATAAAAAAGCCAGATTGGAGTTTGCCAAAACTTACCTGAGGAAGCCAAAATCCTTTTGGGAGAATGTGTGCTGTGGATAGACGAAACAAAATTACAGCTTTTTGGTAAAGACCATCAGTTCTACTGTTTTCAGAAAAAGAAATGCAGACTTTAAAGAAAAGAATGCAGTCTCTACAGTCAAACATGGTGGAGGTTTACTGATGTTTTGGGGTTGCTTTTCTGCTTTAGGCACTGGATATCTTGACTCTGTGCATGGCATTATGAAATTTGAGGACTACAAAAGAATTCTGGGGTGCAATGTAGGGCCCACTGTCAGCAAAGTTGGGTCTCTATCAGAGCTCATGGGTCTTCCAGCAGGACAATGACCCAAATCACATGTTAATAAGTATCTAGAAATGGTTTAAGACAAAGCGCTGGAGAGTACTGAACTGGCCAGCCATCAGTCCAGACCAAAATCCCATAGAGCACCTGTGGAGAGATCTCAAAACAGCAGTTGGGAAAAGGAACCCTTCCAAAAGTCTATTTCTCTTGATTAATTAAAAGAAAAAAACATTCCCATTTTGATTTCATGTTCTGCAATAAAATATGAAAACTTCCAAATAGATGAATCCTTTTTATAAGCACTACATATATATGTGTGTGTGTGTATGTTTGCTTTTTTTTAACACTAATTTTTTCAGGACAGCTTTTGAGCTTTTAAAAGTTTCTTTACTTTCCTTGTATTTGTAAAACCTGCCACATTGCATGAAATTACCAGTCAGTCAGTCAGTTAGTCTTAAATAAAATATCAGTGTTAAAAAATTAAAAAATGGGAACACACACACTATAAAGGGCCTTTTGCATGATAGGCAACAGTCTCAACTGTTTTCTCATTCAAATCACAGGTACTTTAATTTATCACTTTTATTTTGGTGTTTTAGATATTTAACTTTATTTGGCATTTTTGGTATGTCATTTTTAAACTCCTAATTTCATGTTTTTGAATGTTGTACAATGCCATGTTTCAAATATATGTAGTAACTTCCCCTTTTTTGATTTGCTATGGTTTGCGTTAAAATTTATTGTGGTACCGTACCGTATTGTATTGTGTTTTGCCTTTTTCATAAGTCTACCATCTGTTAATGCACTTGTTCTAATTTTTCAATACAAAATACTGCCTAAAGCACATCTTAGGAAATGTTGCTGTAAAAATAGTTTGATGCATTGTTCTTGTTTTATATTGAATGTTTTGCTGCACAAGCAATTTCCCACAACTATACGATGAGAATTGTCCCTACTGTCTCTCATTCAGTTAAAGAGTCACCGACCAAGTTCCTCCTTGCAGTCTTTCAAGTCTTTGCTTAAGAAGAACAGGGCTTCTGGGTATGGAAGAGAGTATGTACATGAGCCTAAGTGGCCACGGGGTGTTGGCAGTAAAGTCATTTACCCATGTAAGATCTAACACTCAAGCTTACTCAATATGGACTCCTGCAGGAAGGAACATATATTGGCGAGTATACATTGCTGGTGGGTGACCATCTCTTTAAGTTACTGTGATGTGCTACTTAAGTCACAGAGCCATGTGTGACTTTGCAGTGTCCCAATTACTAATTAACCACTTCAGCCCCGGAAGATTTGGCTGCTCAATGACGAGGCCATTTTTTTGCGATACGGCACTGTGTCGCTTTAACTGACAATTGCGCGGTCGTGCGACGTTGTACCCAAACAAAATTGACGTCCTTTTTTCCCACAAATGGAGATTTCTTTTGGTTTTATTTGATCACCTCTGTGGTTTTAATCTCTTGCGCTATAAACAAAAGAGCGACAATTTTGAAAAAAACACAATGGGGGTTATTTACGAAAGGCAAATCCACTTTGCACTACAAGTGCACTGAAAGCACACTTGGAAGTGCAGTCGCTGTAGATCTGAGGGGAACATCTGAAATGAGGTGAAGTTCTGCTGATTTTATCATCCAGTCATGTGCAAGCTAAAATTATTATGTTTCTTTATCGTACATCACGGGACACCGAGCAGCCATAGTAATTATTATGTGGGTTATAGGCCACCTTCAGATGATGGACACTGGCACACCCAAGACAGGAAGTCCCCCTCTATATAACCCCTCCCATACAGGGAGTACCTCAGTTTTTTTTTGCCAGTGTCTAAGGTGTTGGTCACGGGTAAAGATGTGCTAAAGAAAGCTCCGCTGCAGGATCCTTACTGGGTTATGGAGCTATGCAACTGGATCCATTCAAGGTGCCAAGAAAAGGCCAAGATGGATGGTACCCGGGCCTCGTGGAAGAACAAGGTTTTGCCTGTAATGCTTCTCTTAGAGAGCTGGTCCCTGGAATCCAGCACTTTGGTCTTTCAACTGAATACCAAAAGTCTTATGGCAGGGTGCTATACCCAGTCCCTGAAGGTCTGTCATGACTTGGCCCGTCGTGATGGGTGAAGATTGGGTCTGTCTGGTCTCCAGCAGTATCCTGCGGCGGGAAAGGTAAGTGAAGATAATCCTAAGAAACACATGGTTCACTTATGGGTTTCTTCCTATTTGGGTAGATGTTGTCTTGCCTGTCTTTCGCCACTAGAGGGTGTGAAAGTTTAAACATACCTGGTGTTTACTTACCATGCTTCCCAGTGATGATGCTCGGTGCAGCAGGTCTTGAAAGGATCAGTTTGCTTTTCTCCAGCCTCAGTCTCCAGGAGGAGAAGGAAGGGATCGTCCGTCTTCTGTGCGGCGCTGGCAGTTCCCCTAAGCAGACCCCTTGCCTCTGTTCTCTTTACCCCCCGGCGGCTGTCTCGTGCACACGTGCGTGGGAATTGAACGTTTTAAATGGAACATTCGGACGGCAGGAAGGGGGGCATGGTTAGCGCGGCCGACGTGCGTGTGGGTTTCAGCGTGCACGTTCGTTAACGACGCAGAGCGGGCTAATTTTTTAAGAAAGCCTCACTATAAGAGATCTGAGCATTTGGAGGGACACGAGCATTCCTGGGCACATAAGCTGTGTGTGGATTCAGGCATTCCTAAGACACGTCTACTCAGCATCAGGCTGAGCAGTAATAGCAGTAATATATATATATATATATATATATATATATATATATATATATATATATATATATATATATATATATATATATATATATATATATATATATATATATATATATATAAATATTAGAGCTGCACGATTCTGGCCAAAATGAGAATCTCAATTTTTTTGCTTAGAATCAACAGATCACGATTCTCATGATTCTCGCGGCGTAAAATCTTTTACATTATACAAACAAAATGGGCTAACTTTACTGGTTAGGATTTTTTTTTTTTTTTTAATTCATTAAAGTAATTTTTTCAAAAAAATTGCATTTGAAAAACCGCTGCGCAAATAGTGTGACATAACATTTTTCAACAACCACCATTTTATTCTCTAGGGTGTCTTCTAAAAAAATTATATATAATGTTTGGGGGTTCTAAGTAATTTTCTAGCAAAAAAAAATTATTTTAACTTGAAACCAACAAATGTCAGAAAAAGGTTTAGTGTTTAAGTGGTTAAACTTTTTTCACACAGTCTATTCCATTGACCAATTGTTACAATGTTAATACTTAAGTTCAACTGATAAAGAATGTTTTGATTCTTGGCAGACTGCCCAGTTTTTCTCTTCCTTATCTTTTGACAGCCCCGCAGAGGGGCTGTAGCTGCAGCAATGGGGGGGGGGGGCGCAAAGGCGTCACCTTCCGGGTCTGAGGATCCTGGTCATGTGTCCGCAGTACCTTCCTCTCCTGAAAGACCTGAAGCAGCCAGCCAGGATGAGCGATTGGGCCTATCAGGCATTGCTGCTTCTCCCAACATTTCAGCCCCTGCATACGTCACTGAGGACGTTTTTTCTTCGGCTTTGGTTGGCTTAGAGGAAAGGTTAGCTGCTTTAATCGCAACTTCTTCCCGGAATGGGAAAAGCGTGTTGGGTCCCCTTCCCCCACCCCGGACCCCCAAGCAGGGGAACAGCAGTGGGCGGATGATGAATTACCATCAGGGGGCCGGGAAGAGGGACAGACTGATGGTTCTCTCTCTGAAGAGTCAGTTTCAGAACCGGCAGTTGATGCTGCTATTTCTTGCGTGAATAAGAGTCTAACTTGTCCAGTGGACAATGTCCAGGTGTTTAGGGATCCAGTAGATACAAAGCTGGAATCCTTGCTTAAGACCTCTTTTGCTATGGCTGGAGCAGTGACTCAACCTGCAGTAGCAGCAATTAGCATTTATCAATCCCTAAAAGACCAAATGAAGCAGGTCATTAAACTTGTACCTGCTCAACAGGCTCGGAACTTGGCCGACTTGCCCAGGGCCTTATGTTTTGCGGTTGACGCTATTAAGGATTCCATTCATCAGGCATCACACCTTGCTCTCTTGCTAGTGCAGATGTGCAAAATTCTGTGGCTAAAGTACTGGTCAGCCGAATCGCCATGCAAGAAACTGTTGGGGTTCCCCTTTCATGGGGAGCGGCTGCTCTGGGATGATTTGGACAAATACATCCAGAAAATTTCAAATGGTAAAAGTACCCTTTTACCAATTAAAAAGAAAAAGTAGGCGTCCTTCCTTTAAATGTGTGTCCTCTCCAGGACCAGGGGCAACAGCCTCCAGGCAGTCACGAAGGTCTCCGCCATCAGGTTAAGAGAGACCTCAAGGACCTAAACCAGTTCCTAAGCATCCGCTCTTTTCACATGGAGTCAATCCGGTCAGTGGTCTCCATCCTACAGGAAGGAGATCATCTAACGTCAATAGACATCTGATGCATGCTCAGACCGATGCTGCTGCCTGGCAGGGAGGGTGCGCCCCGGCCCCGGAGGTCGTGGGCCACCCGGGAGCTTCCACCATACCTGGGACGGGCCTCCCTCCCCCCGCGGTCCCTGACAGTGAGTCTGCCAGGACCCGAAGGAGAATCAAACTGGTCAGACGGACGCCGCTGGTGGCGGAGGCGGGTGAGGGCACGAGCTGAGTGGTTTTAACCGGCCGCCCCCCCACATCCCCTCGCCTGGCTGGCCACCAGCACCGGTGGCTGAGCGCAGATTTTCTCCGACAGCCCCGATACCTCCGCAAGGCACCCTCCCATGGACCAGCTGTGGGAGAGCGTGACGTTGAGGCAGACGGGGAGGGGTGGCTTTGGCCGAGCCTCCTGCCCGCCTCTCAAGCGCCCCCCACGGCCACCTTCGACGAGGCGGACGGCGCCCCCCTCCACCCACGGCACACAGCTCTCCCTCCCCCGGGAGGCTGGTTCTGACGACAGTCTACCTGGTTGATCCTGCCAGTAGCATATGCTTGTCCCAAAGATTAAGCCGTGTAAGTACACGTGGCCAGTACAGTGAAACTGAGAATGGCTTATTAAATCAGTTAGGGTTGCTTTGATGCCTCCATCGGCTACGTGGATAACAGTGGTAATTCTAGAGCTAATACATGCCGACGAGCGCTGACCCCCAGGGATGCGTGCATTTATTAGACCAAAACCACTTCCGGGGGCTCCGGCCCCTTCCCCAGCCACTTTGGTGACTAGATAACCTCGGGCTGATTGCACGCCCCCGTGACGACGATACATTTGGATGTCTGCCCTATCAACTTTGATGCTCCTTTCTGTGCCTACCATGGTGACCTCGGGTAATAGGAAATCAGGGTTTGATTCCGGAGTGGGAGCCTGAAAAACGTCTACCACATCCAAGGAAGGCAGCAGGCGTGCAATTTACCCACTCCCGACTCGGGGAGGTAGTGATGTAAAATAACAACAGTACAGGACTCTTTCCAAGCCCTGTAATTGGAATGAGTACACTTTTTAAATCCTTTAACGAGAAACTATTGGAGGGTAAGTCTGGTGCCAGAAGCCGCGGTAATTCGTTGAGTGAGGATGTGTGTTCATGTGCTCCCGATAGGAACCAGAAGCCTTGGAGAGGAGGGGAGCAATGGCCTCCTCAAGCCCAGGCAGAGGGAATGTTTCCCGGCCTGGAGGACCGCAAAGCCTCCTGGTCTTCAAGGACCTAACCAGGGAGGAGAGACTGTTCCTGGGTACCCAGGTAGAGATCCTCGATTGGACCAAGCCCCAGCCCAGGGAGGATGCTAGTAAGGCCCAGAAGAGGAGGGTGAGAATTAAGGCCCTCATGAAAAAGGCAACACTGGCCTTCTGTTCAAGGACGTCGGTTCTAACAAACCTGAGGAACAGAAGGGATCGAGTTAGCAGTAATAAGACTCCATTTTAAAGAGGCTATTGATTCCCTCAAGCATCAATGCCAGGAGTTATGGGACCTCCTGGGAAGCCTGTACAAGCGGGGGTCGGAGGAACGAGGCTTCCTGCTTGAAACGCAGAAGGCGCTCCGAAGAGCCAGTGAGGAAGGTAGCCAGGCGGCGAGTCCCAGTGGCAGGAGGAGGTGGCGGCTCCAGAGCCAGGCGCGAGCCGGGAAGCAGAGGCAGCCAGTGATGAGAGTGCTGAGGCTGTAGGTCCCCAGGTGTCAGCAGTAGCTATGGGAGGCGTTTTCTGTGGAGGATCCCCGGGAGCCTGCCAGACCCCAGTCTGCGAGAGGGGCAGGTGTGCAGGCAGGTCTGGGTATTTCCAGTGAAGCAGATAACCCATTGGCCGGCCGCCCGGACCACTTCTGGTCCATGGATGAAGTCACTTCCGGTCCTTCGATCACCCAGGAGATCGTCGTGTGGAGGGGTCGAGAGCATGGAAGCTTCCGGGGGTGAGTCCAGTGAGCTGCAGGTGGCTCAGGCTGCAAGTTGGGGGGGGAATGTAAGATGGAGTCTTTGCGAGTTCATCCGCCAGCTGGAGGAGCCCCTGTTGGGGGAAGCTCGGCCTGAGGTGGTGGTGAACTCTTATGGGGCTTGTGTCACGGCCAAAGGCATGGGGCACCTTGCTGGGAACCCAAACTGTCTCCCTGCTGGGAGACCCTGTGGCGGGCTCTTCCGGTGATCAGCCAGTGGTGAGAAGGAAGGAGGTATGGTCCCGGGTGACTGGGGCTGAGGCATCTGGGGTTTCTCCTTCAGTGGCTCACCCTTTTGGTGGGTCCCTCTGAGGGGGCTCCCCTTCCAGGCCATGTCCTGGGGGGCACGCAGGAGGCCAGTCTGCTAACGGCCCTGAGGGAGGGACGTTCCTTCGCTCAGGTGGCGGGTTCCCGAGTTCCTCTGGACCACCTATACAGCCGGTTTGGCGCCCTCGGTGGAGCAGCTCCAGGGGGCAAGTCCGTGGTCAAGGGGTATAGGTGGTCCAGAGAGAAAGCAGAGGAATGTGGTTCAAATAAAGTTCGAGGGTTCAGGGCAGTGCCCTACCCGGGGCGCTGTAGTCGACCTTGTGCTCTCCATGGGTTTTAGAGTGTGTCGGACCTTTTTGCTGTTATACATCCCAGCAATTTCCACGAGTTCGACATTAGCTTTGACTCCAGTTGGGATGGAGTTGTTCCTGACCAACTATGAACTTTTGAAAAGTCTAGACCCCTGGAAGAGCTTTCGGGTCATTGCTCTATCCAGGCAGGAGGAGGTAAAGAATGTGACGGTGTTGGTCAGGAACGAGTCCCTCCCTCCGGAGGACATTGCTACGTGGCTGGGGAGATGTGGTCAACTGCTGGGTCCATTAAAGAAGCTTTCCGGCTTCTGTGGTTGTTGGCAGCTGATACTGAAACGCACGCCATTAACCACGCACCGAGCGGAGCTCCCAGCCTCCTATGAGCGGTTCAGCCTCAGTGCCGGGAGAAGGCACCCGGAGATGTAAGCAGCCATTTGGCTTTTGTTTTTAACTGTTTTTATCAATAAATGGGATTACACTATTGTAGCCTTTTCTGTATCCTTATGCAAATATCCTGATGCCATACCGGGGGAGAGGCAAAGGCTACACAGCACGGCTCATCCATATCATTACAGCAAGTAATTTCTTGCTAAAAGCCCATTTGATCTTTTTTTAATTAAAAAGGTCAACAACTTTTGGTAAGCGGACATCCTTACACAGAGCATTTTGGGTGTTTAACACTGGTGGTGAAGGTGTTCATCTAATCAGCGGAAGAGTCACCTATTTGAGCTTTCTCTATGTAATTGTTTATGGACGTTTTCTTATATATTTTTTCACAAAGGACATTCATTTATTTTATACATGTTTAAACGGATGTTATCTTTTTCTAATACGTTGTATTTACACGCTATTATATAGGTTTTTTGTATAGCACATTGATGCATATTTAAATTATTGCTGTTGGGTTTTCACATTTTATACATTGTAGCTAACAGTAAATTTATATCCAGCGCCCCCCCGCTATACACATTTTTCTTATTCGCACTGGATTTCTCAGCTAGTTTGGGGGTTAGAAGCTTTTTGTTTACACATATATATCCATTAAAGAAGTGCCTGGATGAGCCCGGGGTCTGGACTGTGGCTTGCACAGGATCAGGATTAAGAGGCAAGGGAACAGTGTGTCCCATGTCCCTGGTAGCGCCTTTATTGGGCGTGATAGGATCTTGGTTTCTATCCTGGCCAGCCCCGGCGCTGTTTTAAGTGTGGGAGCCTGACTCACGTTAGTGCAGAGTGCACGTCTTGCGGTGTGTGTGCTGCAACAAATTTGGGCATGCGGCTGAAACCTGCAGCCTGATTTGTTGTAATTTGTGTGGAGTGATGGGGCATTCTTTTAGCAGATGCCCCAATGCCTTCAGGGCATATGCCTCTGGAGGTGGGAAAGGAATTTTAAGTTCAGGCTGGGACACGGGCTGATGAGGCCCCGTTGGCTGATGAGAGGCCTGTGGACTTGGATGCCCGTGGTCCCAAGGCTGGTTCTTGGGGGCAGGCCGCCCTGCTTCCCCAAAGGTGATCTAAGAGGCAGGGGACAACTGAGGCAAGGAGAGCTAACCAAGGTAGTCCAGAGGAAAATCAGCAGGATGTCCCGGGGACCCCAGAACCGGTCCTAGCAAGATCTAGGAATTCTGGTAATCCAGGGGAGTCAGGTGGCTCCTCTTCTAAAGTCCCCCCTGAGACCTTTTCCTCCTCCTCCCTCTTGTCCCTTCCCTTCCTTCTTCCCCTCCTCTTCCTGGAATTTCTTCCAATTGTGCCCAGGAAGAAATGGAGGTGACCGAATCTGCGAGGGGTTTCCAGAAACGGCCAAAAGTTGCCTCTAGCGGTAGGACAGATGAAGATGGTGGTGAGGGGTGTTAGTAGGGGGGGTTTGTTGGGGGAAAAGAAAGAGGAAGGGCAAGGGGAGGGAGTGGCTCCTTTTGCCTGGGGCAAATGGTAAGGGTGGCGTTGGCTAACGCTACGTAACGGGTATGGTGTCTTTTCCTCCTCTGTGTTAGAGGAGGAGGACGATATTTAGGTTTAGTGTGTATTTCTGGAAGAGCCCTTAAACCGCCTAATCACTAAGGATGGCAGAGCCCTCTCCAATATGCCTTGTGAACATTAATGTTGCAAGTGATCGTTCTATGGTGGCTCGTTTTGTGGCCTTTGATTTTCTCAGCCGTATTGATGCTGACATTTTGTTTTTGCAGGAGACCTGGCTGGCATCTGTGGCAGAGATGCATCTAGCAAAGAGGGAGTGGAGGTACGGGCCCTCCCTCTGGTCTCTTGCGGCCGAGCCCTGTAGTGGAGTAGCAGTCCTTTTTTAAGACTGGTCTGGTGGCTTGCCGACGAGTGATTGAGGTGGAGATTGGTAGATGTCTGGTGGTGGACACTGTTGTGAGGGTGCAATTCCTCCATTCAATTAACTTCTGCGGTCCTCAATCTAAGAGGGAAAGAAAGAGCCTCCTTATGGCGGTCAAACCTTACCTGTTTACATCCCAGCAGGTGGATTTTGGTGGTGACTTTAATATGATCACTAGGCCTAAAGATCGGGCAGGCACCACCGGCCCCCTGGGATATAATAGTATTTTTTTTTGAATAGCATAGTGAGGGAGGCCAGGTTGGTGGACGTGCACGTTCGTCACTTCCCCAACCACACTGGGTACACATATGCCAGAGGCAGTTGTAGAAGTAGATCGTTTTTTTTTTTGCTTTGAATGTGGCTGAAACCCTTCAGAAAAGGCAGGGTTTGTGGCGCCTGAATGGGTCGCTACATGAGGACTCTGAGGTGAGGGAGGCCTATGAGACCTTCCTCATGGATCAAGCCTCGCTCCTTGAGAGCGGCTGCTCTCGCCAGGAATGGTGGGAAGCAGTGAAGAAGAGATCGGAAGGCTTTTTCCTTGGGGTCTCTAGGTGCAGGACAGCTTTCAAGTACCAGGCCTACCAGAGGTTATGCAGACGGTTGGACCGCTTGGTTTCTGCTGGAGGCTCTCAAGAGCAGATATATGATCTAAAGCTTCAAATGAAGGAGTGCCAGTACGACCGTCTCGCCTCCCGGGGAGGAAAACTTCCTGTAATCCCTTTCAAGAGCTGTGGTGAGGCAGTGAGTTTGAAGGTCGTGCATGGCCTGAAGGATTCCACGGGGTCTCTGGTCCAGTCCAGATCAGGGATCCTGGGTATCATCAGGAACCACTTTTCAGGCATCCTGAAAAAGAAACCTTTGGATATGGAGAGTCAGGAATTTCCTTGATGAGACTCCGCTTCAGGTGGAGCCTGATTTCCCTGCCTCTTTGACAGATGAGATTTCGGTGGCTGAAATAGAACAGGCCAAAAAAGTCGCCTGGGCCCGATGGACTCACGGCAGAATTTTATAAATCCTTTTAAGAGCTTATTAGCACCTCATTTGAGGGAGGTTTTCAAAGAATGTTTTTGGCTGTGGGCTTTTTGCCTCCCTCGATGAGAAGGGCGGCCTTGATCCTTTAGTCGAAGGGGAAAGACCCATCTGTGGTGGAGAATTGGCATCCTATCGCACTTCTCACTACGGATAGAAAGATACTGGCGAAGATTTTGTTTACACGTCTGTCTGCAGTCGCGGACAGGGTGCTGTCTGTGTCCCAGCACTGCGCAATTTCCGGCCGTAGTACCTTTAGTGCCATTCGGGAGGTTGTGGAGAGGTGCAGGGCTGGGGGTGATGGGTAGTATCTACTGGCGTTAGACCAGGCGAAGGCTTTTGACCGAGTAAGCCATGAGTACCTCTGGCTTCTTCTGAGGAAGTACGGCCTACCTGATATATTTGTCAATTGGCTGGAAGTTTTGTATAGGAGGGCTGAGAGCTTCCCTCTTATAAATGGTTGGGTGGGTCCCTCTTTTCTCTGTGGACTCTGGTGTCAGGCAGGGTTGCCCGCTGAGCCCTCTTCTTTACGCCTTTGCGGTAGATCCCTTCGTAAGGAGGCTTGACTGCAAGCGTTTGAGTCTTGGTGGAGCCCGGCAGTGGACCAGTTTCGGCAGTGAGGGTGGTGGCCTACGCGGGCGATGTCTCGGTGGTGGTGTCTACCCGAGAGAAGGCCCGTTTTGTGGAAACACAGATCGGGGGCTACGCTGAGGCATCTGCTTCGTTGGTCAATTGGAATAAGAGCAAAGTTTTCTGGATGGGGAAGCGGGGTGAGCAGTTTCCCCTCCCGGACATGTTCCCCTGGCCCCAGCCAGAGATTAAAGTTTTAGGCATCCTATTCGGCCCAGGTGATTATCCCAAGCGAAATTGGGAGTGTAGGCTGGTGGGAGCCACTCAGAAGGTGAATGCCTGGAAGGGCTGGAAGCTGACGTTGAGGGAGAGGGTAAGCTTGGTCAAAATGTACTTGCTGCTAGAGTTCCTCTATGTCAGTTACGTATGTCTGTTGCCAGCATCCCTCTATGCACGGGTCTGTGGTCTGTTTTTCCTGCTGTTATGGGGAAACAGACTGAACCTGATTTAAGAGGGAGGTCACGTATCGACCGAGAAGGCATGGAGGGTTGGACATGGTCAACCTGGTAATGTTAAATTACCATTTTCTTAAAGTTTAATTTACAGTCCATCTTTGTGGACCTGCCTTCGCTGTGGGAACGTTCATGCAAGGAGCTCTTGCTGTTCGTGAGTGGGAGGATGGGGGCGCGAGGAGATTGCATGGATACCTCCCTTCTTATGTCCAACAAGCATTGAAGGTGCCGAGGCAGTGGCGGATAACTGCCCTAGAGGTGGGCTTGTTGGGTCGGCGTGAGCTGTACCTAAGGGTCATGGCCTCGGACATTTTGAAGCCACTGTTTTTGAGGGACTGCCCTGAGAGAGTCCTCTGGGAGGGGCTAGCCCTCTTGAATTCCAAACAAGTTTTTGGATCTTGCGTGGAGGTCGTTCCATGAATGACTGTCCACACAAATCTCAAATACAGGAACCTAGAGGACAGAGGCTGTCCTCACCAGGAATGTAGGGGGGCACTAGAGACCATGGACCATTTCTTGGTCCAGTGCCCTTTCAACATGGTCCTTGGGGGGGATGCCATTGGCTATCTGCGCCTCCCTGCCTTGTCCCTTGCTGAGAGGGTGTACGGCAACTTCAGAGTTCGCAGAGGTTTTGGGTTGTCGTCACTTTTTCTAGTTAGTACGGTAGTGCTGTATTACACTTGGCACGCTCTGTGTTTGGTGTCCTCTAGGGACAAAATCCTGCCCGTGCATGAGGTGGTGGGTGATATCTTTCAGGAATTAGTGAAGGTGAGGAGTCTGGAAAAAAACAGAGTTGGGCCAGAAAGGAGTTCCCGTTTATTGAGGGGCTTCCTTTTCCAGCCTCCTTGAAGCCTGCTGCCCTGTTTCTTGATATGGTGGTGGGGTGTACTATCTTTTCCACTCCTTTTAGATTTTGTTCTATTCTTGTTTTGAAGTAAGGTTGCAGTCATTTAAGATCTGTATGTTCTCGTCCATAGTAAGGGTTTGTTGTGTGTTCTAATATTTAGTGTAATGTTTAGTTGTAATTTGTATAGTTAGTTCTAAAGATAATAGAAGTCCCAAATTAGGGACTATGACTGGCTGATGTTCCTCCAGTAGCCAGTAATCTGTTGGGGTGCATATGTGACCAAATCGGGGTCTCTGGCAATGACTGGGAGGCAGGTGCCTGTTAATGTTCCATGGGAAAAGCTGTAAAATTTCCAGTCTTGACCTAATACAGTTGTTCAGTGCGGGGACTGCGTTCTTTGAAAAAGCACCTAAACTATGAACCAGCATTAGTGAGCCGTTTGTTCTTTGTTTTCTGTTTTACTTGGTGTGGGCTAGTTATGTTACAGCCCAATATGTAAGTGGTTTGTTCTTCCTTTGTTTATTTCCCTTTTTGTTATATATGGCAGCAGTTCTTTACATAAAAAATTTCCAGTTCCAATAGCATATATTAAAGTTGCTGCAGTTAAAAAGCTTGTAGTTGGATCTTTGGATCGAGCTGGCGGTCCGCCGCGAGGCGAGCTACCGCCTGTCCCAACCCCTGCCTTTCGGCGCCTCCCCAATGCGCTTGACTGAGTGTCCCGGGGGCCCGAAGTGTTTACTTTGAAAAAATGAGTGTGTTCAAAGCAGGATGGTCACCTGAATACTTCAGTTAGGAATAATGGAATAGGACTCCTGTTCTACTTTGTTGGTTTTTGGAACTGGGGCCATGATTAAGAGGGACGGCTGGGGGCATTTGTATTGTGTCCCTAGAGGTGAAATTCTTGGACCGGCGCAAGACGAACCAAAGCGAAAGCATTTGCCAAGAATGTTTTCATTGATCAAGAATGAAAGTCAGAGGTTCGAAGACTATCAGATACCGTCGTAGTTCCGACCATAAACAATGCTGACTGGCGATCCGGCGGCGTTATTCCCATGACCCGCTGAGCAGCTTCCAGGAAACCAAAGTCTTTGGGTTCCAGGGGGAGTATGGTTGCAAAGTTGAAACTTAAAGCAATTGACGGAAGGGCACCACCAGGAGTGGAGCCTGCGGCTTAATTTGACTCAACACGGAAAACCTCGCCCGGACATGGAAAGGATTGACAGATTGATATCTCTTTCTCGATTCTGTGAGTGGTGGTGCATAGCCGTTCTTGGTTGGTGGAGCGATTTGTCTGGTTAATTCCGATAATGAACGAGACTCCTCCATGCTAACTAGTTACGCAACCCCGGCGGTCCGCTTCCAACTTCTTAGAGGAACAAGTAGCGTTCAGCCACACGAGATCGAGCAATAACAGGTTTGTGATGCCCTTAGATGTCCGGGACTGCACGCATGCTACACTGAACAGACCACTGCGTGTCTACCCTTCGCCGACAGGTGCGGGTAACCCGCTGAACCGCTTTTGTGATGGGGATCGGGGTTACAAGGCCCCTTTTGGAGCGAGAAAAACAGTGGAGTCTCCCCTTTGCGCCAGAAACGAAAAACCTCGAAAGAGAACAAAGAGCAAGACTCTGTGGATCACTCGGCTCGCGCGTTGATGAAGAATGCAGCTAGCTGCGAGAATTAGTGTGAATTGCAGGACACATTTATAATCAACACTTCGAACGCACCTTGCGGCCCCGGGCTCCTCCTGGGGCCGTGTCTGTCTGAGGGTCGGTTGCCCGCCAGTGCGCAGCTGGGGCGCTCGCAGGAGCCAGACGAAAACAGGTCAGCTGGGGGCGCGCGGGAGGCGGCGAAAAAAAAAATCGACATCAAATGCATTAGTGACCCTGTGAGATCAGTTTTCACTGATTTATGGGTTCCCCCCAGTTCAGCTGCTACCGCGGCTTCTTCGCATTATCAAGCAGGAGGGGAAGCCGGTAGTTCTTGTAGCCCCGGCATGGCCCAGAAGATCCTGGTATACAGAGATCGTAAAGATGGCAGTAGGGGACCCATGGTCCCTTCCACTGCATCCAGACCTGCTCTCGCAGGGACCAGTGTTCCATTTTTCCATACAAACGCTAAATTTAACGGTTTGGCTATTGAAGCCTACATTCTAAAGCGTCGGGGGCTTTCAGGTTCAAGGGTAACTACCCTGATTAATGCTAGGAAACTGTCCTCCAGAATCATTTATTATAGAGTCTGGAGGACTTATGTCTCTTGGTGTGAATCCAAGAGATGGCATCCTCGGAAGTAGGTCATAGGTAGAATTCTTGCCTTTCTACAGTTGGGAGTAGAAATGAAGCTGGCCTTGAGTACTATCAAGGGTCAGATCTCAGCCTTATCAATGTTGTTTCAAAGACCGCTTGCTTCGCATTTCTTAATCCGGGCCTTCATACAAGGGGTAATGCGTATGAATCCGCCAGTTAGATCGCCCTTGTGCCCATGGGACTTGACTTTAGTTTTGTCAGCCAATACGCTATATTCCATTGGT
Organism: Lithobates septentrionalis; assembly: GCA_037952835.1. Classification (NCBI taxonomy): domain Eukaryota; kingdom Metazoa; phylum Chordata; class Amphibia; order Anura; family Ranidae; genus Lithobates; species Lithobates septentrionalis. The sequence goes on from JBBDGP010003354.1 coordinate 2,135,090, forward strand.
CCTTTTTGACAAGGAAGTTGGTTTTTCTGGTTGCTATTTCTTCTACTAGAAGAGTATCGGAGTTGGCTGCCTTTTCTTGTAAAGAGCCATATCTAATTAGTCACAGAGACAGGGTGGTGTTGCATCCTCACCCGTCCTTTCTGCCTAAGGTAGTGTCAGGGTTTCATCTGAACCAAGATGTGGCCCTGCCTTCATTTTTTCCAGAACCTAGTTCTGCGGAGGAAAGGTCATTGCACGCACTCGATGTAGTGTGAGCAGTCAAAGTCTATCTGAAAGCGACAGCTCAGATACAGAAAACCGATGTTTTGTTTTTGCTGCCAGAAGGCCCCAGGAAGGGGCAGGCAGAGTTGAAGTCTACTATTTCTCAGTGCATTCGGCAAGTTATTATCCAGGCTTATGGTTTAAAAAGGAGGGTTCCAACTTTTCAAGTTAGAGCGCACTCTACCAGAGCAGTAAGTGCTTCTTGGGCAGTGCATCACCAAGCCTCCATGACTCAGATTTTCAAGGCTGCAACTTGGTCTTTGGTCCATACATTCACCACATTCTATCAGGTGGATGTGAGAGGGCATGAGGATGCCGCTTTTGGGCGCAGTGTGCTGCGGGCAGCAGTATACATTCTCACGTCTGATGGCGGCCTGCTTTTTTTTCTGTGTCTCTTTCCCCTCGGATGGCATTGCTTTGGGACATCCCACATAGTAATTACTATGGCTGCTCTGTGTCCTGTGATGTACGATAAAGAAAATAGGATTTTTATAACAGCTTACCTGTAAAACCTTTTCTTGGAGTACATCACTGGACACAGCGGTCCCTCCCCTCTTGTTGGGATACTTATTGCTTTGCTACAAAAACTGAGGTACTCCCTGTATGGGAGGGGTTATATAGAGCGGGACTTCCTGTCCTGGGTGTGCCAGTGTCCATCACCTGAAGGTGGCCTATAACCCACATAGTAATTACTATGGCTGCTCTGTGTCCCGTGATGTACTCCAAGAAAAGGATTTTACAGGTAAGCTGTTATAAAAATCCTTTTTTTTTTTTTTTTTTTTTCCTTGCATGTCCTCCTCAAAACTACAGCGACTGCACTTCAAAGTGCACCTTTAAGTGCAAAGTGGATTTGCCTTTCATAAATAACCCCCAATATCTTTTACTTTTTTGCTATAATAAATATCCCAATTTGAAAAACAAATTAAATTTTTCCTCAGTTTAGGCCGATATATATTCTTCTACATATTTTTGGTAAAAAAAATTGCAATAAGCGTATATTGATTTGGTTTGTGCAAAGGTTATAGCGTCTACAAAATAGGGAATAGATTTATGGCATTTTTATTTATTTATTTTTTTTTTTTTTGGTAGTAATGGCGATCTGTGATTTTTATTGGGATTTCGGCGGACAAATTGGACACTTTTGACACATTTTTTGGGACCATTTACCATTATACAGCAATCAGTGCTAAAAAAATGCACTGGTTACTGTATAAATGTCACTGGCAGGGAAGGGGTTAACTGTGTTCCCTAGTGTGTGTTCTAACTGTGGGGAGGATGGGATTGACTAGGGGAAGAGAGAGATAGGTGTTCATACTTGGTATGAACACATGATCTGTCGCCTCTCCCCTGAAAGAACGGGATCTGTGTGTTTATCGCGGGTGCCAGAGCTCATCGCACCCACCAGGCACTCGCATTGGCTCCGGTGTGGCACCACGGGTGTGCGTGCCCCCTAGTGGTCAAAAGGCGAACCGACATACAATTACGTTCTTTCTCCCAGGGGAGCCAACCTGCCGCAGTACAACTGCAGCGGCTGGTTGGGAAGGGGTTAATTCATATTGCAAATTACTAAGTAAGGTTCCTGTGACTAAACCGCTATTCACATAAACTCCTACTTCATATAACATTTTCTGGAGTGTAGGGGAAATGATTTGATGTACAAATACACGGCAAGGAGATTACCTGTGTGGCAAATTCCTTAAAAGTAGAATCCATACAAATAATGTAATACTCTTAATGGTACAGTACAGAACACAGCCTGAATATTCATAGACCATGGGTTATAGGCTGCTACCTTAATGCAATTGGACAGTGGCAAACACACTCCTATAACCCTACCCAGCTCCGTGAGACCTCTGTTTTTTGGACCTCTTCTCCCTAATGGAGAGATCATTCTTTGCTTCACTGGTTTATTTTACTTTGGATTTTTCACTCACTGTCTTCCAATACAACAATGCAAGCATGACCTCTGAATCCATGTAAGATTAGTAAATCCTTGAACTGTACCTGGACCCCACACGGCAGGGACGCTCTGTAATGTTGCTCTGCACAATTGATCCTGCTTGGGCACTCACCTCACCACCTGTAACGCATGTAGTTAGGTGCAGGGTGCTACAGTATAAATTCCAGTCGTGGTCCACCCCTTTGGAACCCAGACCCCGAAGAGGACTATGGGGGAATACACACTGTGATGGGTGAAGCTTGGATCTTCAATGAGGACCAGCAACATCCACAGGTAAGACCGTGCCAACCTGTATCTCTTGACTTTTACTGTAGCCCCATTTATTACATATTTTTTGAATTGTTATAGTTTCTGTGTAAAATCTGTCAGGAAAGTAGGAACGGTGTTTGAAAATGTTTCACTTATGGATTGCTTAAACTATTCAAACTTGGCGGTAAATAAATCCATAATTCAGAGCTTGGTTTTAAGTGGATGACTAGGTGTTGCATTATACCAAAGTCAATATTCCTCTCACACGTTTCTGAAAAGTATGGCTCTTAAAATTGTGGGTGCTGTAGCGATTCAGTTAGGTCTGGGAAACATCAAGCAAGTGTACATATTTGCCAGCACACCATGGATCAACACTTCCATCCATAGGTTTCTTTTATTGAAAGATCACATCACAGAAATAAGTGCTACAGCACAGAGTGCAAAACACTCAAACGCCTTGGAGTGACGGTGCTTCTCTTTCACCAGGCAGGACCCAATTTTAACACTGGTTTCTGCATCCGATTTTAGCTCTGTCTAAAGGCCCGTACACACAATACGAAAATCTGATAGAAAAATTCATACGGCGAGCTGTCTGATGATTTTCGGATTGTTAGTACAGTGCTTTCGACGGCCGATTTTCACTTTTTCATCAGACAAAAGCTGGATGTGCAGTCTATAAAATTTTTGTTGGATGTGAACTCAACATCCGATTTTCGTTTTATTAGTATGGTTTTCGTACTAAAACATCACGACTATGCATGCTCAGAAACAGAAGAATACATACAAAACTATTCAACACATTATGTCACTTCTGACATTGTATTCTATCCGAAAATTTTGGTAGTGAGTAACCTCTTCACTTTCGATATGAGACTAGCATGCTGCAAAAAACGGATGTTCTGCAACTATGTCAGAGATTCTTGGACAACTAACAAATTTAAGGCCCCTTTCACACAGCCGAGTTGGTGCAGCCTTGGGATTCCTGTGGCAAGAATCTGCAGAATCTCACTGCTGGAATGACTGGGTTATGCAATCAGCAGTGGTCACTCAGCCCCTTTAAACTAATGGCAGGCTGACACGGGCTGCAGCTGTTCGCATGTAGCCAGACACAGAGCGGCTAGCTGGAGATATGGACAGATATCTGAGCCTGGACACAGTCAGCTGTGTTTAGGCCTGGACTTCTGTCCCAAACTGCAGCTAACTGCTCTGTGTGTGGCCACTATCAGCCTGCCATTAATTTAATGAATGAATGAATGATTTGTAAAGCGCTGCAAATGCGAACTGAATCGCCTCAAGGCTGAGCAGCTGCTGCTGATCTCATAATCCAGTCTTTCAAGCAGCAAGAATCCACAAATTTTTGCCACAGGAATCCGGTGGCTTCACCAACTTGGTTGTGTGAAAGGGGCCTAACACTAGCCAGAGCTCAAAAGCGTCAAGCTTGATCTCCACCCCCACCATCTCTACAAGAGTTGCAAAGTGAAATGCCCCCTCCAGAAGATGCAGACATTCGGGAAACAGTGCGATTTACACTGCCCTCTGCAAACTGCTGTGGGTGTCAATACAATGTTAATGACCCCCCCAGATCGGTTCACAGATCGCAGTGCAAACTGTGAACTTGCACCGGAATCAGATCGCATGGGTGAGAATACTAATGCGATCTGATTCCAGTTCAGGAGAAAAAAAAAGACCCTGCACTATTTTCCTGTGAATCCAATGCGAGTTCAGCAATGCAACTGTACTCGCATTGTACATTCATCGCATGTGATCGGCACCACATGTGTGAACCTGGGCTGAAGGGGAATGAAAAGGACTTGGTGTTACAAGAGGCCGTGGAAGATTTCACCCCCCAGGCTCTCATACACCTGAATATAAACACCAAAAATTACCGCGCTCCTCAAAACAATATACTGCTACTAAAATTCTATAAAATTAAAGCTGCAGTCCTAAAGTGAGGCGTGCACATAAAAATACAAAAATATTCAAAAAGGACTGCGCTAGAAAAAAGTGACATAAATAGTGACTGTATGAATAGTGATAAATAACAATCTATCGAGTGATCCAAAATATTAATATTATGATGGAAACAGAATATCAATAAAATTAATATAAACAAATATGACAAAATAATAAATAATGAAAACAGGTATTGAACACCAGATGACACAAGTGACCAAAGATGAAGTGAAAATGATCAGAAAAGAAACAGTCCTTGAAACAAGGCAAATTCAATTGGTGATCGTAGAGGTTAAACACCCAGTGAGGAATCCTCCACCTTATTAGATGTACGCTTACCAGAGGTAAGCTAAATATCAGCCGACGCGCTGACGTCATCGTTTTCATCCTACCTCGTTCCGAACGGGTGCATGCAAGCCGGCCGGCTGTTTTATTCCCTATGTACCTTCTACTGCGATTTTTAATGTAAGTGTGTACATTCCTTGTCTTAATAAATGGTTATACGGATTCACACTATGGAGAAAATTCTTTATTCCCCTGGGTCCCCCCGGTATGTCGATTGAATCCACCGCACGGAGAGATCCTGCCTGCCCCTTCCCTGTGAGGATATTTGAGGAGTTGGTTTCCCCTGAGTGGATGTCCATAGATAAGCTGATATTTAGCTTACCTCTGGTAAGCGTACATCTAATAAGGTGGAGGATTCCTCACTGGGTGTTGGGTGTTTAACCTCTACGATCACCAATTGAATTTGCCTTGTTCCAAGGACTGTTTCTTTTCTGATCATTTTCACTTCATCTTTGGTCACTTGTGTCATCTGGTGTTCAATACCTGTTTTCATTATTTATTATTCTGTCATATTTGTTTATATTAATTTTATTGATATTCTGTTTCCATCATAATATTAATATTTTGGATCACTCGATAGATTGTTATTTATCACTATTCATACAGTCACTATTTGTCACTTTTTTTTAACGCAGTCCTTTTTGAATATTCTCATACACCTGATGCTATGAATTTGCACACTATGCTTGCCAATGCATATATGCTCACTTCTACTGTGCACAAAAACCTTGGCATAGTTGCACTTGATTCTACTCTTTCTCCTCATGCCCAACTGGGGTATCAGTATCTTAAAAAGATATTTGCTATTCACGAACAGAATGGACAATATACACTCACTGGCCACTTTATTAAGTACGCCTTACTAGTACCAGGTTGGAACCTCTTTTTCCTTCAGAACTGACTTAATTCTTTGTGGCATAGATTCAACAAGCTGTTGGAAACATTCCTGAGAGATTTTGCTCCATATTGACATAACATCACGCAGTTGCTGCAGATTTGTCAGCTGCACACCCATGATGTGAATCTCCCATTCCACCATATCTCAAAAGTGCTCTATTGAATTGAGTTCTGGCGATTGTGGAGGCCATTGGAGTACAGTGAACTTGTCATGTTCAAGAAACCAGTTTGAGATGATTTAGGCTGTGACGTGGTGCATTATCCTGCTGGAAGTAGCTATCAGAAGATGGGTACACTGTAGTCCTAAAGGGATGGACATGGTCAGCAACAATACTCAAGACAGGTCATGGCATTTAACCACTTAAAGTGGGGTTCCACCCAAAAAAAAGAACATACCTAAAAAATTCTAAAAAAAAAACCAAAAAAACATTTGGATATTTTTTTTTTTTTTTACTTACCTCTAAATGCCTGTTGCTAGGTGGTCCCTCGTAATCTGCCCCTTCGTCTGCCTGGGCTGGTGACATCACTTCCCCCTGGCACAGGAAGGGCTCGGCTCTTCTCCCTCCCTCCCTCCTGTCAATCATCTGGGACCCATTGCAGGTCCCAGGTGATTGAGCGGCCAATCACGGCGCTCGGCGCCGCTCGCGCATGCGCAGTGGGTGCCAGGCTGTGAAGCCACAGCCCGGCGCCCACAGTTGAAATGCCGGCGCCGACGAGCGGAGGGGGGGGACGAGCGGGGCTTCGATCCCCCGCACCGCTGGACCCAGGGACAGGTGAGTGTCCAATTAAAAGTCAGCAGCTGCAGTATTTGTAGCTGCTGACTTTTAATTTTTTTTTTTTTTAATGGCCCCCCTGGGTGGAACTCCTCTTTAAGGACCAGGCCTATTTTTGACATCTGTTGTTTACAAGGTAAAATAATTTTTGTTTGGTAGAAAATGACTTAGAACCCCCAAATATTATATATTTATTTTTCAGACACCCTAGAGAATAAAATGGCGGTCGTTGCAATACTTTGTTACACCGTATTTGCGCAGCGGTCTTGCAAACAAATTTTTTGGGGAAAAAATACTTTTTTGAATTGAAATATAATAACAGTAAAGTTAGCGCAATTTTTTTCTATATTGTGAAAGATGATGTTACACCGAGTAAATTGATACCCAACATGTCCTGATTCAAAATTGCGCCCACTCATGGAATGGTGACAATCTCCTTGGGCTACGTTTAACCCTTTCTACAGGTTACTAGTTTTGAGTTGGAGAAAGTCCTGTGCTAGAATTATTGCTCTCACTCTAAGGATCGTGCTCTCACTCTAAGGATCGTGGTGATTCATCACATGTGTGGTTTGAACAACGTTTACATATGTGGGCACGACTTTCGTATGCGTTTTCTTCTGCGCGTGAGCTTAGTTTAGATTTTATTTATTTTACTTATTTTTTATTTTTACACTGTCCTTTTAAAAAAAAAATGGATCACTTTTATTCCTAGGACTAAACATCCCTTGTAATAGAAAAAAGCATGACAGGACCTCTTTAAACACTTGCCGACTTGCTCACGTCGGCTCTTCTGCCCGGACCAACATACAAGAAGAATAGCAGACTTGATGTCTGCCGGCGACCCGCGATTGCTGTGTACAGAAGCAGAATGGTAACTACCTATGTAAACAAGGCGATTCCACGTTCTGCCTAATGACATGTCAGAGATCTTCTGTTTCCAGTGATCTGGAACAGTGACCTCTGTCATGTCCCAGTGAGCCCATCCCCCCCCCCTACAGTTAGAACACATGCAGGGAACACACTTAACCCCTTGATCGCCCCCTAATGTTAACCCCTTCCCTGCCAGTGTCATTTTTACATTGATCAGTGCATTTTTATAGCACTGATCGATGTAATAATGTCACTGGTCCCCAAAAAGTGTAATTTGGGGTCAGATTTGCCCTCCGCAATGTCGCAGTCCCGCTAAAAATCTGATTGCCGCCATTACCAGTAAAAACAATAAAAAATAAATACAAGTCCCTAAATCTATCCCGTAGTTTGTAGACGCGATGACTTTTTTGCGCAAACCAATCAATATACGCCTATTGTGATTTTTTTTTTTTTTTTTAACAAAAATATGTAGAAGAAAATATATCGGCCTAAACTGATGAATAAAATGTGTGTGTATATGTGCGTGTATATATATATATATATATATATATGTAGAAAAAGAGTCCAAGAGGTTGCTGCACTTAAAAATTTCTTTGCTTTATTTCACAATATCTTCAGTAGGGATTTACAAAGCAAGTATAATCCAAAATCACAGGCACGAAATGCCTACACAGTTTCAAACACAAGTAGATTCAGATATGGATGGATGGATGGATTACGTCTCGGGCTAGTCAGCTTACGCCCTTCCTAAGATCCATTGAAGCACATCAATGGATCCATCAACTATATATATAATTTTTTTTTTAAATATGTATTCTAGCAGAAAGTAAAAAAAATTTTTTTTTTTCAAAATTGTCATTTTTTTGTTTATAGCGCAAAAAGTAAAAACCTTAGAGGTAATCAAATACCACCAAAAGAAAGCTCTATTTGTGGGTAAAAAAAGAACATCAATTTTTTTTTTTGGATACACCATCGCACGACCGCGCAATTGTCAGTTAAAGCGACGCAGTGCCGTATCGCAAAAAATGGCCTCGTCATTAAGGGGGCAAATTCTTCCGGGGCTGAAGTGGTTAATGTGAGATCTGGGGTCAAAAAGACCTCAGATCTCACATTTACACTGAAAAGCAATAAAAAAAAGTATTTTTTTCCATTTAAAAAAAATCGTTCCTTAAGGCCGTTGGGCAGGAGTGACATTTGACGTTGCTGCCGTCATCCAATGGCATAGCGTCGATTGGGGGCCATCATTCCCTCACTCGACTTAGTGCCAAGGGGAAAGGATCGGATTGTCTCCGCAGCTACCGACGGATCCGGAAAGCGGCAGAGACAACCGGGATGTCGGGGGAGGGGGGGGGGGGTAGTCCCATTTCCAGCCGCTGATAAAAGTGATCTTGCGGTGAATCCACCGCGGAGACCACCTTTTATCTTAAAGCGGACCACCCGCAGTTGAAGAAAATACTGAGGTTATGGCAGCTATCTGCTGCTATAACAATGTTATTTAACGTCAAAGGACAGACATATATCAATGGCTGGACCTAGAGCCAGTACCTTCATGTTCCAAAGTTTAGTATTGTAATGCACAAGGTCGGTTATTGCCTCTCTGACACAAGGGACTACTTCAGCAGCAGTAGACATTTAAGATGCTTATCTACATATTCCAATTGACCAACCTCATTTGCACTTCGCAGTAGAACAAACACTTCAAATTTCTCAAACTGCCATTTGGGCTATCCTTTTGCACACAATGTATTCACAAAATTTCTTGCCATCTTAGGAACTCGGGGCATTTAGATAACTGGGTGTCTACAAGGCCTTCTTTGGAAAGACTTGTCTCCTTTTCAACTATTTGCAAACATCCAAGGACTATTCAGAAGCTTTAGGCTTTTGGTTGGCTAATTAACTTTCATAACTCTGCTCTCCAACCATACCTTGGCCTAGAATACTCAAGACTCACTGTGGACACAGCCCAGGTCCTCCAGAATGCTGTATCTTTCTCTAAGATCTCGCTTGAATTTTAAGCAAAGAGACATCCCTCAGTGAGATTCTCTATGAGCATTCTGGGTCTCATGGTAGCCCCATTCAAGGCCATCCACTTCACTTAATTACATTCAAGGTCTCCCCAATGAAAAATCTTGTTGGCCTGGAAGTTTCTACCACAACCATTGAGGGTAATGGTAGACCAGGCTGGGTGGAGTGTTCAAACCTCTCACAGGCTGGGGAGGAGTGTTCAAACCTCTCACAGTTAAGGGATCATGAACACCCAGGGAAGACCAACAACATCCTGGAGCTCAGAGCATTTAAACTAGTTCTGAATCACTGGACCCGCCCTTCTTCATGGTCACCTGATCAAGTACAATCAGAATACTACCAGGCAGTCTTAGCAGAAGTAAGTCTGATCCTCTCATGGGTGTAAAAACACTGTCCAGCCCTCCTTGCTTTTCACATCCCAGTAGTAGACAATTAGAAGATGGATCACCTCAGCCATTACTGCCGGGACCAAAGGTAATGAGCCCTTTATCCACACATCCTTAAACCCCTCTATCAGAAATGGGGGACTCCAGATGTGGACATCCTAGCCTTCAGCATAAACAACAAAGTATCCTTGTTTGTAGCCAGAGCCAAGAATCCTAAATTACCACTGGCAACAGATGCTCTGGTAATTTACTGGACTCTGTTCCAGTTCATATATGCCTTTCCCCCACAGCAAATTCTGCCTTGACTGATCTGTAAAATACAGCGCACAGAAACTAGTGATCCTCATTGCACCAAATTGGTCCAGAAGAACCTGGTAAACAGACATACTTCTAGGAGATTACCTCTCTTTCAAACAGGCCAGACCTGTCTCAGGACCCATTGCTTCTTCTATCCTGTTTTTTGCTGTTGTGTCTTTGGGTCCTTTTACCCTCCCCCAATTAGAGAGATATATGCTTGTTACTGTTTAGGCCTGTGTGCCCAGTAATTTAATAATGTTTTTGTCTCTTGATATTCTTTGTCTGTTCATATATTTCTATTCACTACCCAAAATTATATTTCATATGTTTTAACAAATGTTACTGCTAATAATGTATTGTATTTTTCTTACGTTTTGTTATTACTTTTTGTAGGCTCTACCTGTTTTAACCATTTTTTGATCAAGGCTTTTTTGTCTCAAGCCTGCAGCGGAATTTCTAATGGCATCACCTGGTTGGCTTATGTGGCATGTTGTTGCTGTGGGTTATATGTGCGGCTGGACAACCGCAGTCCGTCCCCTTTTGGGAACGACTGATGCTGCATTGTGGTCCAGGTTTGATATTCTCCTTCCTGTTGTTTCTCGCTCCCTTTATATGGCCGTCATACCATCCACTGTCTAGGCCTTATCCGTCTGCCCCATGCAATGTTTTTTTAACACTGCCATCCCGGAGTGCACACTTGGGGGAGATCTCAGCCCTGAGGCCCATAGGGTGACGCTCCTCCCGCACGATCGTGTCTATTGTAGCCGCTTTGCGGGCTGCGTAAGCGTGACCATGGCGGGGGTGCGCGCTCACCTCATCCCGGCCGAGTCAGATGATGCGGAAACTCTGCCGCACACCTGATTGGGATGTGCATATAAGGCTGGTCACCCAGCCTTATATCACTGCAACCTCTCCAGACATTTGTCCGTCTGTGGATCTATCCATCCATTATTACTGCATCTATCCTGGTAAGGCACTCTCATACTCTCCACTGACTGTATGCTTCTGTTGTTAGGACTCTTAAACCATTTACCAGTACTGTACCACTCTCCTTTTTCGATTATGTGGAACTGAAACCTGCAGGCTCACTGCGCTGTCTCACTACAAGTCTAAATTACGTTATTGATCGTTGGTGGTATATTATAGACACAACCCCCTTTTACCTCGATATATTGTATGTATATGATACTTTAGGTGACACTATCCAGTTAACACCATTTATCAATCCTTTAGACAGATTGTTTGCAATGAGATTATTCTTATTTATTACCATTTATATATACTCCTACAGGTAGTGGTTTTTGCCGCCAAACACAGTCCCACTTTCAAGCATTAAGCTTACAGTTATACAACATTCATTCAGGCCAATGCCAATTATGTTTCTCTATTTAGGTAGGCTGGTCAGGATTCTAACACCTGACTGCACCCTCTCATTCCCTTATGGTGTGAGCTATCTTATATATTTTATCTAAGTCGTTTTGGGTTTCTTGACTATTTCATATTAGGCTGAGGACACTTGCCTTATTTCTGGTGCTTTTTTATCTTACACGCTCTGACTATTCTACTAGACATGCCCCCACATGTGATCCGTCACACTCCTCTGCATGCCCTGGTTTGAGCCCTCTGATTGATTGCCTTTTTGGTATTCCCTGCAAACTCTTGAGACTTCATACCACTACTACAAAAGATTATAACTGTTATTGATTGCCTTTTTTCCTCTCCTCTAGAATATTTATCAAGCTTCTGAAGAAGCGATTTTCGTCAAACATGTAGAGCTTTTTTGTATGTCATAATTCAATACAGTGACACATATCTGTATTGATATGGTTCTGATTTTCATAATCCATATTTGAGAGGTTTAGCTATTTTTTGCATTTTATTTGCAATATTTTAAATGTTTTTTCTTGTATTATGTGTTTAATAAATATATTTTCTATAATTGGTGCCTGGAAAGTCCATTTTTTCTATTTAACTATTGATGTTTAGGATGGGGCACTGCGCTACTTTAAACTCCCACAGTTCCATCCTATGTTGGAGCTTGGCAAAATCTTTGATCTATCACTGTGGACACAGCCCAGGCAAAACTTTTCTTCCAGAAAACTGTATCTTTCTCTGAGATCTCTTTTCAATTATTTTTATTAAGTTTTATCAGTAACATGAAAAGTTACACAACAAAGATGTAATAGACATCTGAATAGTCATTAGAAAATGCATTAGTACAGGTAGGGAAGTATACATCATAAAGGTATCATCCATACTCTAAGTCAAGTAATTGCCATAGGCTCTTTCTTGGTGCTGGTGCTGCAATAGCAGTCCCGACACCCCTTAACGGGAACTAGCTGTGCCATGGAGTGCAGGCCGCACCTTTTTATAGTGCATTGATGTTGACTATGTGACTATTTTAAACTGTGTAATCAATTTTTCTGTATTACAACTAATAGAGTAGAACATACATCAAACAAAAAGAATAACAAATAACATGTACCAAACAGATATCTGAGAGACTTGTAATATGCAACTAGTCAGCACTTGACTTGCATCCCAGCAATAATTAAATTTGGGTAGTTTTTTGTTCCGTGCAAGAAAATATTTTTCATATGCATACTATAATTTTATTCTATAAATGACTTCAGAGACATTAGGAGCTTCTAAAGATTTCCATTTAGAGGTAATCGTTAACTTTGCTGCTATTAGTACATGTGTAACTGTAGGCCTAAATTGAATAGGTACTGAGTGTATTCCTATGCTGAGTATAGCCATCTCTGGTGTCGGTGAAATAATTAGGCCTGTGACCTTAGTGATTAGTGAGAATACTGTTTTCCAAAAACTTCTCACTTCCCTACACTTCCATAATATATGTAGGATGCTGCCCTTTTCTCCACACTCCCTCCAGCAATTGGGAGGTGAGTCTGGGTAAATTTGCGCCAGCCTGACTGGGGTCCTCTACAGCATTTTCAGCATCGGTTCCCAATTGTTCACGCAGTGGGAGTAGCGAAAATTAGATTGGATGGCTGTTTGCCATTCCGTCTGTGTGTAGGAGGTTTCCATCTCCTTTTCCCAGTTTTTCATGTTGGAGGATTTTTGAAAGGCTCCACTATATTATAGCTTGTTGTAGAACCATGACAGTCCCTTAGGTCTGTCATGGCTAGACATCAAGCATGACCAAGCTTCTCTATGGATATTATAACATATGTTCGGGTTGTTGTTGTTGTTGTTGTAAAAATAGGTAAGTTGAATGTAAGAGAATGATGTGGGTCTGGGTTGTTTAGATAACAGCTCTTTGTAAGTCTGTATTACTTCTTTTAACCATGGTTGGATGTTTAGGTTAGGTATGATATATTCGTAAAATTGTAATGGAAAATCAGTGCATTTATTCATTGTATCTTGAGGTGCTATTGCATGCAGTTTGTTCCATGCTAATACAGTGGCTTCTACCGATGTAGCGGTCTTATAATTTTAATTTAATATGGGCCAGATGTGACAGTAGCAAGGTAGACAAATGTCTGTTGCCCATCATGCTCTTCTCAATCTGGACCCACAGTTTGTCTGAGTGTGGGTCAAACCACACTTTAATCTGATCCAGGCGGGCCGCAAAATAGTAGTTTTTAAGATTGGGGAAGTTCACGCCCCCGCTAAGCTTGTGCTTCCCTAGTAGGGGAAATGAAATTCTGGCCATTTTCTTACTCCAAATGAATTGTCTAAATAGTTTATCCACCTCTGTAAAGAAGCGGTCTGGCATAACTATCATTATAGTTCTAAAGTGCTGTATTATCTTAGGTAGAAGAATCTTTTTCAGAGCAGCAGTTTTCCCTACCCAGGACAATTCAAACTTGGATATATTTTGTAGATCTTGCTTAATTATTCCAATCAGCTTAGGAAAGTTTGCTTCATACGTAGAAGCTGATGGAGATGTCAGTGTAACTCCTAGGTATGCTAGGTTGTTAGTTACCCATTGAAACGGGTAGTTGCTTTCAAATGGACTTTCATCCTACTTGTCAGCCTACTTGTTATTGGCAGAATAGAAGATTTATTTGAAGTGAGCTTGTAGTAGGATGCTAATCCAAAGTCATTTAATATTGATTGTACCTTTTCCAGTGAGGCAGCCGGATTAGTAAGTGTTAAGACAACGTCGTCCGCAAATAACCCAATTTTATGGGAGTAGCCCCCTATTTCAATGCCAGAAATTGAGTCGCAGGATCTAATGGTCTCCGCCAGGGGCTCCATTATTAAGGAGAAGATCAAAGGTGATAGAGGACAACCCTGGCGGGTACCGTTGGTGAGGCGAAACATATCTGAGAGGACATTGGAAGTAAATACCTTAGCTGAGGGCTTCGTGTAGAGTGCCATGATTGTAGAGTACGTGAAGCCGTGAAGGCCAAATTTCATCAAAGTCGCACTCAAGAACCCCCAATGCACCCTGTCAAACGCCTTTTCGGCATAGAGCGTCAGAACTACAGTGGGGGTTCCGCGAGTTTCTGTTATGTGTACAAGATTAAAGAGTCTACAGGTACCATCAGGAGCTTGACGACCCTTCACAAAACCTACCTGGTCTGCTTTGACTAATTGTGGGGTTACTACAGCTAGGCGATTTGCAATAATTTGTGCATAGATTTTTAAAACGGTTTTAAGCAACGAAATCGGTCTAAAATTTTGAGGACAGTCCGGCTTCTTCCCTGGTTTAGGCAAAGCTATAATAGTGGCTTGTAGCATCTCTTCGGGAAAAGAGGCAGTTGAGGCCGCATAATTGAACAGTTTTTGTAAATGCGGTGATAGAAATGTTGCGAAGGTTTGGTAGTATTCTGCAGAGAACCCATCACTACCAGGGGATTTATATGCTGGAAGTGATTTTAATTGTGTCTAAAATTTCTTTTTCTAGTATCGGTGAGTTAAGAGAAGCTAAGGTTTCCTCACTTAATTTGGGCAGATTTACTGAATTTAGGAAGGAGTTTATATTAAGGTTGTTTGGTTGTGGGGTTTTGGGGTCGTTTTTTAAATTGTACAAGTCACTGTAATATTTAATGAATGCGTTGGCAATTTTAGTTGGGTGGTAAACTATTTGCCTCGTATGAGGGTCGTGATAGAATTCAGTTTAGAATTTTATTGCCTCTTCCGTATGTAATTAGCTAAAAGTTTACTTGCTTTATTTCCATGTCCATAATAGGTGGCTTTAAAGCGTTTTAGAGATGTTGTATGTTCTGCTAATAGGGCTAAACGGAGCCTTTGACTACACCAGGGATATGCAATTAGCGGACCTCCAGCTGTTGCAGAACTACAAATCCCATGAGGCATAGCAAGACTCTGACAGCCACAAGCATGACACCCAGAGGCAGAGGCATGATGGGACTTGTAGTTTTGCAACAGCTGGAGGTCCGCTAATTGCAGATCCCTGGTCTACACTCTAATGCCCTGTACACACGGTCGGACATTGAGCGGACATTCCGACAAAATCCATGGATTTTTTCATTTCCGAATGCCAAGAACATGGTCACGTACTCCACGTATGACGAGACTATAAAAGGGTGATTCAGTACCAAGTGTGGCACCCTTTGGGCTCCTTTTGCTAATCTCGTGTTAGTAAAAGTTTGGTGAGAGACGATTCATGCTTTTTCAGACTCGTGGTTTTCAGATCATATTTCTGCTGTTCAGTTTGTGCTTGTGGGTTTGTATCTGGTCTTCAGTGCGTGCAGCGAGTTACCATTGATTTTCCATTGTGTTCTTGTTCGTTCGTTACTGATTTTCAGGTTGCTCTTCACAGGCCTTGCTGTTCTTCAGTGCATTCTGTTACTTCGTTCTGACCAGCCGACTGTTTTCTAGCCATGTTGCGTATACGTACTCATCGTAGAGTTCGTGCTGTGCGGGGGCTTGGTGTTGGGGTCCTTACTTTGACACAAGCCCAGTCCATGAACAGGGTGGGGAGGAGTTCATGGACCAAGAATTGGTTGCTCCAGCATGACCAGTTCTGTCACATGCCTTTGCTCCGTGAGATCCGTGAGAATAATCCTGATGATTTCAGGAACTTTCTCCGGAAGAACCCCGTATTTCACCATTTGTTGGCTTTGCTGACCCCCTATATCAGCAGGCAGGATACCTGCATGAGGCAAGCCATCACTCCGGAGCAGAGGTTAGTCGCCACCCTGCGATACTTGGTGACAGGGAGAAGCCTGCAGGACCTCAAGTTCTCGACAGGCATCTACCCCAGGCTCTGGGGATCATTATCCCAGAGACCTGTTCTGCCATCATCCAGGTCCTGCAGAGGGAGTATATTAAGGTAAGATTTTTATCCTTTAACATCACATTTTATTGTATTTAATGTTTGCTAATGTATTGTATTTCTTTCCTCATTCCCTAATTACCGTGATTGTAATATGCTGTGAATGTCCCCTTTGTCCTCATGCATGCTGGATTTTTAGGTCCTTTTTTTTGTCCTTCATACATATTTGCCTTCACAAACCTCCCCAGCATGCTCTCCTGGGCCTATATTCACCTCGTGTAGTCACTTAACAATGTATTTTGTCAGCTCCATAGTAGTGCTTTACCCTAAATACCCCCTAAAATGTTGAAAATTGTGATGTGTGCTTGAAATTCATGCAGAGTGCCAGAGGCTTTTTTTTTGGGGTCCCAAAATCATTTGGAACCCTCCCTCCCCCCAACTGCTAACTCAGCTGATACTAATCCTCTATCTGCTGACTTTGCCAAACCCATACACACTATACCCACCTCCTTTGTGGTCAGATTTATGGATTAATTCCCCAAAGCATGTAGTGCAAGGGCCTGCCTGAATACTTTCAAATGGTAATGTTCAAAGTCTCCCCGCCATAATGTTCATCTCCCCCCCCATAAATGTATTTAAATGGCCCATGAGAGGGTGGGGGGGAGGAATCTGATAGGTGGACCTTATACCTTTGTCTTTAAATACTCCCTAAAAAAAATGTAATACTGATGTTGGCCAAGAATGTTTATGTCCAATCTGCTTTCCATGTTTATGTGCAAAATGATTAATTTTTTTTTCTTGTTTGACTCCACAGTTTCCTTCCAACCCACAGGAATAGCAGACTGTGGCCTCCCACTTTGCCCAGCGGTGGGACTTTCCTAACAGCGTGTAGGGGCAATTGATGGGAAACACACCCACATCGTCCCACCACCCAACTCGGGGTCATACTATTACAACTACAAGGAGTTCAATTGTAATGTGATGTTGGCGGTGGTCTCGGCTACTTACAAGTTCCTGTATGTGGATGTGGGGAAGAATGGCCGGATGTCAGATGGTGGAGTCATCGCCCACACGGAGTTCTACAGGCATCTCCAGAATGGCAGCTTGGACTTGCCGTCTCCAGAAGACAATGCAGAAGGACTCCCATTAGTCTTTATTGCGGATGAAGCGTTTGCGCTGGGGGACCATCTTATGCGGCCATTCCCTATGAGGACCCTCACCCCGGACCAGAGGGTTTTTAATTACCGGCTGGCCAGGGCCAGAAGAGTGGTGTAGAACATGTTTGGAATAATGGCCAGCCGGTTCCGCCTATTTCTTACACTGATACACATGGCGGAGTATAAACTCAATTACATCATCCTGGCTTGCTGTGTTCTCCACAACTTTTTAAGGAGATATTCTGTAAACTATGCTGGCTCAGTTGGGCCTGAAGCCGGAATTAATCTCAATGAACCAACCCTGACGGCGCTTAAAGCTGGTCATCCTGGCTTGTGCCCGCGAGGTCCATATAAGATACATGGAATACTTTGCGGGTAGGGGGGCCATCGATATGCCAATGTCTGAGACATTTTTTTAAATAAAATTTTTTTTTAAACTGAACAAATATTTGCTTACATTTACTGCTTGTCTTTCTTTTAGCTGACCATGACAGGAAATTTTGGGAGTCCTGAAAATGGCGTGAAAAATTATAAAGCACTGTTGGGTGTTATTTACTAAAGGCAAAGACACTTTGCACTACAAGTGCACTTGAGACTGCACTGAAACTGCACTTCTAGTGCAAAGTGGATTTGCCCTTAGGAAATAACCCCCATTGTCACTGAAAACACCAATTTTACCACAAAAAATGCTTTTGAGCATTGAAAGAAGAAGCCACACATTGTTGATTATCAATATTTTTAATACAAGCACAATCGCATGTGCATTTATAAAAGGTTTTTAAAACAAACCAACATGTTTGTTGTATAACAAATTTTTAGGTCACATTAATAAAAGTAGAAATGTCCTTTTAAGGTAAGAGGCATGTTTAAAACCAACAAGAAATACACAAATCTGGAACTTACAAAGTTCAACTTTTCTAGAAATTTAAGGCAATATCAGACATGAGTATTTACAAACTGTGTATGATATTGCGTTCAGATGGGGTGAAGTCACCCCTGGAAAAGCCAAATTTTGAAAATGCACACAAATTGCCGAATAATGTGTGCCTTATAATGATAGGGCATATGCAGGTTTTACTATAGCAGTCAGCCGCCTTAGATAGGAGCAGATTCACTGCTCCTGTCTAAGACTTGAAAAAGTCACGTGACTGTGATGTAACGCGTGGGAGGAGCCAAGGACGCTCTGTGCAGATCAGCAGTATCACACAGTGTACTGCAGTGAATCTGCTCCTGTCTAAGGCGGCTGACTGCTATAGTAAAACCTGCATATGCCTTATCATCATAAGGCACACGTGAGTGGATTGAAGTTTGCCTGTGTACCTTGGTATCCTAACTATTGCACAATGATTGGTTTTTTCTCTCATCTGCCTGTCAAATGAGATCTGTTTATGATTCTCACATTGGTTGTGAACAGAAGCAAAAGAAACATTGTTACTATAAAGGTCAATGAGCACCTTAATTAAGCAAGTGTTTTTAAACAGCTTTGCTAGTGGGACCGGATCAAAGCTCTATACCAATCGGATTCTACACTTGTATAATTGAACCTTCTGAATACATCCCTATATATTTATTTTTATGTGGATTTTTTATGTAGATTTTTTTACACATTTGGTGTCACTAATTTTTTTATAATTTTACACTATTTTGATTGCTGGATTTTTTAGGACTTTTTACTCACCGCTGGATTTATTTGAGTATTTATATTTATTCATATATATTCATTTTTATGCACATTGTGAAGCGCTTCAAATATCATTATTTACATCTCTTACCTGAGCCTGTGGTTGCAGACACTCGCCTGTTGTGACAACTTCCACCACGCCTCCCTCCTCCTCCTCTTGTTGTGTTTGTGAGATTTCCACTTCTTCATGAGGTGGGGGGTCTGTTGTCTCCTCTGATGAGTGGTGTCCTCCGAGTCTTTTCTCCCCTATGTAAAAAAAAATAGGTATACTTAGCACACAGATATTTGATGGCAAAAATAGGAATATGAAACCTTGCTTGGAAGTGGCTTACATTTGTCTGTTTTGGCAGAGTTCCAAGATGAAGAAATATTTCTTTCCTTTGTCAAGCTTGAATACTTGCCTGTTTTGTACAAGCTTCACAGATGGAGTCACCCCTATAGTATACACTGGAGCACCTGTGTGGGGCCCCTAATAAAAAGAGTGTTCTGGTGTCCCACACTAGTGCTCCAGGGTCCAGATGTGTAAACAGCTGCTGAGTGTCCTCTCCTTACACAGAATCTAGTTTGCATTTCTTTCTTGTTACAAACCCATCTAGACAGAAAAATTTTAAGAGAAGTAGGCCACAAAAAATGTATTGAACTGCATCTGGACAAAACATGGTGTTTTATAGGCCGAACAAACAATGTTTCCTACGAACGAATAATGTGTCCATGACCATGAAAGTTGCCATTTTAAACTGTACAACAGTATAAAGAAAAGCACATGGAGCAGCACGAATGTAATAAAAATCAAGAATAGAAATACAGGACAACTACTTACTTTTTTGCAGCACTCTCCTGATCCTTCTATACTGATCGTGCTTTCTTAATTTGAGGTCCGACCACCGCTTCCTCAGTTGATCCCTGGATCGTCGTACCCCAAAATTTCTGTGCAGACTCTTCACAACTTTCGCCATGATCCTGGCCTTTCTGACGTTGGGGTAAGGTCCATACTTCCCGTCATAGTCGGCCCTTTTCAATATGTCGACCATCTCCACCATCTCTACAAAGGACATATTTGAGGCCTTAAATCTTCTCCTCCAGGATCGTGACGTTTCTGGCTCCGGGCTTTCCTCCTCCTCCTCCTCGTTGTTGTAATTAGCACGCACCTGCTCTGTCTCCGCCATGTGCTCTTCCCCACTGCACCGAACGAGAAGGGGCGGGGAATAGACTAGAAAGAACATTAGGGGCGGGCGGAGCTTCACGCATGCGCAGTGTATATAAAGCAGAACACGCGTGCGTCGTATGTACGATCTGTGAGCGGAGGAAGGTGTAGAGGAAGCGCCGATTGTGATAACGAAGGTAACATTTAAACTTGGGCCTATACTGCTTAGAGATTGAGGCCTATATTGGGACAAGATTAGGCGAGTTTAGCCAGACATTAGGGTTTGTCTTGTGTTGTGTCTTGCAGAGAAAATGGATATATTGAAGGATCAGGACTTTATCACCATATTCATTGATATGTTCAGGGAGCTGCCCTGTCTGTGGCAGGTAAACCACCCACATTATAAGAATCAAACAAAGAGGAAGGCAGCGCTGGATCAATTGCTGGAAATTGTGAAGCCGGTGATCCCCACGGCAGACATCCCCTATTTGAAGGCTCTAATTGGTGGCATGAGGAGCACTTATCTAAGGGAGCGCAAGAAGGTCCAGGATTCTCAGATCAGGAGCTGCAGATGACATTTATGTCCCCAGGCTGTGGTACTATGACAGACTGCATTTTCTTACAGGTCAGACTGAACCCAGGCCAGCACTCTCCAATCTTCCTTCCATGCTTCCTTCCCCCTCAGCTGAGGCCTCTGACATCCAACCTGGGCCCTCCAGGCAGCAACATGTGGAGGAGCACAGCTTGAGCCAGGTATAGCATTCTTCTAAATATTTCTGGTTGTCAAATTAATGATGTTAAATATATGTTAGTTTGGAGTACTAATTTATGATTGAGATTGATGAACCAAAAACTAAAACTATTTCCCTTTTTCATACACAGGAAAGTCTCAGCCAGGAGGTGGCCGGGCCAAGCAGGCTGCCTGATACCCAGGTCACTCCCCTCCGCCTTCAACCAAAAAGTGGCACGAAGAGGAGTAACCTGGAGGAGACAGCAATTTACCTATTTTAGAAGGCTACTGAGGCCCTCAGAACACCCCACAGTGTTGAAGAGGATTTTGCTGACCTAACAGCATGCAAAATGCTGCAAATGGAGGAGGGCCAATGCCTCTTATGTGAGTTTCTCATTTTAAATGCACTAAATAAGGGGTTGAGAGGCCAACTCGCATGCCAAAGCCACATTTGTGAGCTCACCCATGGTCCTCCTCCTCCTCCTCCAGGTCCTACTCCTCCTCCTGCCACACCTCCAACACCAGAGCCACAGCCGGGAAGGAAGCGTGTAAGGAAGAGAGTGATGGCCCTGGGTTCAGTCTGGTCTGGCAAAAGATGCAGGCTCTTGTATGACCACAGCCTGCGGACATACATGTCATCTCCTGCTGTTCATGATCTCTTGGACTTCTGGACCAGATTGTGCTCCCTTATTATGTACTCCTCAGGCCACCAATTTTGCAGTAAAATAATTGATGTGTGCCCTGGGGGCCAAAGGCTTCGCCAATTTTTGCAGTTTATCCAGCGTTGCCTTCCTCTTTGGTTATGAGCCTTTAATAAAGGATTTTTTTTTTTAATTATACTTGCCTATGTGTGTTTTCCTTCAAAAAGGACAGTTTCTGAGGAGGCAGGTACATTTCAAAAATACAATGTGAAATTAACAAGAAACCCCAAACAATCTCCTTGAGATTAAATAATACAAGATAATAATGGTGTTGTGGTAACTTGACACACAAAACACACCCAAAAATATGCTGGAGTAAAAAAAAAAAGATAAAACACAAGATCAGGCTTTCAAAACTCAAACTAATTTATTTAATCTGAAAACATCCCAAAAATATTATTTTTTCGGTAGATGTGACAAATAAAAATATTATAGTGATGAAATCACAATAAATAATAAAGAAAGAAGTTTGTGAGAAGTCTGTGTGAATATGAGCAGCAAAACAACTTCATTCTTCTAGCATTATAAAGAAGAAGAAAGTGCGCTGCATTAAACAATTTAAAACATTGCAGCCTGACGAAAGTGCTATATCCATTCCGAACGCTAATTTTACCAGACCGAGCAGTTCCGTCTCGGAATTTATTCTGAGCATGCGTGGCACTTTGTGCGTCGGAATTGTCCACACACGGTCGGAATTGACGCGATCGGATTTTGTTGTGGGAAAATTTTATAGCCTGCTCTCAAACTTTGTGTGTCGGAAAATCCGATGGAAAAAGTCCGATGGAGCCCACACACGGTGGGAATTTCCGACAACAAGCTCCGATCGCACATTTTCCGTTGGAAAATCCAACCGTGTGTACGGGGCATAAGAGTACCGATTGGGTAATAGGGGAGGGACTTTGTTTTGTGACTCCAGTGTGTTTAAATTTGTTAAGAGTGGTAAGAGTCTTCTGCCTCTTTTCCCTAGCCGCAGCTTGGATTAACAAGCCTCTGCTATAAGCCTTGTGTGCACACCTTACTGACATTACATTCATTTCCGCATTATCATTAAACTTAAAACATTCTTCTAGTAGCTTAGAAATTTTCCCTTGTGTAGCGGATTGGAAAGTATAGAAATATTGTTCCTCCATAGGTAGGAAGGGTTACAGGAGTGCTGTTCCTGTATGGTAATCGTCACTGGAGCATGGTCTGACCAAGTTATTGCATGTATTTTCACATCTATAGCTCTTTGTACTAGGGTAAGATCAGATAAAATTAAGTCAATCCTCGAGTAGGAGTTGTGAGTGGATGAAAAATATGCGTAGTCCCGTTCAGAAGAGTTGGCGCATCTCCAAGTATCATAGAGGCTGGTCTCTGCGAGAAATGGTTTCATCGCCTATCTGTGTGCGCTTTGGTAGGATGAGCAGTCCATGGCTTTGTCCACTACACAGTTAAAGTCCCCACAAATAAGTAGAGATCCCTGTTTGTGCTTATTTATCCTATGATGACATGCTTTTAAAAAAGATGCTTGGACTGTATTTGGTGCATACAAATTGACTATAGTGTACATTAGATTGTTCAGTTCGCAAACTAAAATGATGTACCTGCCTTTTGAATCCGTTACAGCTGTATGGAGTTTGAAAGCCACTGATTTGTTGATTGCAATCATCGTGCCACGTTTTTTAGTTCCCCTTTAAGTTTCCTTGCCTCTTGCCACATGACCTTTCTTTTAAATGGGCTGTTAAGGCCATGCGCGTTAAGCGAGATTACTTTAATGGTCATAGTTATTTTGTGGAGTCCGTGCTAAATGTGATCCAGTACAATTGATGAATAATGCAGTTTCCTGCTTTTACCTGAAGATGGCAGCAAAGGATAGGAGTTGAAGACTCTATGCAGATCTGATTTTTCTGAAGTCATAGGTAAGTTCCAATGTAGAAGTTCATCATAGTTTGCAGGTACATGTAAAACATAAGAAAATAGAGAGAAAAAAAACAAGAGAACAAATAAAAAAAAAGTGAAACACATCACCATGTGCAAAAACATTCGCTTCTGCACGGTGGGGGTCTTTACTCCCTGAGATCCAGAGGCTTATCCAGATTAGGTTACAGAGAAGTGTGAGGTATTGCATAGTGCAAATGCTGACCACCTTTGTTATTACCCTGGTTTGACTTTTTGCCACTTGAAATCTTGTGAGTGGGAGAAGCAATGGGGACTTCTTCTTCTTCTGGTATAAGCTGCCACTGCCTGGCCAACGTCAAACCGCTTTCAAGATTTGGTAATGGCATAGGTTTTGTTTTCTCTTGTTATGATAATTTTTGTTGGAAATCCTCGTGTAGTGTATTTTATGGTTTTGAAATAGCTTTGTCAGTGTGGCGAGGTTCTTGCGAGCCAGCATGGTGTGTTGTGAGATGTCGGAGTACACAGAAATGTCCGCATATGGGTCAGGTAGAGGAGAGTTCTTTCTGGTAAATCTCATTAATTCCTCCTTTACATGAAAGAAGTAAATGTGTGCTATGACATCTCTTGGTACCTTGTATGGCAAATACTTAGGTTTAAGCAGGCGCTGTGCGCAATCTACAATCACCTCCCCCTCTGGTGTATCTGGCAGCAATGCAGACATGAATTGCTGGACATAATTCCTGAGGTCTGCCTGCACTACAGATTCAGTCACCCCTCTTAGCTTACATTGTTTCTCCTCGAACGGTCTTCTAAGTCCGCCATTTTGTTTTTATTTGCTACTATCTCATCCTCTGCACCATTATATGCATCAACGAGCTTATTGTGGGCTGCAGCGAATTCCCCCATTTTGTCCTCAGTGTGTGAGACTTGGTCCCCGATAGCAGCAACTTCAGCTTTCAATTAAGTTGTGCATTCCATCAGGTCCCTGTGCAGTGAGCCCCTTAAAGTAACCAGCATATCTTTCATCAAAGTGTCTGTTAGTGGCTGGTACAGGGTGGGGAAGTCATGCATTTGATCAATGTACTCTTTTGTACTGTCCTGTGAAGTGTCATGTCCCCCCAGCCCACCTGGATATTTGTGCTCCGCTGACCGTTTCTGTGTTGCCTTCTGTGGGCTGTGCACAGGGGTTGTACCTGGTGAGGATCTGCTGCTATTTCCTAGGGATTATGCCAGGTACTGGCGATCGTTCCTGGAGGCTCCACTACTGCCACGGCCGCGCCAGTGAGATTTTCTATGAGAGTTCTGGGTCTCATGGTAGCCCCATTCAAGGCCATCCACTTCACTCAATTACATTCAAGGTCTCCCCAATACAAAATCTTGTTGGCCTGGAAGTTTCTACCACAACCATTGAGGGTAATATTTGTCAGCCTCACAGGCTGGGGAGGAGTTTCAAACCTCTCACAGTTAAGGGATCATGAACACACAGGGAGGCCCAACAACATCCTGGAGCTCAGAGCAATTAAACTAGCTCTGAATCACTGGACCCGCCTTTCTTCATGGTCACCTGATCAAGTACAATCAAGAATACCACCAGGCAGTCTTAGCAGAAGTAAGTCTGATCATCTCACGGGTGTAAAAAAAACACTGTCCAGCCCTCTCTGCTTTTCACATCCCAGTAGTAGACAATTAGAAGATGGATAACCTCAGCCATCATTGCCGGGACCAAAGGTAATGGGCCCTTTATCCCCACATCCTTAAACTCCTCTATCAGAAATGGGGGGCTCCAGATGTGGACATCTTAGCCTTCAGATTAAACAACAAAGTATCCTTGTTTGTAGCCAGAGCCAAGAATCATAAATTACCACTGGCAACAAATGCACAGGTAATTTACTGGACTCTGTTCCAGTTCATATATGCCTTTCCCCCAAAGCAAATTCTGCCTTGACTGATCTGTAAAATACAGCGCACAGAAACTAGTGATCCTCATTGCACCAAATTGGTCCAGAAGAACCTGGTAAACAGACATACTTCTGGGAGATTACCTCTCTTTCAAACAGACCAGACCTGTCTCAGCATCCATTGCTCCATTCTGCTTCTTTCTCAATAGCTTTTATGGTATCTCTGACCCTGTCATTCCCACTTTACTCAAAGCCAAAATGTCACTTCAGAAAAATGCACTATTGTTTCTGAAAATCTTTCTTTGCCTGGGGTTAGCACAGGCATTTAAATCCTAGAGATTACTCTGTGCCTCATATTCTGGACTTCTTACAATTAGGACTTGATCAGAATTTGGCCTTAAATATTCTTATTGGGCTGGTTTTGGCCTTGTCCATTTTGTTTTAAAAACCTCCTGGATTCATTTTTTCCTTGTAAAAAGAGGTGTTTTTTTTCTTTAGACCACCCTTACAGCACACTGGCTCCATTGGGATCTCAATTTGGTTCTCTCTGCTTTGCAGTAACTACCCTTTGAACTCATCTCTTTTTGGATGATCTCTCTTACAAGCTGGCTATCATATCTGTCAAACGTGTCTCCTGAATAGGGATGAGCCGAACACCCCCCTGTTCGGTTCGCACCAGAACTTGCGAACAGGCAAAAAATTTGTTCGAACACGCGAACACCGTTAAAGTCTATGGGACACGAACATGAATAATCAAAAGTGCATATTTCAAAGGCTTATATGCAAGTTATTGTCATAAAAAGTGTTTGGGGACCTGGGTCCTGCCCCAGGGGACATGGATCAATGCAAAAAAAAAAGTTTTAAAAACTGCATTTTTTTCGGGAGCAGTGATTTTAATAATGCTTAAAGTGAAACAATAAAAATGTAATATTCCTTTAAATTTCGTACCTGGGGGGTGTCTATAGTATGCCTGTAAAGGGGCGCATGTTTGCCATGTTTAGAACAGTCTGACAGCAAAATGACATTTCAAAGGAAAAAAAGTCATTTAAAACTACTCATGGCTATTAATGAATTGCCGGTCCGACAATACACATAAACGTTAATTGATAAAAACGGCATGGGAATTCCCCACGGGGGAACCCCAAACCAAAATTTAAAAAAAAGACGTGGGGGTCCCCCTAAATTCCATACCAGGCCCTTCAGGTCTGGTATGGATATTAAGGAGAACCCCGGCCAAAATTTTTTAAAAAAATGGCGTGGGGTCCCCCCAAAAATCCATACCCTTATCTGAGCACGCAACCTGGAAGGCCACAGGAAAAGAGGGGGGACGAGAGAGCGCCCCCCCTCCTGAACCGTACCAGGCCACATGCCCTCAACATTGGGAGGGTGCTTTGGGGTAGCCCCCCAAAACACCTTGTCCCCATGTTGATGGAGACAAGGGCCTCATCCCCACAACCCTTGCCCGGTGGTTGTGGGGGTCTGCGGGAGGGGGGCTTATCGGAATCTGGAAGCCCCCTTTAACAAGGGGACCCCCAGATCCCGGCCCTCCCCCCTGTGTGAAATGGCAAGGGGGTACTTTTACCCCTACCATTTCACAAAAAAGTGTCAATGTTAAAAATGACAAGAGACAGTTTTTGACAATTCCTTTATTTAAATGCTTCTTCTTTCTTCTATCTTCCTTCAGTTTCTTCCTCCATCTTCTTCTTCTTCTGGTTCTTCCTCCGGTGTTCTCGTCCGGCATCTTCCTCCGCGGCGTCTTCTTCCCTTCTTCTCCTCGGGCCGCCCCGCGTACATGATGGCATGATGGGAGGCTCCCGCTGTGTGACGCTTCTCATCTTCTGGCGGTTCCTAAATGACGGGCGGGGGGGCCACCCGGTGAACCCACCCCCCTCTGACGCATGGGGATTTGACGGGGACTTCCCTGTGGCATTCCCCGTGATGTCAGAGGGGGCGGGGTCA
The DNA here is from genome assembly GCA_037952835.1 of Lithobates septentrionalis. Taxonomy (NCBI): domain Eukaryota; kingdom Metazoa; phylum Chordata; class Amphibia; order Anura; family Ranidae; genus Lithobates; species Lithobates septentrionalis. The sequence goes on from JBBDGP010003354.1 coordinate 2,162,465, forward strand.
CCTATTATGTAACGTCATTTTTCTTTTTCTCTTTGGTTCGGGGATCCCTTGTGGGGAATTCCCATGCCGTTTTTATCAATGAACTTCTATGTGTATTGTTGGACCGGCAATTCATTAATAGCCGCGAGTAGTTTTAAATGACTTTTTTTTTCCTTTGAAATGTCATTTTGCTGTCAGACTGTTCTAAACACGGGAAACATGCGCCCCTTTACAGGCATACTATAGACACCCCCCAGGTACGAAATTTAAAGGAATATTACACTTTTATTGTTTTACTTTAAGCATTATTAAAATTGCTGCTCCCGAAAAAACGTCCGTTTTTTAAAACTTTTTTTGCATTGATTCATGTCCCCCGGGGCAGGACCCAGGTCCCCAAACACTTTTTATAACAATACCATGCATATAAGCCTTTAAAATTAGCACTTTTTCTCCCATAGACTTTTAAAGGGTGTTCCGCGGCCTTCGAATTTGCCGCGAACACCCCAAATTGTTCGTTGTTCAGCGAACTGGTGAACAGCCGATGTTCGAGTCGAACATGAGTTCGACTCAAACTCGAAGCTCATCCCTACTCCTGAACTAGAAGCTCTCTTGTAAAGAGCCATTCCCAATCCTTCACAAGAATAAAGTAGTCTTGTGCCCAAGACTAACGTTCTACCTAAGTTGGTATCTAACTTCCACCTTAAAGAAAATCTAGTCCTACCCTCTTTGTGCTCTGCTTCTAAGCACCCGAAAGCAATTCTTCATTGTCTGGATCTTGTCAGAGCTATCAGTTTATTTAAAAGCCACAGTCTATATCAGAAAGACAGATTTTCTCTTTGTCCTGTCATCAAGACCTCAAAAAAGGGCCTCCTGCTTTGAATGCACCAATGCAAGGTGATAAGACAACTCATATCAAGAGCTTACACTCAAAGGGATAACCCCCCCCCCCCCCCCAGCACTCATATCTGCTTACTCCACCAAAGCGCTGTGTGTTACCTGGAAATTCTTACATCAAGTCTTTGTTGTCCAGCCTCCTATGGATGCAGCTTTCAGCCACATGGTTCTTGCAGCAGCACTCTAAATTGGGTCCATTGACTTGTTCTTATTGGACCTGTTAGCATAGTTGTGTTTGCCTTGTTATTGCCCACCCTTTATTTTTCATTGCTTGGGGAAGTCCTAGGGTTTATGAATATCCAGCCTGTGCCAGTACTGTACCATTAGGATAAAAGGAATTTTAACTTGCCTGTAGATTCCATACCTTGGAGTACATTATAGGACGTTATAGGAGACAGGGCATCCTCCCCTCTGTTCTTCTGTTACATTGCTCTACTTTTACTTTTACTCTAAAAAAAAAAAACCCTGAGGTTTCAGAGTGAGGTAGGGTTATGCAGGGGCATGTCCAGAAAAGCTTTGCCATTGTCTAATCATCTGAAGGTAGCCACGTATACACCAGGCTGCATGAATATCTAGCCTATGTTCCCTGTACTGTACTCCGAGAGATGGCATTTTCAGGCAAGTCCAAATTCTTTTTATTTATTTTTTTGCTTCAGCTAACATTTTAATTTGAACATGTGTTTTGGGCTGCAATTGGCTTGGCGACACACATTGATTTGCTGTGTCTAAGAAATACAACACAAATATGTCAAATGCAGCTTCCTGCTGGCCATCCCACACTTCAATATTAACATGAACCATGCATAAACAGACTTGTTACAGCTACTCAAATACAAAATACACATTGAGTTAAAAAAAAAAAAAATACTATACTGACTTCTGGGTCCTTCCTGACAGTGTCACTGGGCCTCACTGTATAAACTTGGGGGTCACAGATCTCCAAAGAAGACAATACAGCATTGTTTAACATTCTTGTGAGGTTTTGTAACCTCTTTTTTTTTTCCAGGGTCCTCTAAGATGACCCGCACCACAAACTGGTTCAAGGTGAGAATTCTTTGCATTTTTCTTAAATGGTCTGTCACTTTGAGTGTGTTATTCAGGGGTTGGGGCTGCAGGATAAATCATTCAAATAATTAAAGTAAATTGAAAACTGCTGCACTCTTCAAACACAAGTAAGAGGCAGAGAATCTAATACCTGGTACATGCAATGAGATTATCGGCTGAAAATTTGTCTGTCTTTTTGCATGCTAGACTCATCAAAAATTAAGAGTTTACTAAGGAGACAAATTCTCGAACGACAGAATAAAAATTCGGAAGTGATTTAATGTATTGTAGTGTATTTGTATTTTTCGAACGACAACTGTACTAATTAAAAGAAAATAGTACAATCTGATATTGTACGAGAAAACATTTCGTGCTTGTCCCATTTGATAATATCAGATCGGCTCTCAAAAGCTGTGTACTAACAGATTATCGTACGATCGCTTCAAAGTGGTATTTTTCAGACGATTTTCTGACTCTATGGGCCATAAGCCTGTCTACAGAAGACTGAGACAATTTTTTTGACAGCAAATGATTGTGTAAAGATCAGGGGCAGATCCAGAGTCTAGTCTCGGGAGGAGCACTGCCAGAAAATTAGGTGTTGCCTAAAATTAGGCAAATAAGGCGGTCGCCTAAGGCCTCGCGACCGCCTCATTGAAGAGTTGCCTCTGCTGACAACAATGCCGCTGCGGGCGGCATTAAGCTCCAGCCAGCAGTGGCTTAACATTGCCTGTGTGCTCCACGGCCAGGCAGCGGAGAGGAGAGAGAGGACGGAGTGTGGCTCTGTCTTGAGGAGGCGGGGCCAGCGCTGTGTTGTCCGGGGTAGGAGAGGGGGAGGAGAATGGGAGGAGGTTCCAGCAGCCGGAGCAAAAAGTTTCCTGCTGCTCCGGAGACTCATATCGCACCCCCCCCGGCCGTTACCCCACACCACTGGAGTGCTCAGCGGAGCGGTCCCCGCACACACACGGAGGAGGAATCTGGCATGCAGTGGCAAGGAGGGGAAGAGGAAGGTCCAGCGGAGGATGCCCCACGAGCACTGTATGGAGCCGATGGAAAAGTAGGAAAGAAGAGGTGTCTGGACCGGGCATCTCTCTCTCTCTCTCTCTCTCTGGGGCTGTCAGTCAGTGCGGGGGGAGGGGGAACCGGGGCTCCAGCTGCAGGGAGAGGCACAGCTACCATGCCACAACCCCTTCTGCAGCCAGCAACCACCAAAATGAGAGAGAGCCAGCCCCCCCCCAGTATCCCTCAGCCACAGACTGGTCTTTATTTCCACCCCCTGTCCTGTCCCATGCACTCCACTCCCTTCCTCCTGATAATCAGTGTCACAAACAGTAAGGACAGCTCAGTCCCAGTGTGCCCATCTGTTATTGGCAGCCCCTGACCCCTCCCTCCACCCTGCACTTACCCCTTACCCCCACCTATGCGGGACTCCACTGCGGGGGGGGGGGGGAATGGGAGGTCCCAGTCCAATGCTGATCCTCAGCCATGGTGGGCCAGCGGCTCTGCATCCTGCACTGGCACTACCTGCTGATGGGCTTCTCCACTGCCATCTCCACCATCAACACCAGCACCGAGATAGAGAGCACCAGCACCGAGATAGAGAGCGCTGACACCAGCACTTTAAAGCTCTTAAAATATGTAATTTATACAGTTTATTTTTTTGTCGCTTGAATTATTTTTCCCATTATGGGCGTGAGTGGGGCCTCATGTCTAGGTTTTGCCTAAGGCCTCACAAAGCCTAGAGCCGCCTCTGGGTGTTGCTTACTTCACAATCGCTGATCACCTCCATTACTGGTAAAAAATAAATAAATAAAAATGCCATAAATCTATCTCCTATTTTGTAGACACTATAACTTTTGTGCAAACCAATCAATATATGCTTATTTGGGGGGGGGGGGGGGTTACCAAAAATATGTAGCAGAATACACATTGGCCTAAACTGATGAAGAATTTTTTTTATACCAAAAAGTTAAAAATATTGTTTGTTTTTTTTCAAATTTGTTGGTCTTTTTTTGTTTATTTTGCAGAAAATAAAAACCAGAGGTGATCAAATACCACCAAAAGAAAGCTCTAAGAACATCAGTTTTGTTTGGGTACAGCGCCGCACGACTGCGCAATTGTCAGTTAAAGTAACGCAGCGCAGTATTACAAAAAATGGCCTGTTCATGAAGGGGGTAAAACTTTTCAGAGCTGAAGGGGTTAACATTGAACAAGTTTTAAGAGCATTTTGTTTTCAATTTTTCATACATAATGACCGTTATGGCACACATCTATTTTGCGATTTGACACATTCATTTATTCTTTTACTCACTTTTAGTAAAATATTTTGGTGCTCTGAACCTCTGGTGGTGGGAGGGGCTCCCATGCAGATCACAGGAGCAATGAGATCAGCGGGATCTGGTAATTGCACTAGTCTGTCTGCACTCCACAGGCAGCAGTTGATGACATTAGATGTCCCGGGTTCACACCGCTCTGCACTGCAGTTTGAAGAAGATAGAGTGAGGAGGTGGGTGGAGCCAACACCCATTCAGGGGCGGAGGCCTGCAGTATGGATTGTGCAGAAGATGGAGGGAGGAGGAGCCGAGGGGGTGGAGCCAACACTCTCACTCAGGGACGGAGTTGGTCAGAAGAAGACTCCACTTTGAATGCTCTCTCTCGCTTTCCTCCTTAGCAGCGGCAACGTGACTCACTTACGACACTGGTTGCTAGGCACTAGCAACCAGTGTAGGAAATAGAGGCCAAGCCAGCAGGCACGGCTCCACCCACCTCCTCAGTGCAGCGGCATAATTATTACACAGAGTCTCTCTCTCTCTCGGTGCCGCTGATCGGCTGGTGATGATACTGAGAGAGAGAGAGACTCAGGAGTCGGGACTGCACTGCAGTCAGTGATATTTTCGGGGGGTGCAATTGCCCTGTTTCCCCCCCCCTGGATCCGCCCCTGGTAAAGATGCCCATAAACTGTAAGGTTTCTGTCATTCAGCCCTATAGGCTGAACAAGAGAAAGATCTCAATTTCCTTATCCACACTAAACAGCATGGATGGAGGCAATACCCTTGCTTTCTATTGTATTCTTACAGGGGGCTCCTGCTTCTGTCACTACCAGAGCTGCATCTGATTGCATGCATCACTGTTTGGCAAAGAGTTTTCCACCTGCCTCCTTTGATTTTCAGATGTTGGGCAGGAGGGTGTCAACGTGGCCTGAATTTCACTCCCAGTATGGCCAGCTTTATCCTGCAACTTGTAAGGTTTTAACAAGGATCACTATTTTATTTGTGCCACTGTAATTTTCAAATCTCACTGGGCTTAGCTGGCAATAACTCACTTTTTAAAAAAAAAGATAGAACTTGGTGTGTTTTCTTTGTGAACTGAGTCAACTGTCTGTGGAAACCACTTTGCCTGGAAAAGGTCACCTAAAGAAGGTAGCACTTTCTCTTTCTGGCTCCACTCTCGCTTTAGCAACCATTCAGTATTTTCCCACTGTGAGATGGAAATGAAATCCCAGCTGGTATACAGGGTATTTTGGGAATAAAGGCTTATATGCATGGTATTGTCAAAAAAAGTGTTTGGGGACCTGCGTCCTGCCCCAGGGGACATGAATCAATGCAAAAAAAGTTTTAAAAACTGACGTTTTTTCGGGAGCAGTGATTTTAATAATGCTTAAAGTGAAACAATAAAAGTGTAATATTCCTTTAAATATCGTACCTGGGGGGTGTCTATAGTATGCCTGTAAAGTAGCGCGTGTTTCCCGTGCTTAGAACAGTCCCTGCACAAAATTACATTTTTAAAGGAAAAAAAATCATTTAAAACTGCTTGCGGCTTTAATGTAATGTCGTGTCCTGGCAATATGGATGAAAATCAGTGAGACAAACGGCATGGGTACCCCCAAGTCCATTACCAGGCCCTTTGGGTCTTGTATGGATATTAAGGGGAACCCCGCACCCAAATTAAAAAAGGAAAGGTGTAGGGCCCCCAGGCCCTATATACTCTGAACAGCAGTATACAGGCAGTGCAAACAAGACAGGGACTGTAGGTTTGTTGTTAAGTAGAATCTGTTTGTAATTTTGAACTGATACATTTTCAAAGTGTAGCTCCAGCCAAAAAAATCTGTTTTTAAGCTTTTTGGAAAACATAGGGAAGGGTTATCACCCCTGTGACATTTGAATTGCTGTCTGTGCTCCTCTTCAGAAGATTTCACCTCACTTTTTGTCCCAATGACAAATGTTTTTTGAAAATTTGGGGGTTTTAGTGAAAGAAGGATTGGTGATAAAGCATCAGTGTAAAGGAGAAAAGTTTTTCCCATATTAACTCTTACAGGAGAGAATTTCCCTTCCTAGGGGTAGATTTCATCTCACTTCCTGTTGTCTCCTTCCGTTTGCAAGTAGGAGTCGTTTGTAAGTTGGATGTTTGAAAGTAGGGGCCTGCCCTATATACTCAGCAGAAATTTGGGCCTTAGGTGTTGTTGTGGCCACAACACTGTAAGCCCTCACAGGGCCCTGCTGTGAAAATATTAGATCAAGAATTGTAATTACATGCACCTGTTGAACAGGGTCAGAAAAATTGGGCCTATGGTGATGGTGGTGGTGGTGCTGGTGCCACCACACTGTAAATCCTCACAGTTACACTTGGTGGGCGCAGAAACGGGCCCTGCTCTGAAGTATTAGATCAAGAATTGTAATTACATGCCCCTGTTGAACAGGGCCAGAAAAATTGGGCCCTTGGTGGTGGTGCTGGTGGCACAACACTGTAAGTCCTCACAGTTACTCTTGGTGGGCGCAGAAACGGGCCCTGCTGTGAAATATTAGATCAAGAATTCTAATTACACGCCCCTGTTAAACAGGGGCTGACAAATTGGGCATTAGGCACTGGTGCTGGTGCCACAACACTGCAACCCCTCACAGATACTCTAGTTGGAGCGCAGGAACTAGCCCTGCTGCAAAGAATTGCATCAAAAATTGAAATTGCATGCCCCTGTTAAACAGGGGCTTAAAAATTGGGCCTTAGGCACTTGTGGCGGCGCCCAGAACCAAAATTGTCCTTACAAGCTATCAGCATGATCATTGAGGAGGAAGAGGATAATTACTCAGCATAACAGGATAGTCACTCAGCATTAGCATAGACAGTCTTTGAAGGGATCTGACATTTCCAAAAAAAAATATTGTTACATCACCATCAGGTGCTTGGTATCTGGTGGTAATCCAAGACTGATTCATTTTTATGAAGGTCAGTCGATCGACCGAGTCGGTGGACAGACGCACCCTGTGATCGGTTACAAAGCCTCCAGCAGCACTGAATATGCGTTCCGAAAGAACGCTGGATGCAGGACAGGCCAGTAACTCAATTGCATACTGCGCAAGCTCTGGCCAGTGATCCATCCTCAAGACCCAGTAACCCAGAGGATTTTCGGTGGGAAAGGTGTCCAAGTCAGATCTTGCCCATAGGTATTCCTGCACCATGTAAAACAGACGCTGGTGATGGTTGCTGGAACCGATCATACCTTGGGGCTGCGGACTAAAAAATTGTCTGTCTGAACGCATCGGTCAGATGGCCACCTTCTCCACCGCTCCTTATTTGACTGACCGAAGCCTCAGCAACACGTTGTCCAGAAACAGGAGTTCGTAACCTCCCAGTCTCTGGGAACGCGTTGCACAGACCTTTCTGCAAGGCCTCCCGAAGATGTTTCATCCTCTGCTCCCTCTGCGCCGGCAAGATAAGGTCCGCAACCTTACCCTTGTAACGTGGATCAAGGAGGGTTGCCAGCCAGTATTGGTCCTTCTCCTTGATACCACGAATACGAGGATCCTTCCGCAGGCTTTGCAGGATCAGGGAGGCCATGCAGCATAGGTTTGCTGAGGCATTCGGTCCGGAGTCCTCTGGGTCACTAAGGACGACATGATCCGCAGCCATCTCCTCCCAGCCACGTATAAGTCCATGTGTTTCTTGGGACTCTAAATGATCCCTTAAAGACTGCTGCTAATGCTGAGTGCCAGGCTCCACCTCCATACTGACACAATCCTCCTCCTCCTCCTCCTCCTCCTCCCCCTCCACCTCCTCCTCCTCTTCCTGTGTGATCGGTGGGCAGGCAGGAACACTGTCTGGATAAAGGGGGCCTTGAGAGCTAAGGAAGTCCTCCTCTTCCTGCCTCTGTTCTGCCTCAAGTGCCCTGTCCATTATTCCACGCAGCGTGTGCTCCAACAGGTGGGCAAGGGGGACAGTGTCAATGTTGCATGCACTGTCACTGCTCACCATCCTCGTGGCCTCCTCAAATGGTGACAGGACAGTGCATGCATCCCTGATCATGGCCCACTGGCGTGGGGAAAAAAAACCAAGCTCCCCTGACCCTGTCCTGGTGCCATACTCACACAGGTACTCATTGATGGCCCTCTGCTGCGTGTGCAGCCACTGTAGCATGGCCAACGTTGAGTTCCACCTGGTGGGCATGTCACAGATTAGGCAGTTCTTGGGCAGGTTAAATTCCTCTTGGAGGTCTGCCAGCCAAGCACTGGCATTATATGACCTGCAGAAATGCACACAGACTTTCCTGGCCTGCCTCAGGACATCCTGTAAGCCCTGGTACCTGCCCAAGAACTGCTGCACCACCAAGTTAAGGACGTGAGCCAAACAGGGCACATGGGTCAGTTGTCCCTGTCGGAGGGCAGAGAGGAGGTTGGTGCCATTGTCGCAAACCACCATTCCTGCCTTAAGTTGGCGTGGCGTCAACCACCTCTGAACCTGCCCCTGCAGAGCTGACAGAACCTCTGCCCCAGTGTGGCTCCTGTCCCCCAAGCACACCAGCTCAAGCACCGCATGGCATCTTTTGGCCTGTGTACTTGCGTAGCCCCTTGAACTGCTACGGAGCACCGCTGGTTCCGAGGACAAAGCACAGGAAGAGGCCATGGAGGAAGAAGAGGAGGAGGGTGTGGAGGAGAGAGGTGTGTCACAATCATTAGTTGTGGCATTTTGGAGGCGTGGTGGTGGAACAACCTCCAGCACTACTGCACCTTGTCCTGCATCCTTCCCAGCTGCCAGCAGAGTGACCCACTGCGCTGTGAAACTTGGGTAACGTCCCTGTCCATGCCTGCTGGACCATGAGTCAGCGGTAATATGCACCTTACCGATGACCGCCCTGTCCAGCGAGGCCAAGACATTGCCTTCCACATGCCGGTAGAGAGCCGGAATCGCCTTCCGTGAGAAAGTGGCGTTTGGGTACCTGCCACTGAGGAACCGCATATTCCACAAACTCGCGGAAGGGGGCAGAGGCTACCAACTGAAAAGGTAGCAGTTGAAGTGCTACCAATTTTGCCAAGCTAGCATTCAACCGCTGGGCATGTGAATGGCTGGGAGCGAACTTCTTTCGGCGGTGCAGCAGCTGGGGCAGGGAAATTTGCCTGGTACAATCTGACGTCGGTGTACCGAAAGCAGATTGCCCACAAGTACTTGGCTCTGACATACCTAGTTCTACACCTTCATTCCTCTCAGTGCAGGTCTCAGAGAGGACTGAAGGTATAGTGGGGTTGGAGATCTCAGCTGATGAGGAGCAAGGAGAGGTCCTCTTTGTTCTTTGGTGTGGGTCTTTTGGATACGCTTGCCAACGAACTGCATGGCAGGTCAACATATGTCTGGTCAAGCATATGGTGCCCAAGCGGGAGATGTTTTGGCCACGCGAGATACGCTTGAGACATATGTTGCAAATAGCAGCGGTGCGATCTGATGCACTCGTCTCAAAAAAGGTCCACACCAAAGAACTTTTGGAATAACGCGCAGAGACAGCAGCGCCCTGCACATGCGGAGCTTTGCGGTGTGATGCAGTCAGTGTGCTGCCCTTAGGCTGGCCCCTGGAGGGCATCCTGCCTCATTGGTGATGTGCCTCCTCCTCCTCTCCTATCAGGCACCCACGTTGAGTCAGTGACCTCATCATCCCCTCCCTCCTCATCACTGGAGCAAACCTGGCAGTATGCTGCAGCAGGGGGAGCATGACTGCCAGATTGCTGTCCTTCTTGGGCACCCCCTCTGTCCGTGCTCACGTTTTTTTGTTTTTTTTTATCAGAAAATTTTTTTATTTTAATTTAATACATACACTTCACAAAACAGTTATACATAATATATAATAATACAATTTCTATAAAATTATACAAAGTCTCTATTGTATTCTCAATATCATATCTTATCCCTTACCCACCCCAAGCCTTCCCCCCCCTCCCACCCTCACATCTACCTGTCAATCGTCACTTTAGGGTTGCTTTATTTTATTTTAATTGCCACTCCCTCATTTGCCGCTGGCTTCCCCCCAACCTATTCTTTGTTGTGTAGTTATCACCCGTTGGGTCCACTCGCTATCTTGCTCCTTCTTCTCCCCTTTCCACTCCTTTTTCTTCTTCCTTTTCCGTCTATTTTTTTGCCTGCTCTTTCCTTTCTACACAATTCCCTCTGCTCTACATCCGGAGCTTTTCCACTACCAGTTGATGGGGGGCCACTTCCGCCTCCCTCAACCAGGGTTGCCATATTTTGTCAAATTTCCCCTTGTCGTTTCTACGGTTGTAGGTCAGTCTTTCTCTTGGAAGGAGGGAGTTTACATATGTGATCCATTGCTTCCCAGTGGGCACCGTAGGAGCCATCCAGTATCTTGCGATAAGTTTTCTAGCTAAATACATCAATCTAGTTATCATAAGATACTTTCCTCCAGGGAACATTTCTGCCTCAATGGCGCCAAGCAAATAAACCGTCGGATTCAAGGGAATATGGATTTGCGCCAACCCAGAAATACGTCTGGATACCTCTTCCCAGTACCTATGCAACTTTGGGCACCTCCACATTAGGTGAATAAAGTCCCCCCTGTGCACTCCACACTTGGGGCACGCAGAAGAATCCCTACCTCCCCACCTGTGGAGTTGCACTGGTGTCCTGTAGGCCCTGTGTAAAATAAATAATTGTGATAACCTTTGTGATGCAGATAACGAGACCACTGGGATAGCTTTGAGTGCCATTTCCCACTGATTATCGTCTATCTCGCCTACATCCTCTACCCATTTTTTCCGACACTTTAATGATGTATGGTCTTGGGTCCTAATCAATAATTCCCTGTATATTTTTGTTATTAGTCCTTTCCTTGTGTCTGCTTTCAAAACTTCATTCAGTATTGGGACTGTTTTTACTCCTAAGGAGTGAGTTGTTTGTTGTGCCTGTAGCGCATGGCGGATTTGAAGTTATTGGTAAAAGCCCCTAGGGTGCAAATGGAATTTCCTACATAGTTGTTCATATGACTTTAATACGTCCCCCTCATAAATTTGTGAGAAGAACCAAATCCCCCTTTCCTTCCAGTGTGAGAAACCTCGCAACTCCTGAACCTCAGTGTATCTTTTATTGTGCCATATTGGTGTGAATGGGAGCACGCCCGTTATTTTCAATATTTTCAGAGTTTCCCCCCAAACCCTTTTAAAAAGGGAGCTCATAGGTTCTAATCCCTTCATACTTGGTAGATCCAATTTTAAATGGGAGGCCGCCGCCAATGTAGGTTCCGAGATAGACACCAATCTACATATAGGGTCCTCTTTTCTCACTCTTCCCCATCCTGCCATTTGTTGCAACTGTGATGCCAAGAAATATAACCTGGGGTGGGGTATTGACAGCCCTCCTTTATCTTTTTCATATTGCAGTGTTTCCAAGCTAATTCTAGGCACCTTTTTTTTCCGTGCTCACGTTACTGCCTTCATCTAGCTCAGTATCATCATCAGAGCCTTCTAAACGCTGGGCATCCTCCTGGAGCATGTACCCAACACTGTGGTCAAACAGTTCGCGGGACTCCTCAGGAGGACATGGGGCTAGGGAAGGAGTCACTGATGCCATTGAGCCGAGGGAAGAGGCTGCATTGGCAGCTGCTTTGCCAGACAAAGTAGCCTGAGCATGGGTGAGGGAGGATGAGGACGGCTTGGTAATCCACTCATCCAAGTCTTCCGCATGTTGCGGCTCAACACGGCCAGCTGCCGAAAAAAAGGCCAAGCGTGTCCCACGGCCACGTGCTGATGAGGATGCACCGTCTCCACGACCAGCACCGTTGCCTCTAGACACAGAGCCTGCTTGCCCTCTTTTATTGGCTTGTGACTGTCTGCCTCTCCTTGTTGGCCTTCCAGACATACTAATGGCCTGTAGCTGCACTAAGCTGGGATATATATATATATATATATATATATATATATATATATATATATATATATATATATATATATATAGATAGATACTGCAGCTAGCAAAGTCAACTGCCTGCCTACAGTATGAGAACACCACCAACCTTCTACAGGTAGCTTTAGCTGAACACTGTGCAGAGGTCGCACTACACTAACATGTAAATACTTTAGCTGCCTGCGGTAGTGATAGGATCAGGAAAACACCACCAACCTTCTACAGGTAGATTTAGCTGAACACTGTGCAGAGATCGCATTACACTAACTTGTAGCTTTAGCTGAACACTGTGCAGAGGTAGCACTACACTAACTTGTAGCTTTAGCTGAACACTGTGCAGAGGTCGCACTACGCTAACTTGTAGTTTTAGCTGAACACTGTGAGGAGGACGCACTACAGTAACATGTAGCTTTAGCTGAACACTGTGCAGAGGTCACACTAAACTAACCTGTAGCTTTAGCTGAACACTGTGAGGAGGAAGCACTACACTAACTTATAGCTTTAGCTGAACACTGTTCAGAGCACGCACTACACTAACTTGTAGCTTTAGCTGAACACTGTGCAGAGGTTGCACTACAATAACTTGTAGTTTTAGCTGAACACTGTGAGGATGCACTACACTAACTTGTAGCTTTAGATGAACACTGTGCAGAGGTCACACTACACTAACCTGTAGCTTTAGCTGAACACTGTGAGGAGGACGCACTACACTAACTTGTAGCTTTAGCTGAACACTGTGCAGAGGTCACACTAAACTAACCTGTAGCTTTAGCTAAACACTGTGAGGAGGACGCACTACACTAACTTGTAGCTTTAGCTGAACACTGTGCAGAGGTCACACTAAACTAACTTGTAGCTTTAGCTGAACACTGTGAGGAGTAGGGATGAGCTTCGTGTTCGAGTCGAACCCATGTTCGACTCGAACATCGTCTGTTCGACCGTTCGCCGAATTGCGAACGATATGGGCCGTTCGCGCCAAATTCGTATGGCGCGTCACGGCCCATAATTCACTGCGGCATCGCAGTGCATTGCTGGCTGATGATTGGCCAAGCAATCACTATGACCCGCATGCTTGGCTAATCACAGCGCCGTCAGTAGAGAGAGCTGTAATTGGCCAAAGCCAGGGTGGGTTTGGCCAATTATGGCTCAGTGGGTTTAGAACACGCCCCACACTATATAAGGCCGCCTGTACGGCGGCCCTGTGTAGTGTGTGTTCTGGCGTTGAGATACATAGACAGAGAGACAGTGTAATTTCATTTGAGTTAGCTAGATTAGGCAGGACAATCAGTGAGTTAGCTGCACTTAGTGTATTGTGTATATATATGCATCCCAGGTGTTGCGCATATATATATATATATATATATATATATATATATTATATATACACTGTATTCAGTTTAGCTAGATCCGTTCCTGTTATCTTCTTACTGACAGGCAGGCTTGTCTTGTTACAGTACTTACAGCTACCTGAAGAAAATTGCTGGTGTTCTTTTGATCCTATTAGTACCACAGTCAGGCAGCTAGACTATTTACAGTTAGTGCAGTGCGTCCTGCTCACAGTGTTCAGCTAAAACTACAAGTTAGTGCGGTGCGTTCTGCTCAGTGTTCAGCTAAAACTACAAGTTAGTGGGGTGCGTCCTGCTCACAGTGTTCAGCTAAAACTACAAGTTAGTGCGGTGCGTCCTGCTCAGTGTTCAGCTAAAACTACAATTTAGTGTAGTGAGACCTCTGCACAGTGTTCATCTAAAGCTACAAGTTAGTGCAGTGCGTCCTGCTCACAGTGTTCAGCTAAAACTACAAGTTAGTGGGGTGCGTCCTGCTCACAGTGTTCAGCTAAAACTACAAGTTAGTGCGGTGCGTCCTGCTCAGTGTTCAGCTAAAACTACAAGTTAGTGGGGTGAGACCTCTGCACAGTGTTCAGCTAAAACTACAAGTTAGTGCGGTGCATCCTGCTCAGTGTTCAGCTAAAACTACAAGTTAGTGCGGTGCGTCCTGCTCACAGTGTTCAGCTAAAACTACAAGTTACTGTGGTGCGTCCTGCTCACAGTGTTCAGCTAAAACTACAAGTTAGTGGGGTAAAACCTCTGCACAGTATTCAGCTAAAACTACAAGTTAGTGCGGTGCATCCTGCTCACAGTGTTCAGCTAAAACTACAAGTTAGTGCAGTGAGTCCTGCTCACAGTGTTCAGCTAAAACTACAAGTTAGTGCGGTGCGTCCTGCTCACAGTGTTCAGCTAAAACTACAAGTTAGTGCAGTGCGTCCTGCTCACAGTGTTCAGCTAAAACTACAAGTTAGTGCGGTGCATCCTGCTCACAGTGTTCAGCTAAAACTACAAGTTAGTGTAGTGAGACCTCTGCACAGTGTTCATCTAAAGCTACAAGTTAGTGCAGTGCGTCCTGCTCACAGTGTTCAGCTAAAACTACAAGTTAGTGCGGTGCGTCCTGCTCAGTGTTCAGCTAAAACTACAAGTTAGTGTAGTGAGACCTCTGCACAGTGTTCATCTAAAGCTACAAGTTAGTGCAGTGCTTCCTGCTCACAGTGTTAAGCTAAAACTACAAGTTAGTGCGGTGTGTGCTGCTCACAGTGTTCAGCTAAAACTACAAGTTAGTGGGGTGAGACCTCTGCACAGTGTTCAGCTAAAACTACAAGTTAGTGCGGTGCGTCCTGCTCACAGTGTTCAGCTAAAACTACAAGTTAGTGTAGTGAGACCTCTGCACAGTGTTCATCTAAAGCTACAAGTTAGTGCAGTGCGTCCTGCTCAGTGTTCAGCAAAGACTACAAGTTAGTGTGGTGCGTCCTGCTCACAGTGTTCAGCTAAAACTACAAGTTAGTGGGGTAAAACCTCTGCATAGTGTTCAGCTAAAACTACAAGTTAGTGCGGTGCGTCCTGCTCAGTGTTCAGCTAAAACTACAAGTTAGTGCAGTGCGTCCTGCTCACAGTGTTCAGCTAAAACTACAAGTTAGTGCGGTGCGTCCTGCTCAGTGTTCTGCTAAAACTACAAGTTAGTGTAGTGAGACCTCTGCACAGTGTTCATCTAAAGCTACAAGTTAGTGCAGTGCGTCCTGCTCACAGTGTTAAGCTAAAACTACAAGTTAGTGCAGTGTGTGCTGCTCACAGTGTTCAGCTAAAACTACAAGTTAGTGGGGTGAGACCTCTGCACAGTGTTCAGCTAAAACTACAAGTTAGTGCGGTGCGTCCTGCTCACAGTGTTCAGCTAAAACTACAAGTTAGTGTGGTGCGTCCTCCTCACAGTTTTCAGCTAAAACTACAAGTTATTTTTTTGCGAGCTCTGCACAGTGTTCAGCTAAAGCTACCTGTAGAAGGTTGGTGGTGTTCTCATACTACAGGCAGGCAGTTGCTTTTGCTAGTTGCAGTATCAGTATATATATATATATATATATATATATATATCCCAGCTTAGTGCAGCTACAGGCCATTAATATGTCTGGAAGGCCAAGAAGGAGAGGCAGACAGTCACAAGCCAATAAGAGAGGGCAAGCAGGCTCTGTGTCTAGTGCTGGTCGTGGAGACGGTGCATCCTCATCAGCACGTGGCCGTGGGACACGCTTGGCCTTTTTTTCGGCAGCTGGCCGTGTTGAGCCGCAACATGCGGAAGACTTGGTCGAGTGGATGACCAAGCTGTCCTCATCCTCCTCATCCTCTCTCACCCATGCCCAGGGTACTTTGTCTGGCAAAGCAGCAGCCTCTTCCCTTGGCTCAATGTCATTAGTGACTCCTTGGCTAGCCCCACCATGTCCTCCTGAGGAGTCCCTCGAACTGTTTGACCACAGTGTTGGGTACATGCTCCAGGAGGATGCCCAGCGTTTGGAAGGCTCTGATGATGATACTGAGCTCGATGAAGGCAGTAATATGAGCACGGACAGAGGGGGTGCCCAAGAAGGACAGCAATCTGGCAGTCATGCTCCCCCTGCTGCAGCATACTGCCAGGTTTGCTTCAGTGATGAGGAGGGAGGGGATGATGAGGTCACTGACTCAACGTGGGTGCCTGATAGGAGAGAGGAGGAGGCGGCACATCACCAACGAGGCAGGATGCCCTCCAGGGGCCAGCCTAAGGGCAGCACATTGACTGCATCACACCGCAAAGCTCCACATGTGCAGGGCGCTGCAGTCTCTGCGCGTTATTCCAAAAGTTCTTTGGTGTGGGCCTTTTTTGAGACGAGTGCATTAGATCGCACCGCTGCTATTTGCAACATATGTCTCAAGCGTATCTCGCGTGGCCAAAACATCTCCCGCTTGGGTACCACATGCTTGACCAGACATGTGTTGACCTGCCATGCAGTTCGTTGGCAAGCGTATCTAAAAGACCCACACTAAAGAACAAAGAGGACCTCTCCTTGCTCCTCATCAGCTGAGATCTCCAACCCCACTATACCTTCAGTCCTTTCTGAGGCCTGCACTGAGAGGAATGAAGGTGTAGAATTAGGTGTGTCACAGCCAAGTACTTGTGGGCAATCTGCTTTTGGTACACCGACGTCAGATTGTACCAGGCAAATTTCCCTGCCCCAGCTGTTGCACCACCGAAAGAATTTTGCTCCCAGCCATCCACTTGCCCAGCGGTTGAATGCTAGCTTGGCAAAATTGCTAGCACTTCAACTGCTGCCTTTTCAGTTGGTAGACTCTGCCCCCTTCCGTGAGTTTGTGGAATGTGCGGTTCCTCAGTGGCAGGTACCCAAACGCCACTTTTTCTCACAGTAGGCGATTCCTGCTCTCTACCGGCATGTGGAAGGCAATGTCCATGCCTCGCTGGACAGGGCGGTCAGTGGTAAGGTGCATATTACCGCTGACTCATGGTCCAGCAGGCATGGACATGAACGTTACCTAAGTTTCACTGCGCATTGGGTGACTCTGCTGGCAGCTGGGAAGGATGCAGGACAAGGTGCAGTAGTGTTGGAGGTTGTTCCGCCACCACGCCTCCAAAATGCTAATGATTGTGACACACCACTCCCCTCCACTCCCTCCTCTTCTTCTTCCTCCATGGCCTCTTCCTGTGCTTTGTCCTCGGAACCAGCGGTGCTCCGTAGCCGTTCAAGGGGCTACGCTGGTACGCAGGCCAAAAGATGCCATGCGGTGCTTGAGCTGGTGTGCTTGGGGGACAGGAGCCACACTGGGGCAGAGGTTCTGTCAGCTCTGCAGGGGCAGGTTAAGAGGTGGTTGACGCCACGCCAACTTAAGGCAGGAATGGTGGTTTGCGACAATGGCACCAACCTCCTCTCTGCCCTCCGACAGGGACAAATGACCCATGTGCCCAGTTTGGCTCACGTCCTTAACTTGGTGGTGCAGCGGTTCTTGGGCAGGTACCTGGGCTTACAGGATGTCCTGAGGCAGGCCAGGAAAGTCTGTGTGCATTTCTGCAGGTCATATAATGCCAGTGCTCGGCTGGCGGACCTCCAAAAGGAGTTTAACCTGCCCAAAAACCGCCTAATCTGTGACATGCCCACCAAGTGGAACTCAACGTTGGCCATGCTACAGCGGCTGCACACGCAGCAGAGGGCCATCAATGAGTACCTGTGCGACTATGGCACCAGGACAGGGTCAGGGGAGCTTGTTTTTTTCCCCCACACCAGTGGGCCATGATCAGGGATGCATGCACTGTCCTGTCACCATTTGAGGAGGCCACGAGGATGGTGAGCAGTGACAGTGCATGCATCAGTGACACTGTCCCCCCTGTTCACCTGTTGGAGCACACGCTGCGTGGAATAATGGACAGGGCACTTGAGGCAGAACAGAGGCAGGAAGAGGAAGACTTCCTTAGCTCTCAAGGCCCCCTTTATCCAGACAGTGTTCCTGCGTGCCCGCCGATCACACAGGAAGAGGACGAGGAGGAGGCGGAGGAGGAGGAGGAGGAAGATTGTGTCAGTATGGAGGTGGAGCCTGGCACTCAGCATCAGCAGCAGTCTTTAAGGGATCAGTCCCAAGAAACACATGGACTTGTACGTGGCTGGGAGGAGGTGGCTGCGGACCATGTCATCCTTAGTGACCCAGAGGACTCCGGGCCGAATGCCTCAGCAAACCTACGCTGCATGGCCTCCCTGATCCTGCCAAGCCTGCGTAAGGATCCTCGTATTCGTGGTATCAAGGAGAAGGACCAATACTGGCTGGCAACCCTCCTTGATCCACGTTACAAGGGTAAGGTTGCGGACCTTATCTTGCCATCGCAGAGGGCGCAGAGGATGCAACATCTTCGGGAGGCCTTGCAGAAAGGTCTGTGCAACGCGTTCCCAGAGACTGGGAGGTTACAAACTCCTGTTTCTGGACAACGTGTTGCTGAGGCTTCGGTCAGTCAAAGAAGGAGCGGTGGAGAAGGTGGCCGTCTGACCGATGCGTTCAGACAATTTTTTGGTCCGCAGCCCCAAGGTATGATCGGTTCCAGCAACCATCGCCAGCGTCTGTTTTACATGGTGCAGGAATACCTAGGGGCAAGATCTGACTTGGACACCTTTCCCACCGAAAATCCTCTGGGTTACTGGGTCTTGAAGATGGATCACTGGCCAGAGCTTGCACAGTATGCAATTGAGCTACTGGCCTGTCCTGCATCCAGCGTTCTTTCGGAACACACATTCAGTGCTGCTGGAGGCTTTGTAACCGATAACGGGGTGCGTCTGTCCACCGACTCGGTCGATCGACTGACCTTCATAAAAATAAATCAGTCTTGGATCACCACCAGCTACCAAGCACCTGATGCTGATGTAACCGAATAAATTTTTTTTGAAATCTCAGATCCCTTCAAAGACTGCCTATGCTGATGCTGAGTGACTATCCCTGAGTAATTATCCTCTTCCTCCTCAATCATCACGCTGATAGCTTGTAAGAACATTTTTGGTTCTGGGCGCCACCACCAGTGCCTAAGGCCCAACTTTTCAGCCCCTGTTTAACAGGGGCGTGTAATTACAATTTTTGATGCAATACTTTGCAGCAGGGCTTGTTTCTGCGTTCCAACTAGAGTGTCTGTGAGGGGTTGCAGTGTTGTGGCACCAGCACCAGTGCCTAAGGCCGATTTTTTTCAGCCCTTGTTTAACAGGGGCGTGTAATTACAATTTTTGATGCAATACTTTGCAGCAGGGCTCAATTCTGCGTTCCAACTAGAGTATCTATGAGGGGTTGCAGTGTTGTGGCACCAGCACCAGTGCTTAAGGCCCAATTTTTCAGCCCCTGTTTAACAGGGGCGTGTAATTACAATTTTTAAAACCCCAAATTTTCAAAAAACATTTGTCATTGGGACAAAAAGTGAGGTGAAATCTTCTGAAGAGGAGGACAGACAGCAAAACAAATGTCACAGGGGTGATGGCTGGAGCAAAACACGTTAAAAATGTACCCGTTCAAAATTACAAACAGATTCTACTTAACAACAAACCTACAGTCCCTGTCTTGTTTGCACCGCCTGTATACTGCTGTTCAGAGTATATAGGGCCTGGTGGCCCCACACCTTTCCTTATTTTAATTTGGGTGCGGGGTTCCCCTTAATATCCATACAAGACCCAAAGGGCCTGGTAATGGACTGGGGGGTACCCACTGATTTTCATCCATATTGCCAGGACTCGACATTACATTAAACCCGCAAGCAGTTTTAAATGAGATTTTTTCCTTTTAACCACCTCAATACCGGGCCAATTTTGACATTTCTCTCTTCCTGTAAAAATCATAATTTTTTTGCTAGAAAATTACATAGAACCCCCAAACATTATATATGTTTTTTTATCCAAAACCCTAGAGAATACAATGGCGGTTGTTACAACTTTTTATCTCACACGGTATTTGCGCAGGAATTTTTCGAACGCGTTTTTTTGGGGAAAAAAACAGTTTTGTGTTTTAAAAAAAACCAAAACAGTAAAGTTAGCCCAATGTTTTTGCATATTGTGAAAGATGACGTTACGCCGAGTAAATAGATACCTAACATGTCCCGCTTCAAAATTGCACACGCTCGTAGAATGGCGCCAATGTTCGGTACTTAAAAATCCCCATAGGCGACGCCTTTTTTTTTTTTTACTGGTTACATGTTTTGAGTTACAGAGGAGGTCTAGTGACAAAATTATTGCTCTCGCTCCAACGTTCGCGGCGATACCTCACATGCATGGTTTGAACACCGTTTTCATATGTGGGTGGGACTTACGTATGCGTTCGCTTCTGCGTGCGAGCACACGGGGACAGCGGCGCTTTAAAATTTTTTTTATTTTATTTTTATTGATAATTATATATATATATATTTTTTTTTTTTACACTTTTTTGAAAAAAAAAAATTTTTGATCACTTTTATTCCTATTGCAAGGAATGTAAACATCCCTTGTAATAGGAGTATAACATGACAGGTCCTCTTAATAGTGAGATATGGGGTCAATAAGACCCCACATCTCACCACTAGGCTGGGAAGCCTGAAATAAAAAAAAAAATAAAACGATCGCCGCTTCCCAGCCGAAGCGGCGCCGTTTTTTTGAATGGAGAGGCCGGGCGTGACGTCATAACATCGCGCCCGGCCTCCGATGATCATAGAGACTCCGGCGACCATCTGGTCCGCCGGAAATCTCTATGATCTACATCCGGCGCTGGCGGATCCGTTCTCCGCCTCACCGATCGTAACGGTGAGTCGGAACAAGCACCGGAGGGCGGCGGGAGGGGGGGGACGTCCCCTCTCGCCTCCCATAGGAACGATCAAGCGGCGGAACGGCCGCTATGATCGTTCCTATGGTGTAGAGATTCGCCGGCTGAAACCGGCAATATCAGAATGATGTCTGTAACTACAGGCATCATTCAGATATACCCGCTCAAAGCCCAGGACGTCATATGACGCCCGTGGGCGGGAAGTGGTTAAAAATGACATTTTGTGCAGGGACTGTTCTAAACACGGGAAACACGGGCCACTTTACAGGCATACTATAGACACACCCCAGGTACGATATTTAAAGGGATATTTCACTTTTTTTTTTTACTTTAAGCATCATTAACTGCTTCAGATCCGGGCCATTGCCAAATGACGGCAACAGCGCGGATCTAAATTGCCGGGACTACGTCCATTGACGTCGTCCCGTGCACGAGCGGCCTGCGCGCCCCCTGCAGGGCGCGCGCGGCGCGCTCGGTGATCAGCGAGTCTATGAGACTCGCCTGATCACAGATCAGAGTAAGGGGTTGGTCCCAACCCCTTACCACATGATCAGCTGTCAGCCAATGACAGCTGATCATGTGATGTAAACAGAGCCGGTAATCGGCTATTTTTCCTCCTCGCGCTGACAGCGTGAGGAGGAAAAAAAAACCCGATCACCGGCGGCCGTGATCGGGACATCAGTCCCGATCACGGCGATCTTATAACAAAAAGCAATAGGCAGCAGTGCTGCCTACCAGTGCCCACCATATTAACCCATCAGTGCCCACAGTGCCATCAATCAGCGCCACCCATCAGTGCCCACAGTGCCACCCATCAGTGCCCACAGTGCCACCCATCAGTGCCCACAGTGCCACCCATCAGCACCCACATCAGTGCCACCCATCAGCACCCACATTAGTGCCACCCATCAGCACCCACATCAGTGCAACCTATCAGTGCCCATAAGTGCCCATCAGTGCCACCCATCACTGCCCATCAGTGCCACCCATCAGTGCCCCCCATCAGTGCCCCCCATCAGTGCCCCCCATCAGTGCCCCCCCATCAGTGCCCCCCCATCAGTGCCCCCCCATCAGTGCCCCCCCATCAGTGCCACCTATCTGTGCCACCTATCTGTGCCACCTATCTGTGCCACCTATCTGTGCCACCTATCTGTGCCACCTATCTGTGCCACCTATCTGTGCCACCTATCTGTGCCACCTATCTGTGCCACCTATCTGTGCCACCTATCTGTGCCACCTATCTGTGCCACCTATCTGTGCCACCTATCTGTGCCACCTATCTGTGCCACCTATCTGTGCCACCTATCTGTGCCACCTATCTGTGCCACCTATCTGTGCCACCTATCTGTGCCACCTATCTGTGCCACCTATCTGTGCCACCTATCTGTGCCACCTATCTGTGCCACCTATCTGTGCCACCTATCTGTGCCACCTATCTGTGCCACCTATCTGTGCCACCTATCTGTGCCGCCTATCTGTGCCGCCTATCTGTGCCGCCTATCTGTGCCGCCTATCTGTGCCGCCTATCTGTGCCGCCTATCTGTGCCGCCTATCTGTGCCGCCTATCTGTGCCGCCTATCTGTGCCGCCTATCTGTGCCGCCTATCTGTGCCGCCTATCTGTGCCGCCTATCTGTGCCGCCTATCTGTGCCGCCTATCTGTGCCGCCTATCTGTGCCGCCTATCTGTGCCGCCTATCTGTGGCCATCAGTGCCGCCTTAACTGTGCCTATCAGTGCCGCCTTAACTGTGCCTATCAGTGCCGCCTTAACTGTGCCTATCAGTGCCCACCAGTGCCGCCTCATCAGTGCATATCAATGAAGGAGAAAAATTACCTGTTTGCAAAATTTTATAACAAACTATTAAACATGTTTTTTTTTTTTTCAAAATTTTCCATCTTTTTTTGTTTGTTTAGCAAAAAATAAAAACCCCAGCTGTGATTAAATACCACCAAAAGAAAGCTCTATTTGTGGAAAAAAAATGATAAAAATTTCATTTGGGTACAGTGTTGTATGACCGCGCAATTGTCATTCAAAGTGCGACAGCGCTGGAAGCTCAAAATTGGTCTGGGCAGGAGGGGGGTTTAAGTGCCCAGTAAGCAAGTGGTTAAAATCACTGCTCCCCAAAAAACGGACGTTTTTAAAAGTTTTTTTTTGCATTGATACATGTCCCCTGGGGCAGGACCCGGGTCCCCAAACCCTTTTTATGACAATACCATGCAAATTAGCCTTTAAAATTAGCACTTTTGATTTCGAACGTTCGAGTCCCATAGACGTCAATGGGGTTCTAACGTTTGTGCGAATTTTCGGTCCGTTCGCAGGTTCTGGTGCTAACCGAACCGTGGGGTGTTCGGCTCATCCCTAGTGAGGAGGACGCATTACACTAACTGTAAATAGTCTAGCTGCCTAACTGTGGTACTAATAGGATCAAACACCAGCAATTTTCTTCAGGTAGCTGTAAATACTGTAACAAGACAAGCCTGCCTGTCAGTAGGAAGATAACAGGAATGGCTCTAGCTAAACTGAATACAGTGTGTGTGTGTGTGTATATGTATATGTATATGTGTATATATATATATATATACATACAACACCTGGGAAGCACATATATACACAATACACTGTAAGTGCAGCTAACTGACTGACTGTCTTGCCTAATCTAGCTAACTCAAATGAAATGACACTGTGTGTGTGTCTCTCTCTCTCTCTCTCTCTCTCTCTCTCTCTCTCTCTCTCTCTCAGCACGCGGGAACACACTACACAGTGCAGGCGGCCTTATATAGTGTGGGGCGTGTTCTAAACCCCCTGAGCCATAATTGGCCAAAGATACCCTGGCTTTGGCCAATTACAGCTCTCTCTACTGACGGTGCTGTGATTGGCCAAGCATGCGGGTCATAGTGCATGCTTGGCCAATCATCAGCCAGCAATGCACTGCGATGCCGCAGTGAATTATAGGCCGTGACGCGCCACATGAATTTGGAGCGAACGGCCCATATCGTTCGCAATTCGACGAACGTTCAAACAGACGATGTTCGAGTCGAACGTGGGTTCGATTCGAACACGAAGCTCATCCCTAGTCAAAAGTAATAAATCCCAATTGGCCTTTGTTTTAAATCCACTAAATACATTAGAGGTGCATGAAAACACAAGGTGTGTAAAGACTTAGGCTGTGGCTGCTTTCTAAAGAAAACAAAATAAGTAAAAAACAGAAACCCTATTCTTGGCCAGCATGCTGCAAAGAAAGACCCTTGCTCCTGCATAGAAACAGTGGTCTTTCTAAAGAGTTCTGATATTCCCTGCTTAGTTGGAGCTACAGCTTTCCAATCAGCAGGGAACATGGGCTTTGCAGATTGCAGAGATGTAGGCCTGACCAGAGGCGTTGTCAGAGGGTGGCTATTGGGGTTACAGCCCCAAGCCTGGGGCTAATAGCCCCGAGTCTCTTGTCCCGGTCCTAGAATGCAGGGGACAGGGGTGGACTGAGCCGTGGTAGCGCTGGCTCCGGCTCCAGCTCCACCCCCGCCTGACTCTACTCTTGGTCACTGGTTTCTATAGCCGCCTAGCAACCAGTGACGTCACTGCCCACTGTGCCCACACTGCCCAGCATTCAAAACGGAGGAGGATTGCACTTCCTCCTCCTCCTCCGAGCTAGTCCTCATGGGGCCTGCGACTTCTGGACTGGAGCGTCCCTCCGGTGGCAGTGTGGAGTGCAGAGCAGCAGGGATGGGGATACCTGGGCAGCCGGGAAGAACAAAAGAGAGAGAGAAGACACTGCCACCCTGAGCAGCATCCCCAGCGCCTCCCAGAGCCTGCACTCCACCTATCAGTCCTCTCCCAGCTCTCTGTGACTGGAATAGGAAGAAGGTGGGAATTACAATTTGGCCGCCGTGCTACATTACATAGTTACATAGTTAGTAAGGTTGAATAAAGACACCAGTCCATCCAGTTCAACCTGAGTGAGTGTGGGTCTACAACCCTGACCCTTGTCCCTAACCCTGTACATCGCACACTCACATCAGTCTCTACCCTCAATCCAAGGTCCCCATTCATATACTAGGGGCCAATTTTGGACAGAAGCCAATTAACCTACCAGCATGTCTTTGGATTGTGGGAGGAAACCGGAGTACCCGGAGGAAACCCACGCAGGCACAGGGAGAACATGCAAACTCCTGGCAGGTAGTGTCGTGGTTGGGATTCGAACCAGCGACCCTTTATTACTGCTAGGCGAGAGTGCTAACCACTGCACCACTGTGCCGCTGTGCACTGTGATCAGCCCTCGGGCAGGCGGCTCTCCTCCTCTACTCTGGCTGCCTCACACACCAGCACCACGGCTGAGCTGCTGCTGCAGGACCTGGACACATGAAGTCTGTCTCCTTCTGGTCAGGTAGGTCAGTCAGTGTGTGTGTCAGGTACCAGGTCAGCGTATGTATATCAGGTAGATCAGTGTGGGTCAGGTAGGTCAGTGTATTTAGGTCAGTGTGGGTCAGCTAGGTCAGTGTATGTAGGTCAGTGTATGTCAGGTAGGTCAGTGTATGTAGGTCAGTGTGGGTCAGGTAGGTCAGTGTGGGTCAGTGTATGTCGTGTGGGTCAGTGTATGTCAGGTAGGTCAGTGTGTGTCAGGTAGGTCAGTGTAGGTCAGTGTATGTCAGGTAGGTCAGTGTATGTCAGGTAGGTCAGTGTATGTAGATAAGTGTTTGTTAGGTAGGTCAGTGTATGTAGGTCAGTATTTGTCAGGTAGGTCGGTGTATGTCAGGTAGGTCAGTGTATGTCAGGTAGGTCAGTGTGGGTCAGGTAGGTCAGTGTGGGTCAGGTAGGTCAGTGTATGTAGGTCAGTGTTTATTAGGTAGGTCAGTGTATGTAGGTCAGTATATGTCAGGTAGGTCAGTGTGGGTCAGGTAGGTCAGTGTATGTAGGTCTGTGGGTCAGGTAGGTCAGTGTATGTCAGTGTAGGTAGGTCAGTGTGTGTAGGTCAGTGTATGTAGGTCAGTGTTTGCTAGGTAGGTCAGTGTATGTAGGTCAGTATTTGTCAGGTAGGTCAGTGTGGGTCAGGTAGGTCAGTGTATGTAGGTCTGTGGGTCAGGTAGGTCAGTGTATGTCACTTAGGTCAGTGTATGTCAGGTAGGTCAGTATGTGTAGGTCAGTGTATGTAGGTCAGTGTATGTCAGGTAGGTCAGTGTATATAGGTCAGTGTGGGTCCTGTGGGTCAGGGTATGTCAGGTAGGGCAGTGTATGTAGGTCAGTGTGGGTCAGGTAGGTCAGTGTATATAGGTCAGTGTGGGTCAGGTAGGTCAGTGTGTGTATGTCAGGTAGCTTAGTGTAGGTCAGTGTATGTAGGTCAGTGTGGGTCAGGTAGGTCAGTGTGTGTCGTGTATGTCAGGTAGGTCAGTGTAGGTAGGTCAGTGTGTGTGGGTCAGTGTGGGTCAGGTAGGTCAGTGTGTGTCAGTGTATGTCAGGTAGGTCAGTGTGGGTCAGGTAGGTCAGTGTATGTAGGTCAGTATTTGTCAGGTAGGTCAGTGTAGGTCAGTGTATGTAGGTCAGTGTGTGTCAGGTAGGTCAGTGTGGGTCAGGTAGGTCAGTGTATGTAGGTCTGTGTGTCAGGTGGGTCAGTGTATGTCAGGTAGGTCAGTGTGTGTGGGTCAGGCACGTCAGTGTATGTAGGTCAGTGTATGTAGGTCAGTATTTGTCAGGTAGGTCAGTGTGGGTCAGGTAGGTCAGTGTATGTCAGGTAGGTCAGTGTGTTTCAGGTAGGTCAGTGGGGGTCAGGTAGGTCAGTGTGGGTCAGGTAGGTCAGTGTGGGTCAGGTAGGTCAGTGTATGTAGGTCTGTGGGTCAGGTAGGTCAGTGTATGTCACTTAGGTCAGTGTATGTCAGGTAGGTCAGTATGTGTAGGTCAGTGTATGTCAGGTAGGTCAGTGTATATAGGTCAGTGTGGGTCCTGTGGGTCAGAGTATGTCAGGTAGGGCAGTGTATGTAGGTCAGTGTGGGTCAGGTAGGTCAGTGTATATAGGTCAGTGTGGGTCAGGTAGGTCAGTGTGTGTATGTCAGGTAGCTTAGTGTAGGTCACTGTATGTCAGGTAGGTCAGTGTATGTAGGTCAGTGTGGGTCAGGTAGGTCAGTGTGTGTCGTGTATGTCAGGTAGGTCAGTGTTTGTCAGGTAGGTCAGTGTAGGTAGGTCAGTGTGTGTGGGTCAGTGTGGGTCAGGTGGGTCAGTGTGGGTCAGGTAGGTCAGTGTGTGTCAGTGTATGTCAGGTAGGTCAGTGTGGGTCAGGTAGGTCAGTGTTTGTTAGGTAGGTCAGTGTATGTAGGTCGGTATTTGTCAGGTAGGTCAGTGTAGGTCAGTGTATGTAGGTCAGTGTGTGTCAGGTAGGTCAGTGTGGGTCAGGTAGGTCAGTGTATGTAGGTCTGTGTGTCAGGTGGGTCAGTGTATGTCAGGTAGGTCAGTGTGTGTGGGTTAGGCACGTCAGTGTATGTAGGTCAGTGTTTGTTAGGTCAAAAAAGGAAAAGATTCCCCAAATGGGGTTTTTAGGCAGCAAAAAGGAGGGTAATAGGCCAATGTATGTAAAAATAAATTAATTTATTATACAAAAATAGCTTCAACACACCGGTTAAAAAATGAGCTCCAATACAGAGTGTTTACAAATCTCATGACACTCAGCACATATAATGTAAGCACGTATTCATAGCAACATTGTATATGTATTGACAGTATCAGAAATGTGGGACTGACGCGTTTCGACCTATATGTTCCAGGTCTTCTTCAAAGGTCAATCTGCTAAAATTATACAACAAAGGTGCATATGTCAAAAATTAATTATGTAGATTTCAAAACAGGTATACCATATATTGACATGACATAATTACCCAATGATGAGTGTCCTAGAGCGAGAAGCTTTCTGTAAAAGAGGTCCCCTTAAAATCAAAGAATTGCCTGTTCACTTTCCCCCCAGAGATCCCATGGCACCACCGCTGCAGCCTCCAATCCCAGGGGAAGGTCCCAAAGATGTGGCTTACGAGAGATCACACTGTGGAGCGCCCCCTATCTATAAGCACGGACTCCACGGCCAGTCAGGTGGGGAGGACACCTGCAGCAACAACCCAGGGAGGAAAAAACAATTTGGAATAATATGCATTATATGCACTCCAACGTTGAGTCTAAAGAATATATATATATATCTGCTTGGTTGTAAGATACCATCTTTGGGACCTTCCCCTGGGATTGGAGGCTGCAGCGGTGGTGCCATGGGATCTCTGGGGGAAAGTGAACAGGCAATTCTTTGATTTTAAGGGGACCTCTTTTACAGAAAGCTTCTCGCTCTAGGACACTCATCATTGGGTAATTATGTCATGTCAATATATGGTATACCTGTTTTGAAATCTACATAATTAATTTTTGACATATGCACTTTTGTTGTATAATTTTAGCAGATTGACCTTTGAAGAAGACCTGGAACATATAGGTCGAAACGCGTCAGTCCCACATTTCTGATACTGTCAATACATATACAATGTTGCTATGAATACGTGCTTACATTATATGTGCTGAGTGTCATGAGATTTGTAAACACTCTGTATTGGAGCTCATTTTTTAACCGGTGTGTTGAAGCTATTTTTGTATAATAAAATTAATTTATTTTTACATACATTGGCCTATTACCCTCCTTTTTGCTGCCTAAAAACCCCATTTGGGGAATCTTTTCCTTTTTTTGTCTTGACCATTAGGGGTGAGCAGCACTCCCTTCCCTTCCTTGTGTCGTCCCCCCCTTCTCTTTAGTGTTTGTTAGGTAGGTCAGTGTATGTAGGTCAGTATTTGTCAGGTAGGTCAGTGTGGGTCAGGTAGGTCAGTGTATGTAGGTCAGTGTATGTCAGGTAGGTCAGTGTGTTTCAGGTAGGTCAGTGGGGGTCAGGTAGGTCAGTGTATGTAGGTCAGTGTTTGTTAGGTAGGTCAGTGTATGTAGGTCAGTATTTGTCAGGTAGGTCTGTGGGTCAGGTGGGTCAGTGTGTCAGGTAGGTCAGTGTGTGTGTCAGGTAGGTCAGTGTATGTAGGTCAGTGTATGTCAGGTAGGCCAGTGTGGGTCAGGGTATGTCAGGTAGGGCAGTGTATGTAGGTCAGTGTGGGTCAGGTAGGTCAGTGTGTGTATGTCAGGTAGATTACTGTATATCAAGTAGGTCAGTGTATGTCAGTGTACGACAGTGTATGTCAGGTAGATCAGTGTATGTAGGTCAGTGTATGTGGGTCAGGTAGGTCAGTGTATGTCAGGTAGGTCAGTGTATATAGGTCAGTGTGGGTCAGGTAGGTCAGTGTGTGTATGTCAGGTAGGTCAGTGTGGGTCAGGTAGGTCAGTGTGGGTCAGGAGGGTCCTTGTATGTCAGGTAGGTCCTTGTATGTCAGGTAGGTCAGTGTATGTCAGGTAGGTCAGTGTGTCAGTCAGGTCAGTGTATGTCAGGTAGGTCAGTGTGTGTGGGTCAGGTAGGTCAGTGTATGTAGGTCAGTGTATGTAGGTCAGTGTGTGTCGGGTAGGTCAGTGTATGTCGGGTAGGTCAGTGTATGTCGGGTAGGTCAGTGTATGTCGGGTAGGTCATTGTGGGTCAGGTAGGTCTGTGTATGTAAGTCAGGTAGGTCAGTGTGTGTCAGGTAGGTCAGTGTTTGTTAGGTATATCAGTGTATGTAGGTCAGGGTATGTCATGTAGGTCAGTGTATGTAGGTCAGTGTGGGTCAGGTAGGTCAGTGTGGGTCAGGTAGGTCAGTGTGGGTCAGGTAGGTCAGTGTATGTAGGTCAGTATTTGTCAGGTAGGTCAGTGTGGGTCAGGTAGGTCAGTGTATGTCAGGTAGGTCAGTGTGTGTGGGTCAGGTAGGTCAGTGTTTGTTAGGTAGGTCAGTGTATGTAGGTCAGTATTTGTCAGGTAGGTCAGTGTGGGTCAGGTAGGTCAGTGTATGTAGGTCTGTGGGTCAGGTAGGTCAGTGTATGTCAGGTAGGTCAGTGTATGTAGGTCAGTGTTTGTTAGGTATGTCAGGTAGGTCAGTGTGGGTCAGGTAGGTCAGTGTGGGTCAGTGTTTGTTAGGTAGGTCAGTGTATGTAGGTCAGTATTTGTCAGGTAGGTCAGTGTAGGTCAGTGTATGTCAGGTAGGTCAGTGTATGTAGGTCAGTGTGTGTCAGGTAGGTCAGTGTGTGTCAGGTAGGTCAGTGTGTGTCAGGTAGGTCAGTGTATGTCAGGTCAGTGTATGTCAGGTAGGTCAGTGAGGGTCAGGTAGGCCAGTGTGGGTCAGGGTATGTCAGGTAGGGCAGTGTATGTAGGTCAGTGTGGGTCAGTTAGGTCAGTGTATGTTGGTCAGTGTGGGTCAGGTAGGTCAGTGTGTGTATGTCAGGTAGATTACTGTATATCGGTGTATGTCAGGTAGGTCAGTATGTGTAGGTCAGTGTGTGTCAGGTAGGTCAGTGTGTGTCAGGTAGGTCAGTGTATGTCAGGTAGGTCAGTGTATGTCAGGTAGGTCAGTGTAGGACAGTGTATGTCAGGTAGATCAGTGTATGTCAGGTAGGTCAGTGTATGTCAGGTAGGTCAGTGTTTGTCAGGTAGGTCAGTGTATGTCAGGTAGGTCAGTGTATATAGGTCAGTGTAGGTCAGTGTGGGTCAGGTAGGTCCGTGTATGTCAGGTAGGTCAGTGTGGGTCAGTTCAGGTCAGTGTATATCAGGTAGATCAGTGTATGTAGGTCAGTGTATGTCAGGTAGGTCAGTGTGTGTGGGTCAGGTAGGTCATTGTATGTAGGTCAGTGTGTGTATGTCAGCTATATCAGTGTATGTAGGTCAGTGTATGTCAGGTAGGTCATTGGGAGTCAGGTAGGTCAGTGTGTATCAGGTAGTTTTGTGTATGTAAGTCAGGTAGGTCAGTTTATGTCAGGTAGGTCAGTGTGGGTCAGGTAGGTCAGGGCATGTCAGGTAGGTCAGTGCATGTAGGTCAGTGTGTATGAGGTAGGTCAGTGTATGTAGGTCAGAATGTCAGGTAGGTCAGTGTGGGTCAGGTAGGTCAGTGTATGTAGGTCAGTGTATGTCAGGTAGGTCAGTGTGTGTGGGTCAGGTAGGTCAGTGTGGGTCAGGTAGGTCAGTGTATGTAGATCAGTATATGTCAGGTAGGTCAGTGTATGTAGGTCAGTGTATGTCAGGTAGTTCAGTGTAGGTAGGTCAGTGTGTGTATGTCAGGTAGGTAGGTCAATTTAGTGGTTAGCATTGATGGACACTGGTAAGCCAGGCAGCAACCAGCAAGTCAGCCTACCCCCCGCCACACAACCACACAACCCCTCCACCCAACCAAAAAAACCCAGCGCCAATAGAGGCCCCCCCCCCGTGCTGGCCTTGGACTTCGGGCTGAAGCCCCTGGTCTTTTTGCCACCTAGCAACGCCCCTGGGCCTGACTCTGCTTGAGTGTGTTGGACCTCCTTATCCTCCCTTAGGCACGCTGTATACAGTTTGCACCCAAGTTGTAATACACCAGTTAGATATGTATATCCTAATTAATGATGTTCTCCAAATTCATATCCAGAATCGGAACCCCATTGAAATCAATAGGAGCTAAGCTTTATTCAGCAATTGCTATTTTCCAAGCTAAAAATCAAGAGACTGACAACAAAATGGTACAAGAGCCAAGCACTGACATGGGTGTACCAAAGGAAAAACATTTTTTAATAGTTATAGTTGAACAAAGAGAGGCCATTTTGGAGCGACTAAAAAAGGTAGCACAAATAATATTTTCCTTTTAAATGGCATGCTTGGGGAATGCTTAAAGTGGTTGTTGACCCACTCTGCTAACTTCATATAATCTTCTTTGTCTTGTTATGCTAGATGCTCCTGTGTCTGTGGTTTATTAAAAAAAAAAAAGCAGTTCATACCTGTTTTCAGAGCGCCGATCGATGCTCACATGACCCGCTGCCACTCTGTTCTCCCTGTCTGAAAGCTGCAGTGGACATCAGTCAGGAGGAGAGAGCTGGCGAGTTATGTGAGCGCTGATCGGCGCTCTGAAAGCCGGTATAAACTGCATTTTTTTTTCTTTTATAAATCAGAGACAGGAGCATCTAGCATAACAAGACAAAGCGGATTATATAAGATATTCAAAGTTATTTCAGCAGCAGGAGGGGAGGGGGTGGGCACTTGACACAGAGCAGACAGGCGGGGAGAGAAGACGAGGAGAGACAGCAGAGCTGCGGATGACTGAGGCACGTAAACTGACCACAGTGTCGGGGCTCAGCAGCCATGATAAAATGTGGTCAGTTTACATAGAGGAGGGCAGGACCAGGCAGGATCAGCCAGGTATTTCAGAT
This sequence comes from Lithobates septentrionalis, assembly GCA_037952835.1. Taxonomy (NCBI): domain Eukaryota; kingdom Metazoa; phylum Chordata; class Amphibia; order Anura; family Ranidae; genus Lithobates; species Lithobates septentrionalis. The sequence continues at coordinate 2,194,468 of JBBDGP010003354.1, forward strand.
GTTACGGGGGGCCAAATTACACAGCACAAGCACTGTGTTGTATAATATGCTTTAAAGGAACAGGATCGTCTTCTTCTTTTTTTTTTTTTTTTTTTTTAGGGTAACAATGCTTTAAAGCTGTGCATGGAATTACCAAACATTAAATGTAAATAAACCAGTAAGCACTGAGAGACTAAACAGGGTTTGGTGGCAGGCTGGAAGGAAGAGCTGCTAGGTCAAAACAGTCTGATCCTCAGGCAACTAGATATACACAGGCAAAGTTTTTTTTGTGTGGGGGTAGAGCTTCATATAATTTCTACCCTTCAGCGGTACTAATCCCCTACATGATACATCTCAAAAATATAAAGGGTTATATGGGACTTTGGATGTACCTCCTTGGGCAGGGCTTAAAATTTCAAGTCCTGAGCTACTATCCAGGCCTTAAGAGTTACTCACCACCAGTTGCCCCACTCAGTCCCTACCCTGCCCTGCCCTGCCCCTAAACACCCCCCCTCATCACAGATCCCCTCCCCATTACATACCCCTCCTCATCACAAACCCTCCCTATCACAGACCCCTCCCCATCACAGATCCCCCCCCCCTCATCACAGATTCTCCCTCCTATCACAGATACCCCCCATCACTGTGCTCCCTTAATATTACAGACTGTCCCTTCCATAACATTGCATAACTACCCTCTCCCCACACTGCCCTAAATTATTCACACAAGACTGAAACAGGGGCGCTGCAAGGATTTTTGTCTACTTGGGCCAGTGTTTCTCAACTCCAGTCCTCAAGGCGCCCCAACAGTTCATGTTTTTAGGATTTCCCTCAGATGAAATGGCTGTGGTAATTACTAAGGCAGTGAAACTTATCAAATCACCTGTGCAAAATAATGAAAATCCTGAAAACATGACCTGTTGGGGCGCCTTGAGGACTGGAGTTGAGAAACACTGACTTGTTAAAAGTTCATTTTGGTGCCCCCCCAACCATTTGGCACCTCCTCCCCACACCATACACCCGCCACACCCACTATTGTGACAGGAGAGGGGGCAGTGTGACAAGTGGGGGGGGGGGCAGTGTTACAAGAGGACATCTGGACACACTCAAGCTCTGGACACATGTGTAGGTGGGGCTAGGTGGGGCACAGCAATATGCTGTAGTTATTTGCTTGCTACAGGGAGAGAGAAGTCTCTTGGCACAGTGGCAGAAAGTCTCCCTTACCATACATAGCAGGCCAGCCGGTATAGTCTGGAATAAAGAAGTGGGAGCTGGAGTCAGGGGGCGGAGCTGATGGAGCAGTTCAGCACAGAGGAGGTAAGGTTTTCTCCTGCTGTGCGCAGCTGCAAAGCACGACACTGCCAGCCATCCTAGCAAGCGCTAGTCTCTTATCACATCTGTCTGACTCTGCTGGCACAAGTGTGGATTGGGCTCTGCTTTTCATAGGCACCACCCCCCTCCGATGCAGCTGTACAGCTGATCTGCTTCTGGCGGCGCCCACCTTAAGCCCCCCCACGATACGGCTCCACACTTATTCTCAGCTTGTTTACACTCACCAAATGCGAGCAGGCGAGTGGGAATTTTGAGGGCTGTCCTAGGGTATAATGAATAAGTGCAAATTCTATGTATAAAAAAAACAAACATTTTATTAAAGAAATCACAAATATATAAAAATGTTTTTTAAAACATATCCATTGGTCAGCCATCCAAGATGGTTAATTTCCTGGCCTGAGAATCTGTTCTATTGGGCCAACGCGTTTTGGGGGCAGACCTTCAATAGGGCCTCGGATATTATTAAAACATACTGTAACAACATACATAGATGCATATAAACCAATATTGAATAGCATATTACATCATTATCATTAAACACAGAATATATATTATATAATATCAACCATGAATTATCAAGAGGATGGGTAAAGTAAATATTTTATAGCCAAATATTGATATCTATCAAACGTATTACCATTGTTTAGCAACTTAGGCATAGTCTGTGTCGCCAGTATGGCGAAAAAGTGTGAAATACAAGATTGTATTTTCTGTCAGAACAAAGAAATAGCGGCCACCAGGCCAGACGGGACTGGTGGCGCCAGCCACAGAGCCGGCCATGGAGTGGGAGGTGGCCGCTATGTCTTTGTTCTGACAGATTCGGTGAGTTTTGAGGATACGCTTGGTAGGTTTGATCTTCAGGGCCTTCTTATGTGTATGTTGGTCTTGCTGATGAGTGCATGATCTCTATTTGTTATCAGATGGGACACTGTAGGTGGCCTGGGGGATGCTATTGATTTAATGTGTCCGCATTCATCATGGTTTCACGACATTGTTCCTTCATCACTTTTAAGAAAAAGTTCCGGATTGGTCTGTTGCTACCCTCTACATTCTGTGGAAGGAGCATTTGAATGACATTTAAGGTAAACCTAACCTGTATATGTATTTGATTGAGACCTTTATGTATCCTTGATATATTTCTTTCCTCATTCTGTAAATAAATGCATGAAAGGGTGGTGATAGAGAGCCTGTCAGGCCCGTGGGGAACAACCCAGTCCTTTATCCGTCTTCGTAATGAAATTCCAAAATTGAGACATAGGTCTAATAGGGGAAGGAACAAGAGAAAAAGGGTGAAGAAATAGGGGGGAAAGCATGGGGGGGAGACAAGGGGAGAAAAACGAAAAGAAGGGAGGTTGTGGGGAAAGTGAAAATACAGAATGGTACAGATCAAAAGCCTGTGCTGAACAGGCCACAATTTTAGAGAGCTTGAGCAGGCTTTTATCTTTTGAAAATAAAATAGTGTTTGTTTAGACTCAGTCGATGGAAATAGCATACAGGTTTGCAGCACAGCTAGATAGCCTATTTAAAAAAGCTGCAGTTTCTGAGAGATTGAGTAGGCATCCAGTAATAGTCACTCTCCTTAACCCCTTGAATCCTAGCATTAGGGATCCCATACATGGTAAATTACTGGAGACAGAGGAACCAGAGCCCTTGTGGTTCCTACCCCCCAGGCACATAATGCTCCCAGCAGGCCCGGACTGGGACAAAAAATAGGCCCGGGCATTTTGGATTGAGCAGCCCATGACATGTTAACCGGCCCCTTCCCCACTCTCCACCCTGACAGATCCCCTGAGAGAGGGGAGGGGGGAACCCAGCAGAGGTGTGGAGGGGGGGGGGGGGTGCGACCAGGAAAGAGCATGGGGGTTGGAGAGCACAGGGAAGAACCTTGAGAACATGGGGTGCGGCGACAGCACAGGGGAGAGGCAGAGAACACAGGGAGGAAGAGGAGAGCACGGGGGGCAGCGGAGAGCATGGGTGGAGGTGGAGAGCCCAGGGAGGACAACGGAGAGCATGGGGGATGTGGACAGCACAGGAGGGCTGGCGGAGAGCATGGGGTGATGGGAAGACCGGAAGAGCACAGGGGGGAGTGGTGGAGAGCATGGGGGGAGGTGGAGAGCATGGGGGGAGGTGGAGAGCATGGGGGGGGCAACGGAGAGCATGGGGAATGTGAAGAGCACAGGGGGAAGCGGAGAGCGTGGGGGTAATGTGGAGAGCACGGGGGGGGGGTGGCAGAAAGCATTGGGGAGGTGGAGAGCATGGGGGGAGGTGGAGAGCATGGGGGGGAGTGGAGAGCATGGGGGGGGAGGTGGAGAGCATGGGGGAGAGTGGAGAGCATGGGGGGGGGAGGTGGAGAGCATGGGGGGGGGAGGTGGAGCATATGGGGGGGAGGTGGAGCATATGGGGGGGGAGGTGGAGAGCATGGGGGGGGGAGGTGGAGCGTATGGGGGGGAGGTGGAGCGTATGGGGGGGAGGTGGAGCGTATGGGGGGAGGTGGAGAGCATGGGGGGGGAGGTGGAGAGGCATGGGGGGGGGAGGTGGAGAGGCATGGGGGGGGGGGAGGTGGAGAGGCATGGGGGGGGGGTGGAGAGCATGGGGGGGGGAGGTGGAGCGTATGGGGGGGAGGTGGAGAGGCATGGGGGGGGGAGGTGGAGAGGCATGGGGGGGGGTGGAGAGCATGGGGGGGGGTGGAGAGCACGGGGGGCAGCGGAGAGCATGGGTGGAGGTGGAGAGCCCAGGGAGGACAACAGAGAGCATGGGGGATGTGGACAGCACAGGAGGGCTGGCGGAGAGCATGGGGTGATGGGAAGACCGGAAGAGCACAGGGGGGAGTGGTGGAGAGCATGGGGGGAGGTGGAGAGCATGGGGGGAGGTGGAGAGCATGGGGGGGGCAACGGAGAGCATGGGGAATGTGAAGAGCACAGGGGGAAGCGGAGAGCGTGGGGGTAATGTGGAGAGCATGGGGGGGTGGCAGAAAGCATTGGGGAGGTGGAGAGCATGGGGGGAGGTGGAGAGCATGGGGGGGAGTGGAGAGCATGGGGGGGGAGGTGGAGAGCATGGGGGGGGGAGGTGGAGAGCATGGGGGGGGGAGGTGGAGAGGCATGGGGGGGGGAGGTGGAGAGGCATGGGGGGGGGAGGTGGAGAGGCATGGGGGGGGGGTGGAGAGGCATGGGGGGGGGAGGTGGAGAGGCATGGGGGGGGGAGGTGGAGAGGCATGGGGGGGGGAGGTGGAGAGGCATGGGGGGGGGGTGGAGAGCATGGGGGGGGGGTGGAGAGCACGGGGGGCAGCGGAGAGCATGGGTGGAGGTGGAGAGCCCAGGGAGGACAACAGAGAGCATGGGGGATGTGGACAGCACAGGAGGGCTGGCGGAGAGCATGGGGTGATGGGAAGACCGGAAGAGCACAGGGGGGAGTGGTGGAGAGCATGGGGGGAGGTGGAGAGCATGGGGGGAGGTGGAGAGCATGGGGGGGGCAACGGAGAGCATGGGGAATGTGAAGAGCACAGGGGGAAGCGGAGAGCGTGGGGGTAATGTGGAGAGCATGGGGGGGTGGCAGAAAGCATTGGGGAGGTGGAGAGCATGGGGGGAGGTGGAGAGCATGGGGGGGAGTGGAGAGCATGGGGGGGGGAGGTGGAGAGCATGGGGGGGGGAGGTGGAGAGCATGGGGGGGGGAGGTGGAGAGCATGGGGGGAGGTGGAGAGCATGGGGGGGAGTGGAGAGCATGGGGGGGGGAGGTGGAGAGCATGGGGGGGGAGGTGGAGAGCATGGGGGGGGGGAGGTGGAGCGTATGGGGGGGAGGTGGAGCGTATGGGGGGGAGGTGGAGCATATGGGGGGAGGTGGAGAGCATGGGGGGAGGTGGAGAGCATGGGGGGGGGGAGGTGGAGAGGCATGGGGGGGGGGTGGAGAGCATGGGGGGGGGGTGGAGAGCATGGGGGGGAGGTGGAGCGTATGAGGGGGTGGCAGAGAGCATGGGGGGGAGGTGGAGCATATGGGGGGGAGGTGGAGAGTATGGGGGGAGGTGGAGAGTATGGGGGGAGGTGGAGAGTATGAGGGGTGGCAGAGAGCATGGGGGGGAGGTGGAGAGCATGGGGGGGAGGTGGAGAGCATGGGGGGGAGGTGGAGAGTATGGGGGGAGGTGGAGAGTATGAGGGGTGGCAGAGAGCATGGGGGGGAGGTGGAGAGTATGGGGGGAGGTGGAGAGTATGAGAGGTGGAGAGTATGAGGGGTGGCAGAGAGCATGGGGGGGAGGTGGAGCGTATGGGGGGGAGGTGGAGAGTATGGGGGGAGGTGGAGAGTATGGGGGGAGGTGGAGAGTATGAGGGGTGGCAGAGAGCATGGGGGGGAGGTGGAGAGCATGGGGGGGAGGTGGAGAGCATGGGGGGGAGGTGGAGAGTATGGGGGGAGGTGGAGAGTATGAGGGGTGGCAGAGAGCATGGGGGGGAGGTGGAGAGTATGGGGGGAGGTGGAGAGTATGAGAGGTGGAGAGTATGAGGGGTGGCAGAGAGCATGGGGGGGAGGTGGAGCGTATGGGGGGAAGGTGGAGAGTATGGGGGGGTGGCAGAGAGCATGGGGGGGAGGTGGAGCGTATGGGGGGGAGGTGGAGAGGCATGGGGGGGGGTGGAGAGCATGGGGGGGGGTGGAGAGCATGGGGGGGAGGTGGAGCGTATGGGGGGGAGGTGGAGAGTATGAGGGGGTGGCAGAGAGCATGGGGGGGAGGTGGAGCATATGGGGGGAGGTGGAGAGTATGGGGGGAGGTGGAGAGTATGGGGGGAGGTGGAGAGTATGAGGGGTGGCAGAGAGCATGGGGGGGAGGTGGAGAGCATGGGGGGGAGGTGGAGAGCATGGGGGGGAGGTGGAGAGTATGGGGGGAGGTGGAGAGTATGAGGGGTGGCAGAGAGCATGGGGGGGAGGTGGAGAGCATGGGGGGGAGGTGGAGAGTATGGGGGGAGGTGGAGAGTATGAGGGGTGGCAGAGAGCATGGGGGGGAGGTGGAGAGTATGGGGGGAGGTGGAGAGTATGAGAGGTGGAGAGTATGAGGGGTGGCAGAGAGCATGGGGGGGAGGTGGAGCGTATGGGGGGAAGGTGGAGAGTATGGGGGGGTGGCAGAGAGCATGGGGGGGAGGTGGAGCGTATGGGGGGAAGGTGGAGAGTATGGGGGGGTGGCAGAGAGCATGGGGGGGAGGTGGAGCGTATGGGGGGAAGGTGGAGAGTATGGGGGGGTGGCAGAGAGCATGGGGGGGAGGTGGAGCGTATGGGGGGAAGGTGGAGAGTATGGGGGGGTGGCAGAGAGCATGGGGGGGAGGTGGAGCGTATGGGGGGAAGGTGGAGAGTATGGGGGGGTGGCAGAGAGCATGGGGGGAGGTGGAGCGTATGGGGGGAAGGTGGAGAGTATGGGGGGGTGGCAGAGAGCATGGGGGGAGGTGGAGCGTATGGGGGGAAGGTGGAGAGTATGGGGGGGTGGCAGAGAGCATGGAGAGAGGTGGAGAGCATCGGGGGGAGGTGGAGAGTATGGGGGGGTGGCGGAGAGCATGGGGGGTGGCGGAGAGCATGGGGGGTGGCGGAGAGCATGGGGGGTGGCAGAGAGCATGGGGGGTGGCAGAGAGCATGGGGGGAGGTGGAGAGTATGGGGGGGTGGCAGAGAGCATGGAGAGAGGTGGAGAGCATCGGGGGGAGGTGGAGCGTATGGGGGGAAGGTGGAGAGTATGGGGGGGTGGCAGAGAGCATGGAGAGAGGTGGAGAGCATCGGGGGGAGGTGGAGAGTATGGGGGGGTGGCGGAGAGCATGGGGGGTGGCGGAGAGCATGGGGGGTGGCAGAGAGCATGGGGGGTGGCAGAGAGCATGGGGGGTGGCAGAGAGCATGGGGGGTGGCAGAGAGCATGGGGGGTGGCAGAGAGCATGGGGGGTGGCAGAGAGCATGGGGGGTGGCAGAGAGCATGGGGGGTAGCAGAGAGCATGGGGGGAGGTGGAGAGCATGGGGGGAGGTGGAGAGTATGGGGGGTGGAGAGTATGGGGGGAGGTGGAGAGTATGGGGGGGGAGGTGGAGAGTATGAGGGGGTAGCAGAGAGCATGGGGGGAGGTGGAGAGTATGAGGGGGTAGCAGAGAGCATGGGGGGAGGTGGAGAGCATAGGGGGAGGTGGAGAGCATGGGGGGAGGTGGAGAGTATGGGGGGGAGGTGGAGAGTATGGGGGGGAGGTGGAGAGTATGGGGGGTGGCAGAGAGCATGGGGGGGAGGTGGAGCGTATGGGGGGAGGTGGAGAGTATGGGGGTGACAGAGAGCATGGGGAAGGTGGAGAGTATGGGGGTGGCAGAGAGCATGGGGGGGGGGTGGCAGAGAGCATAGGGGGTGGCAGAGAGCATGGGGGGGTGGCAGAGAGCATGAGGGGGTGGCAGAGAGCATGAGGGGGTGGCAGAGAGCATGAGGGGGGGTGGCAGAGAGCATGAGGGGGGGTGGCAGAGAGCATGAGGGGGGGTGGCAGAGAGCAGGGGGGGTGGCAGAGAGCATGGGGGGTGGCAGAGAGCATGGGGGGAGGTGGAGACTATGAGGGGGTGGCAGAGAGCATGGGGGGTAGGTGGAGCGTATGGGGGGAGGTGGAGAGTATGGGGGTTGGCAGAGAGCATGGGGGGGAGGTGGAGCGTATGGGGGGAGGCGGAGAGTATGGGGGGTGGCAGAGAGCATGAGGGGGGGTGGCAGAGAGCATGAGGGGGGGTGGCAGAGAGCATGAGGGGGGGTGGCAGAGAGCAGGGGGGGTGGCAGAGAGCATGGGGGGTGGCAGAGAGCATGGGGGGAGGTGGAGACTATGAGGGGGTGGCAGAGAGCATGGGGGGTAGGTGGAGCGTATGGGGGGAGGTGGAGAGTATGGGGGTTGGCAGAGAGCATGGGGGGGAGGTGGAGCGTATGGGGGGAGGTGGAGAGTATGGGGGTTGGCAGAGAGCATGGGGGGGAGGTGGAGCGTATGGGGGGAGGTGGAGAGTATGGGGGTGACAGAGAGCATGGGGAAGGTGGAGAGTATGGGGGTGGCAGAGAGCATGGGGGGGGGTGGCAGAGAGCATAGGGGGTGGCAGAGAGCATGGGGGGGTGGCAGAGAGCATGAGGGGATGGCAGAGAGCATGAGGGGGGGTGGCAGAGAGCATGAGGGGGGGTGGCAGAGAGCATGAGGGGGGGTGGCAGAGAGCAGGGGGGGTGGCAGAGAGCATGGGGGGTGGCAGAGAGCATGGGGGGAGGTGGAGACTATGAGGGGGTGGCAGAGAGCATGGGGGGGAGGTGGAGAGTATGGGGGTTGGCAGAGAGCATGGGGGGGAGGTGGAGCGTATGGGGGGAGGCGGAGAGTATGGGGGGTGGCAGAGAGCATGAGGGGGGGTGGCAGAGAGCATGAGGGGGGGTGGCAGAGAGCAGGGGGGGTGGCAGAGAGCATGGGGGGAGGTGGAGACTATGAGGGGGTGGCAGAGAGCATGGGGGGTAGGTGGAGCGTATGGGGGGAGGTGGAGAGTATGGGGGTTGGCAGAGAGCATGGGGGGGAGGTGGAGCGTATGGGGGGAGGCGGAGCGTATGGGGGGAGGCGGAGAGTATGGGGGGTGGCAGAGAGCATGGGGGAAGGTGGAGAGCATGGGGGAAGGTGGAGAGCATGGGGGAAGGTGGAGAGCATGTGGGGTGGCAGAGAGCATGGGGGGAGGTGGAGAGTATGAGAGGGGGGGAGGTGGAGAGTATGAGAGGGGGGGAGGTGGAGAGTATGAGGGGGGGGGAGGTGGAGAGTATGAGAGGGTGGCAGAGAGCATGGGGGGAGGTGGAGAGTATGAGAGGGGGGAGGTGGAGAGTATGAGGGGGGGGAGGTGGAGAGTATGAGAGGGTGGCAGAGAGCATGGGGGGAGGTGGAGAGTATGAGGGGGTGGCAGAGAGCATGAGGGGGTGGCAGAGAGCATGGGGGGAGGTGGAGAGTATGAGGGGGTGGCGGAGAGCATGGGGGGAGGTGGAGAGTATGAGGGGGTGGCGGAGAGCATGGGGGGAGGTGGAGAGTATAAGGGGGTGGCAGAGAGCATGGGGGGTGGCGGAGAGCATGGGGGGTGGCAGAGAGCATGGGGGGTGGCAGAGAGCATGGGGGGTGGCGGAGAGCATGGGGGGTGGCGGAGAGCATGGGGGGAGGTGGAGAGTATGAGGGGGTGGCGGAGAGTATGAGGGGGTGGCGGAGAGCATGGGGGGAGGTGGAGAGTATAAGGGGGTGGCAGAGAGCATGGGGGGAGGCGGAGAGCATGGGGGGAGGCGGAGAGCATGGGGGGTGGCGGAGAGCATGGGGGGAGGCGGAGAGTATGAGGGGGTGGCGGAGAGTATGAGGGGGTGGCGGAGAGCATGGGGGGAGGTGGAGAGTATAAGGGGGTGGGAGAGAGCATGGGGGGAGGCGGAGAGCATGGGGGGTGGCAGAGAGCATGGGGGGTGGCAGAGAGCATGGGGGGTGGCAGAGAGCATGGGGGGTGGCAGAGAGCATGGGGGGTGGCAGAGGGCATGGGGGGTGGCAGAGAGCATGGGGGGAGGTGGAGACTATGAGGGGGTGGCAGAGAGCATGGGGGGAGGTGGAGCGTATGGGGGGTGGCAGAGAGCATGGGGGGAGGTGGAGCGTATGGGGGGTGGCAGAGAGCATGGGGGGGAGGTGGAGCGTATGGGGGGAGGTGGAGAGTATGGGGGGTGGCAGACAGCATGGGGGGAGGTGGAGCGTATAGGGGGAGGTGGAGAGTATGGGGGGAGGTGGAGAGTATGGGGGATGGCAGACAGCATGGGGGGGAGGTGGAGAGTATGGGGGGTGGCAGACAGCATGGGGGGGAGGTGGAGCGTATGGGGGGAGGTGGAGAGTATGGGGGGAGGTGGAGAGTATGGGGGGTGGCAGACAGCATGGGGGGGAAGGTGGAGAGCATGGGGGGTGGCAGAGAGCATGGGGGGTGGCAGAGAGCCTGGGGGGGAGGTGGAGAGCATGTGGGGTGGCAGAGAGCATGGGGGGAGGTGGAGAGTATGAGAGGGGGGGAGGTGGAGAGTATGAGAGGGGGGGAGGTGGAGAGTATGAGAGGGGGGGAGGTGGAGAGTATGAGAGGGGGGAGGTGGAGAGTATGGGGGATGGCAGACAGCATGGGGGGGAGGTGGAGCGTATGGGGGGAGGTGGAGAGTATGGGGGGTGGCAGACAGCATGGGGGGGAGGTGGAGCGTATGGGGGGAGGTGGAGAGTATGGGGGGAGGTGGAGAGTATGGGGGGTGGCAGACAGCATGGGGGGAAGGTGGAGAGCATGGGGGAAGGTGGAGAGCATGGGGGGTGGCAGAGAGCATGGGGGGTGGCAGAGAGCATGGGGGGGAGGTGGAGAGCATGTGGGGTGGCAGAGAGCATGTGGGGTGGCAGAGAGCGGGGGGGAGGTGGAGAGCATGTGGGGTGGCAGAGAGCATGTGGGGTGGCAGAGAGCATGGGGGAGGTGGAGAGTATGAGAGGGGGGGAGGTGGAAAGTATGAGAGGGGGGGAGGTGGAGAGTATGAGGGGGGGAGGTGGAGAGTATGAGAGGGGGGAGGTGGAGAGTATGAGAGGGGGGAGGTGGAGAGTATGAGAGGGGGGAGGTGGAGAGTATGAGGGGGGGGAGGTGGAGAGTATGAGAGGGTGGCAGAGAGCATGGGGGGAGGTGGAGAGTATGAGGGGGTGGCAGAGAGCATGGGGGGAGGTGGAGCGTATGGGGGGTGGCAGAGAGCATGGGGGGGAGGTGGAGCGTATGGGGGGAGGTGGAGCGTATGGGGGGAGGTGGAGCGTATGGGGGGAGGTGGAGAGTATGGGGGGAGGTGGAGAGCATGGGGGGGAAGGTGGAGAGCATGGGGGAAGGTGGAGAGCATGGGGGGTGGCAGAGAGCATGGGGGGTGGCAGAGAGCATGGGGGGTGGCAGAGAGCATGGGGGGGAGGTGGAGAGCATGTGGGGTGGCAGAGAGCATGGGGGGGAGGTGGAGAGCATGTGGGGTGGCAGAGAGCATGGGGGGAGGCGGAGAGCATGGGGGTGGCAGACAGCATGGGGGGTGGCAGACAGCATGGGGGGTGGCAGAGAGCATGGGGGGTGGCAGAGAGCATGGGGGGAGGCGGAGAGCATGGGGGGTGGCAGACAGCATGGGGGGTGGCAGAGAGCATGGGGGGTGGCAGAGAGCATGGGGGGAGGCGGAGAGCATGGGGGGTGGCAGACAGCATAGGGGGTGGCAGAGAGCATGGGGGGAGGTGGAGAGCATGGGGGGTGGCAGAGAGCATGGGGAGTGGCAGAGAGCATGGGGAGTGGCAGAGAGCATGGGGGGTGGCAGAGAGCATGGGGGGTGGCAGAGAGCATGGGGGGTGGCAGAGAGCATGGGGGGTGGCAGAGAGCATGGGGGGTGGCAGAGAGTATGGGGGGGAGGTGGAGAGTATGGGGGGGTGGAGAGCATGGGGGGTGGCAGAGAGCATGGGGGGCAGCGGAGAGCATGGGGGTGATGTGGAGAGCACGGGGTTGGCAGAGAGTATGGGTGCGGTGGAGAGCCCTGCGGGAGCAGCAGGGAGAAGCAGGATAGGAGGATCGGTGGGGGCGGCTGCATATAGAAGAATCATTTTCTCCATCTTCCTCCTGCAGTCTCGGAATGCCTGCTTCTCTACCTCTCACAGGCATTCCGATACTGCAGGAGGAAGATGGAGAAAATAATTGTTCTATATGCAGCCAGGGAAGCAGGGTTGCCATAGAAACATTGGATTGAGAAGGAGGCTTGGTTAACAGTACAGCAAAGTGCTCAATGTAAGGGTGGAAATACACTCTACTGTGGACTCAGAAAACAATACTTAAGATGGCGCTGCCTTACCCCTGGAAACAAGTTTTTTTAAAGTTTCTTTAAACAGTAAGTAATATGCAATTTGGGCTGGATTACAGTGGCTATAGTTTGATAATTACTTATTATAATGGACTAAATGAAACGAAGCATCAGAGCGGGAGAGTTTACTTTCTCTATAATGTCCCCACAGGAATCATACTTCTCCTTCTGTGCCTGCTGTGGCCTCACACAGACAGCTTCTGAATATAGAGGTCCCTGAGATTCAAGGAATTCCTCCTGTTCCTCCTGCTGCTCTCTGCCTCTAGTGCCCTGTCCACGATGCCACTTAGTGTGTGCTCTAGCAGGAACACGACTGGTACAGTGTCACTAATAGAGATGGGCCGAACTACCTCCTTTTCGGTTTGCACCACAACTCTCGAACATCTCAAAAGTTCGGCTTAAAGTAAAACCATAAAAATGACATTTTTTTTTTACATATGGTGCCTGGGGGGGTCCCCTTAGTTTTGCCTGTAAGGTGGCGTATCTGTACTGTGTATAAAACCTTCTGCAGAAAAACTGACATTTCTAAAGTAAAAATTACTTTAAATTGATATTTCCTGCAAGCTTTCTTTATTTGGTAAACAACGGCTTGGGGAGCCAGTCTGTATGATGAGGCTACATTTTAGTGCACTCAGAATAAGATTAGAGATTTTTTTGGATATATTTTGGTTTCTCTTTGGCAGACTTTTATTTATTTTATTATTTATTTATTTCAGGTACTTTTATAGCACCGTCAATTTACTCAGCGTTTTACATATACATTGTACATTCGCATCAGTCCCTGCCCTCAAGGAGCTTACAATCCAAGCTCCCTAACTCACATTTATACATACACATACTAGGGTCAATTTAGACAGGATCCAATTAACCTACCAGCATGTCTTTGGAGAGTGGGAGGAAACCAGAGTACCCAGAGGAAACCCACCTGGCAAAGGGAGAACATGCAAATTCCAGGCAGGTAGTGTCATGGTTGGGATTCAAACCAGTGAACCTTTTGCTGCTAGGCGAAAGTGCTAACCACTACACCACTGTTCTGCCCCCTTTGGGTGGAAATACAGTGGAACCTTGGATTACAAGCATAATCCGTTCCAGGAGAATGCTTGTAATCCAAAGCACTCGCATATCAAAGCGAGTTTCCCCATAGAAGTCAATGGAAATGAAGATAATTTAGTTCCACATTGACTTCTATTGCATGCAATACCGCATGTGGCCAGAGGTGGGGGGGCACCGGAGAGACTCCAAAATACTCAGAGACCGCTCGGATGCACTCGGAAAGGCTCATAAACATTTGGGAATGGAGTATTTCTGAATGTTTCTGAGCGGCTCTGAATGGCTTTGTGTCACCAGCGCCTCCGCACCTCTGGCCAAATGCAGTACTGCACACCGCAGAGGCTTAAATTTTGCTCATTTCGCGAGACAACATTCTCAAACTGAGTCAGGATTTTGCACCACTATGATCAAGCCTTATGTGAAGAAGCCAAATTATAGTACCCTCAGGCCAAGGGTAACAGTTTTTTTTTTTTTTAGATGAAGTCTGGTGTCTCTTTCACAGACTTTGGATAGAAGTAAGGTGTGGAAAAATTGGGCTTTGGGTGTTGGTGGTGCCTTCACACCGTAACCTTCTAGAGGTACTCTTGATTAAAGCAAAAATTGGCCTTGCTGTAAAAAAAATAATTTGACACCAAATTTATGAAGGCATGAGAAGAAGAGTCCTTGGGGGTCACTGAGAATCACAGTATATGGAACTGCCTCCTCCCAGGCACGTACTACTCCCAAGGTTTCTGGGGACTGAAAACCATCTCTTAAGGTTTGACGTGTCTTCCCTTGCTTTAATGCCTCCAAAACTGCCAGAATCCTCTTTCTCTGCATAAAGCGGGCCTTCAGAGGTAAGGAAGTCCTCCTCTTCCTCCTGCTGCTCTGCCTCAAGTGCCCTGTCCATAATGCCATGCAGAGTCTGCTCCAGCAGGAACACAAGAGGGATTGTTTCACTGATGCATGCATTGTCACGGCTCACTATCCTTGTCCCCTCCTTAAATGGTGACAGTACAGTGCATGCATCCTAAAGGATCCCAAAAGCATCAGCAGTAGGGATGAGCTTCGAGTTCGAGTCGAACTCATGTTCGACTCGAACATTGGCTGTTTGCAAGTTCACCGAACAGCGAACAATTTGGGGTGTTCGCCGCAAATTCGAATGCCGCAGAACACCCTTTAAAAGTCTATGGGAGAAATCAAATGTGCTAATTTTAAAGGCTTATATGCAAGTTATTGTCATAAAAAGTGTTTGGGGACCCGGGTCCTGCCCCAGGGGACATGAATCAATGCAAAAAAATTTTTTAAAAACGGCCGTTTTTTCAAGAGCAGTGATTTTAATAATGCTTAAAGTCAAACAATAAAAGTGTAATATCCCTTTAAATTTCGTACCTGGGGGGTGTCTATAGTATGCCTGTAAAGGGGCGCATGTTTCCCGTGTTTAGAACAGTCTGACAGCAAAATGACATTTCGAAGGAAAAAAACCCATTTAAAACTACCCGTGGCTATTGCATTGCCGACAATACACATAGAAGTTCATTGATAAAAACGGCATGGGAATTCAACACAGGGAAACCCCGAACCAAAATTAAAAAAAAAAAAGGACGTGGGAGTCCCCCTAAATTCCATACCAGGCCCTTCAGGTCTGGTATGGATATTAAGGGGAACCCCGGCCAAAATTTAAAAAAAAATGACGTAGGGTTCCCCCTAAATCCCATACCAGACCCTTCAGGTCTGGTATGGATTTTAAGGGGAACCCCGCGCCAAAAAAAAAAACCGCATGGGGTCCCCCCAAAAATCCATACCAGACCCTTATCCGAGCACGCAACCTGGCAGACTGCAGGAAAAGAGGGGGGGACGAGAGTGCGCCCCCCCTCCTGAACCGTACCAGGCCACATGCCCTAAACATTGGGAGGGTGCTTTGGGGTAGCCCCTCAAAACACCTTGTCCCCATGTTGATGAGGACAAGGGCCTCATCCCCACAACCCTGGCCGATGGTTGTGGGGGTCTGCGGGCGGGGGGCTTAGCGGAATCTGGAAGCCCTCTTTAACAAAGGGGACCCCCAGATCCCGGCCCCCCCCTGTGTGAAATGGTAAGGGGGTACTTACCCCTACCATTTCACTAAAAAAGTGTCAAAAATGTTAAAAATGACAAGAGACAGTTTTTGACAATTCCTTTATTTAAATGCTTCTTCTTTCTTCTATCTTCCTTCATCTTCTTCTGGTTCTTCTGGCTCTTCTGGTTCTTCCTCCGGCATTCTCGTCCAGCATCTCCTCCGCGGCGTCTTCTATCTTCTTCTCCTCGGGCCGCTCCGCACCCATGGCATGGAGGGAGGCTCCCGCTCTTCTCTTCATCTTCTTCTTCATCCTCTTCTCTTCTTCCTTCTTCCTTCTTCTCTTCTTCTCTTCTTCATTTTCTTCTCCGGGCCGCTCCACATCCATGCTGGCATGGAGGGAGGCTCCCGCTGTGTGACGGCGTCTCCTCATCTGACGGTTCTTAAATTAAGGGGGGCGGGGCCACCCGGTGACCCCGCCCCCTCTGGCGCACGGGACATGACGGGACTTCCCTGTGACATTCCCTGTGACGTCACAGGGAAGTCCCGTCAAGTCACCGTGCGTCAGAGGGGGGCGGGGTCACCGGGTTGCCCCGCCCCCCGTTATTTAAGAACCGTCAGATGAGGAGACGCCGTCACACAGCGGGAGCCTCCCTCCATGCCAGCATGGTTGCGGAGCGGCCCGGAGAAGAAAATGAAGAAGAGAAGAAGGAAGAAGAGAAGAGGATGAAGAAGAAGATGAAGAGAAGAGCGGGAGCCTCCCCCCATGCCATGGGTGTGGAGCGGCCCGAGGAGAAGAAGATAGAAGACGCCGCGGAGGAGATGCTGGACGAGAACGCCGGAGGAAGAACCAGAAGAGCCAGAAGAACCAGAAGAGGATGAAGGAAGATAGAAGAAAGAAGAAGCATTTAAATAAAGGAATTGTCAAAAACTGTCTCTTGTCATTTTTAACATTTTTGACAGTTTTTTTAGTGAAATGGTAGGGGTAAGTACCCCCTTACCATTTCACACAGGGGAGGGCTGGGATCTGGGGGTCCCCTTGTTAAAGAGGGCTTCCAGATTCCGATAAGCCCCACGCCCGCAGACCCCCACAACCACCAGCCAGGGTTGTGGGGATGAGGCCCTTGTCCTCATCAACATGGGGACAAGGTGTTTTGGGGGGCTACCCCAAAGCACCCTCCCAATGTTGAGGGCATGTGGCCTGGTACGGTTCAGGAGGGGGGGCCGCACTCTCGTCCCCCCTCTTTTCCTGCGGCCTGCCAGGTTGCGTGCTCGGATAAGGGTCTGGTATGGATTTTTGGGGGAACCCCACGCTGTTTTTTTTTTTGGCGTGGGGTTCCCCTTAAAATCCATACCAGACCTGAAGGGTCTGGTATGGAATTTAGGGGGACTCCCACGTCATTTTTTTTTTTCTATGAACTTCTATGTGTATTGTCAGCAATGCAATAGCCGCGGGTAGTTTTAAATGACTTTTTTTCCTTTAGAAATGTCATTTTTCTGTCAGACTGTTCTAAACACAGGAAACATGCGCCCCTTTACAGGCATACTATAGACACCCCCCAGCTACGAAATTTAAAGGGATATTACACTTTTATTGTTTGACTTTAAGCATTATTAAAATCCCTGCTCCTGAAAAAACGGCCGTTTTTAAAACTTTTTTTTGCATTGATCCATGTCCCCTGGGGCAGGACCCGGGTCCCCAAACACTTTTTTTTTTTTTCAAACAAAGTTTTTTTTATTTTGAATCAGAGTGCATACAAGTTATATTATTTGCATATACTCATACATGTATACATTACAAAGTAACTGCACGTTAAATAAAGATGGTTACATACATTAATGATCTACTGTAAGTTTCTTCTGACGTTCTCTATTGTTATTATCATTTAATGTAGGATGTGGATACAATACTCTCATTGAGGAAAGGTGTTTCCCTGGTGTGAAAGGGATATGTAACGATCATGAGCAAGTTTCCGAGTCCTGTAGCCATCGATCCCATATTTTATTGAATTTGTCTGGACATCCTCTATTGATGTATATCACCCGTTTATATGGGAGTGTCCCGTTTATATCTGCTTTCCATTCTTTAGTCTCGGGTGGTGAGGGGCGCATCCATTTCCTAGCTATTATCTTTCTACATGAGAAAAGAGCCTCCTGTAGAAATACCTTGGTGTATTTGTCCAGTGGGTCTGGAAACACACCTAGCAGACATTGTTTAGGGTCCAACGTCACAGGTGAGCCCATGTTGTCGTGCAGGAAGGTTACTATCTGCTTCCAGAGGCCCTGTATCTGTGGACATGACCAGAGGAGGTGATAGAATGAACACTCTGAGGACTTACACATTGGACACAAAGCTGAGTAGTTGTGTTTGTATCTGGCCACCCTAAGCGGGGTTAGGTATGTACGGTGTATTATGTATAACTGTGTCAACCTGTCTGACAGTTTGGGTGATACTTCTTTACACGTGTCCAATGCTTCTTCCCATTCCTCATCCTCTAGGCTACCCAGATCCCTTTCCCAGCGAGATTTGAGACTGTATGCTATTTTTGTGGCTACTGGGGTAGTGAGCATGTTATAGAAACATGAGATCAGTTTTTTTGGGTCTGTATCTTTTATGATTGCTATTAGAGGATTGGGAGCTGACTGTAGTGGGGGTTGTGAGAATTGTACTTGTGTTGCGTGTCTCAATTGGAGGAATCTAAATAACATATTGCTAGGTAGATGGAATTCCTCTTTAAGGGTGTCAAAGTTTTTAAGGGTTCCGTTTGACCATATATGGCGTAAGTAGAGTATACCCCTCTCCATCCAAGGCCCAGGGTCTTGGATGCGGTGGAGCTCTGGTAAGTCTCTGTTACACCATAGGGGAGTGAAATCATTATGTCTGGGTATATTCAGTTTATTGTTTGCAAGTTCCCAGATGCGTCTATACTGGTACATCAGGGACGTCTTGTGTGTGTTACCTTCATTGGTCCTTGTGCCCATGGTGATAGCATATATGGAATCTGAGGTTCCTTGTGCCCATTGTGGGCAGAGTAGCATTCGGAATCTTTCACTATCCACCTTATCTATATGGTAAAGTTGTGACAGTTGGGACGCAATGTAATAGTGATTAAAGTCTGGGAGTGCAGTACCTCCCATATCTGTTGGGTTTTTGAGGGCTTGCCATGCCCCTTATGTCTATTTTTCCCCCACACAAAGGGTTTGAGAAGGGACTCCATTATTTTAAAGTGCTTTAGAGGTATGTATGTTGGGGCATGCCAGAGTATGTATAATATTTTAGGGAGTAGTATCATCTTTATAAGGTTGATGCGGCCCCATATCCCTAAGGGTAGTCTAGTCCACGATTGCGTTTTAGTTTTAATAAGGGAATATAGTGGTTTAATGTTGAGTGTTATATAATCTGCTGTATTTTTGGAGGTAGTTATTCCTAAGTATTTAATTGTGTCTACTCTTTGTAGTGGTAAGGTGGCTTGGAATTCCGTGAGTGGGAAGGTGTCTATTGGTAAGACTTGAGATTTCCCCCAATTTATTTTAAGGCCTGAGAATTTCCCGAATCGTTCGATTGTTTGAAGGGCCCGGTGGAGTGAAGGACCCGGGTCAGCTAGATATAGTAATGTGTCATCAGCATACATGCTAATTTTTTCCATAAGGGTTCCAATTTTTAATCCTGTGATCTCTGGGTCTGTCCGAATAGAAATAGCCAATGGTTCCGCAGCCAGAGCATACAGTAGTGGGGACAATGGGCAGCCCTGCCTCGTGCCTCTGTGGAGGTCAAACTTCTGAGACGGCCATCCATTTTCCACCACTCTGGCTGTAGGGTTTTGGTATAGTAATTGTACCCATTGAATGAAGTTTGGACCAAAGCCGTATCGTTCGAGACAGCACCAGAGATATCCCCACTCAACCGAGTCGAACGCCTGGGCTGTATCAAGGGTGACTACTACTCTTGTGCCTACATTTTCATGTGTAGCCTGCAAATTTATAAATAGTTTCCGTAGGTTAAAGGAGGTGTTGCGCCCCGGCATGAAGCCTGCCTGGTCAGCATGTATGAGGTTGAGTATCACTTGATTGAGTCGCATGGCTAGGATTTTGGCCAGAATCTTGATATCAACTTGCAGTAATGAGATAGGACGATAGGATTCCGGATTCCCCGGGTCCTTACCCGGTTTAGGTATAAGAACTATTGTGGCTTCTCCCATAGAGGGTGGGAGGGTAAATCGTTTGGACATATCGTTATAGAGGGTAAGCAATTTGGGGGTGATTATTTCATTGTAGTGTGAGTAAAATTCTATGGGTAACCCATCTGAGCCAGGGGATTTGGATTTAGCAAAACTTGCTATTGCGGCATCTATTTCTTCTTTAGTGAGAGGGGCCTCTAGAAGCTCCCTTTGTTCGATCGTAAGTTGAGGGAATGTTACTCTTTCCAGAAAGGGAGCCATATCATCTGGTCCCTCTTGGGTCCTAGAGGTATATAAATCCATAAAGAACTCCCTGAACTTAGATGATACATCAGGAGGATCTGTGATTTTCTGACCCTCTTGGCCCTGAAGTGTAATAACCACTGGAGGCTTGTCCTCATTTTGAGCTAGGAACGCAAGGAGCTTTCCAGCTCTCTCTCCCTGTTCAAAGTACTTCTGTTTGGTAAAAAATAATTTTTGTCTTGCTTTTTCATATTGGAGCTGGTTCATGATCCTGGATTGCAATTTTAAGTGGGAGGCGTTAGCCTGGGATGGGTCAGTGTGGTATGTGTGTTCTATGCATGAGAGGTCGGCTTCCGCCTTCTCATAGATTTCTGATGAGTTTGTTTTGATCCTATTAATACGGGTTATTAGGGAGGCCCTGGCATGTATTTTAAAAGTTTCCCATACTGTCAGGAAAGAGGCAGAGTTTGTATTTTCGCGGAAAAAGGTCTCCCATTCGGCTGACAAGTCGTCATCGTCTGGCAACAGTGTCAGCCAGAATGGATTGAGGCGCCATGAAGTTGGTGGTTTATCCATGTGGAAGTTGAGTGTGATCCAATACGGAGCATGATCTGAAAGCAGTCTAGGACCAAACTCTGTCTCAAGGAGACGTGCTAACAGATTTTGAGATATAAAAATGAAGTCAATTCTTGACATAGTATTGTGCGTTGCTGAGAAACAGGAGCATTTACGTGTATGTGGGTATCTATGCCAGGTGTCTATCAAGTGGAAGGGTGAGAAAAGCCTGGCAAGTTTAGTGTCCTTGGGAACGTTTGTATTAAGTGGAGTTGGTCTTAATCTGTCTAGTTCTTCGTTAAGTGTATTATTAAAATCCCCCATCCATATTATTTGAGCTGTTGGGTAACGTGCTATAAAGGAAATTCCTTCTAGTAATATGGAGGTGGAAAACGGGGGAGGGACGTAAACAGCCAGAATCAAAAAAGGTTCCCCGTGTAGTTTAGAGGATATAAATATGTATCTGCCTTGTGGGTCAGTGTGCAACTCGCATAGTTCAAAGTGCACTGTTTTTGCGATAAGTACCGAGACACCTCTTGAGTGTGTTGTGTGGGTCGAGTGGAACGCCCATCCCACCCATGGGCGACGGAGTGTCATCTGAAGTCTACCCTCTATGTGTGTCTCAACCAGGGCCACCACATCCGCTCTTTGCTTTTTAAGAAATGTGAGAGCTGCCGCGCGTTTAATTTTGTCGCGCATCCCCCTCACATTCCATGTAAGGAATTTTAATGACAATCGGGGCATTGTTGTTTGTGACTACATATTAGTATACTATTGTAACCTTTAGCCCCTTTGTAGCGGGGCGGTATAAATTGTTTAAACAAAAGGGATGAGTGATAAAACATACTGTATGTGTCCAGTGAACACCAGATAAGCTTAAGATGTGCTAGTATTGTAAACATATAAATTAAAGTGCGTACAGTTAAGTTCAGTTTTTTAGTTTCCCTTCCCCGCTCCCCCCTCCCTGCAGTGTATCTCACCCAACCAATGCTAGCATGCACCAATAACAGAACTTTCTTTGTGGATTTGGACCTGGAAGCATAATAAAAGGAGAAATAATAAGAAAGCAATAATTGAAATAGGATGAGCTTCTGTGCTCCCAATCTGAAGCCCTCTTTCCTTAAAAGGAACAAAACAGAGGGGATCAAATTCTTAATACTCTTGTGATATAACATGCTATGGGTAGCAAATGAACACCAGGTGAGCGTAAGATATGGTATTATTATAAACATGAAAATTAAAGCGCGTTCAGTTGAATCCAGCTTTTTAGTTTCCCCTCCCTGGATTGTATCCTCCCCAACTGGTGTTAGCATATACCCATGACAATACTTTCTTTGTGGTCCTGGACCTGGCACTATATTGAAAGGTAAAATAATAATAAAAAAACAATAGTTGAAATAGAATGGGTTTCTGTGTTCCCAATCTAAACCCCTCTTTCCTTAAAAAGAAAAAAACAGAAAGGGTTAGATTCTTTCTATTCATGTGGTGTAACCTACTGCATATGTCGCTTGGACACCAGTTGAGCGTAAGGTATGCTAGTGTTGTATGCTTGAAAATTAAAGTACGTACATTTAAATTCAACTTGTTAGTTTCCCCTCCCCCCTCCCCCCTCCCTGCTTTGCATCTTCCCCAACTGATGCTAGCATGCACCCATAACAAAACTTTCTTTGCAGTCTCGGACCTGACGGCATATTGAAAGAAAAAATAATAAAAGTACAATATTTGAAGTAGGATGATTTTCTGTGCACCTCTAAAACCCTCTTTCCATAAAAGAAAAAACACAGAGAGGGCTAGCCTCTCAATACTCAGGTGTGTATCTGATGTTCGCATATTATCAAGGTTGGTGCTGTTGTGTCTATTTCTTCTTAGGCCATCAATTCCAGACTTGCATGGGGGCAGATTACGCTGCACTCTACTTGTGGATAGTAGGACTTTAGTTGTCCAAAGCTCCTTTGAGAGGTATAAATTAGTGGGTACATTTTGATCACTTAAGGAGTAGTCCCAGGAAAGTTCCAGCATTGTGCATCAGCAATGATCCGCAATATATAAACTGGATTTATGCCAGCAACAGGGGAGCTCATGTAGTCATTTGTGTAAACTCTGTGGCCCTTTACCCCCTGAGCTCTCTTCACAATGATAACAACTGGTGAAGTAAATAGGGGTGGGTTTTCAGTGTAGGAGAGTGATAATGGGTTGCTGTTACATCTATTCCAGAAGTTTGTATGTAGAAGATTAACGTATGATTACATACTCAGTCACCTTAATCCGCCTTTTCCAAGGTAGTTCTGCGTTCTATCCAGGCCATCAGCTCAGCAGGATCTTCAAAAAAAGATGCACGGCCGTCGTGTTCCACTCGGAGACGCGCTGGAAACAGCATGGCATATTTCATGTTAAGACTTCTAAGCTTACGCTTGGCTTCCATAAAATTTTGCCTGCGTCGCTGGACCTCCGCTGAGAAGTCAGGGAACACCGCTATTTTTACATTGCCGAAGGGGATGTTACCCCGTTCTCTTGCCAGTCGCAGGGCAGCGTCTCTATCTCTATAGTTAAGCATTTTGGCTATAAAGGTACGTGGTGGGGCTCCCTGCGGTGGCGGTCTGGCAGGCATGCGGTGTGCTCTTTCAACTGCCAGCATGGGGGAGAAGGCCTCTCTACCATAAGTCTTAATGAGTAATTGCTCTAAGAAAAGCGTGGGGTCTTTACCTTCAGCCCCCTCTGGCAGGCCAATGAGGCGGAGGTTACATCTCCTGCTTCTGTTCTCCAGGTCTTCTTGTTTGGAGAATAGCTGCTGGATTTGCTGCTTCATGTGGTGCACCTCCGTTCTCATTGGAGGGATGGTGTCCTCCATGTCACTAATGCGGGTTTCAGTTTCTTTAACTCGGTCCCGGAGTTTGTGAAAGTCTTGTCTGATCAAGGATATGTCTACCTTGACTTCTTCTATCTGTGAGGCAAGCGATGTTCTGCAGAGGGTTATTGCTTCTAACAGCTTGTCTGTGTCTCCCGCTGTGCGCTCCTCGCCATGTGCAGTGTCGCCGCCATTTTCCGCCTGATCCTCCTTCTCATGTCGGCGGTATTGATCCAGCTTAGACGTGGCGGCTTTCTGAGATTTTGATGGCGACATGATGTCCAGGGGATGGGGTATCTAGAGAGATGGTTGCGGTAGAAAAATATCGCCTGGGGAATGCAGGATGCCGCGGATAGCAGGATGAAAGCATGGAGCTGCTCGGAACACGTCCTACTCCATGTAGCTTCAGGCCACGCCCCCCCAAACACTTTTTATGACAATAACTTGCATACAAGCCTTTAAAATTAGCACTTTTGATTATTCATGTTCGTGTCCCATAGACTTTAACGGTGTTCGCGTGTTCGAGCAAACTTTTTTCCTGTTCGCATGTTTTGGTGCGAACCGAACAGGGGGGTGTTCGGCTCATCCCTAATCAGCAGCCATTGTCATGGGGAAAAAAAGCAGAGGTGCCCTGAGCCTATCCTTGTGCCATATTCACACAGGTACTCATTGACAGGCCTCTGCTTTATGTACAGCCGCTGCAGAATTGCCAAAGTTAAGTTGCACCTGGTGGGCATGTCACAAATCAGGCGGTTTACGGGCAGTGGCAATTCCCGCTGAATTTCAGCCAACTGAACACTGGCTGTGTATGACTGCCTGAAATGGCTACAGACTATTCTGGCCTGACTTGCAAACCTGGGTACCTGTTTGGCATGGCACATGTCAACTTTCCCTGTCTAAGGGTGGGCAGAAGGTTAGTGCCATTATCACATGACACCATTCCTGGTTTAGGCTTCCGTGGCGTGAAACACCTCTGGGCCTGCCCATGCAGAGCTGAAAGAATCTCTGCTCCAGTGTGACCTTTGTCCTCTAGACAGACCAGCTGAAGCACTTCATGGCATCTTTTAGCCTGACTCGTTGAGTGGCCCTATAGGGGGTACTGGAGGTTCATAGGTGTCAGAAGCAATTAATCAGACTGAGACAGAAGTACAGTTAAATCACACTTGTTTAATAATAAAAGTAAATAGAACAAGCGTAGTCAAAATATAGCCAAAGTTTGGTAACCGGAACAGATAGTCAGACAAGCCAGAAAGTCAGGAAGCCAGGGAACAGGGTAGTGTGACTGCAAGCAGGATCTGGAGCCAGAAGGAATGTCAGCCAAGCAAGTCTTTAACAGGAACGCAGGCGATAGTCTCTGTGATGTTGACCAAGGCGAAGACAGAGATCATCTGGGCTGGACGGCTTAAGTAGGCACGACTGACGAGCAGGATATCATTAACAGGTGAGTCACTGTGGAGAGATAGAAGCTGGCAATTAGCTGACAGCTGAGCAGCCAGCTCATAGAAGGAAGGGCTGAGCTCAGCCCTGAAAGTACCCCCTCCTCAATGACCCCTCCCCCTTGGAGGACCACCAGGCTTGAGGGGAAAACGTCTATGGAAATCACAAAATCACGAAGGAGGACAGGGGCATGTACGTCCAAGGATTAGACTCAAGAGCGTTCTTCCGGACCATACCCTTTCCAATGCACCAGGTACTGTATGCGCCCATGGAACCTACAGGAGTCAACAATGGACTGTACTTCATACTCCTCGTGGTTCTCAACCTGTACAGGGTGAAGATGAGGCACTTAGGTGGTAAAGCGGTTGCAGACCACAGGTTTTAATAAGGAGACATGAATAGTCATGGAAGGTTGGAAACCATAGTTAGCCATAAACGGGGACAATCGGGAAGGAGAATTCAATGCACTATTGTGAGCAAACTCCGCCCATGGTAAGAGGTCTGACCAGTTGTTATGATGGTCAGATATATAGCAACGTAGGAATTGCTCCAAGGACTGATTGGCTTGTTCTGCTGCCCCATTAGTCTGTGGGTGATACACAGAGGAGAAAGCAAGCTGAATACCCAACTGTGCACAAAAAGCTCGCCAGAACCGGGACACAAACTGACTACCCCTGTCTGAGACAGTCACCTTGGGCAGCCCATGTAAGCAAAAGATCTCCCGAGTAAAAATGGAATCCAGTTCCTTAGAAGTGGGCAAGTGGAATATGAGACATTTTCGAGAACCGGTCAACCACCATAAGGATAACTGTGTTGCCCTGGGAGTTTGGTAACTCCACAATAAAATCCATAGACAGGTGGGTCCAGGCCCTCTCTCCATTGGGTATGGGTTGTAGGAGGCCCACTGGGAGGTGTCGGGGAGTCTTACTCTGAGCACACATGGAACAGGTAGCTACGAAGGCGGTTACATCAGCACATAGACTAGGCCACCAGAATTGTTGGGAAATGGCCCAAAACAGTTGATTCTTCCCAGGGTGGCCAGCAGCCTTGGGAGAATGGTCAATCTGGAGCACGGCAGTACAGAGACACTCTGGGACAAAGCAGCGGTGACAAGGTTTCTCAGGAGGAGCATAGACCTGAGCAGCAAGAATTTTGTCACCCAAAGGAGAAGTGAGACTGGTGCGAACCACAGCCAGAACACGATCAGGAGGAGTCACAGGAACCGGAACCAACTCCATCTTGGAAGTAGAGGAAAATTGTCGTGACAAAGCGTCAGCCCTTACATTCTTAGTACCGGGTAAGAATGAGACAATGTAAATGAAACTAGACAAGAAAAGAGCCCATCACGCACTTCTGGGAGAGAGGCGTTTAGCCTCAGACAAGATTGTGAGATTCTTATGGTCAGTAAGAATGAAAACCGTCACAGTGGTACCTTCGAGGAGATGTCTCCATTCTTTCAGGGCTAAAATGATCACTTATGCGCGTACACACGGTCGGACTTTTCGTCTACAAAAGTCCGACGGACTAAAGCTGGCTGACAATCCGATCGTGTGTGGGCTTCCCCGGACTTTCAGCGGACTTTCAG
Organism: Lithobates septentrionalis; assembly: GCA_037952835.1. Taxonomy (NCBI): domain Eukaryota; kingdom Metazoa; phylum Chordata; class Amphibia; order Anura; family Ranidae; genus Lithobates; species Lithobates septentrionalis. The sequence goes on from JBBDGP010003354.1 coordinate 2,220,536, forward strand.
CGGACTTTTGCAGCCTCAAATCTGACAGACATTAGATTTGAAACATGCTTCAAATCTTTACGTCGTAACTACGCCGGACCCAGAAATCCGCTAGTCTGTATGCTAGTCCGACGGACAAAAAAACGACGCATGCTCATAAGCAAAAACTAAACGGAAGCACTCGGTCTAGTAAAACTAGTGTTCGTATTGTAGGTAGCACATTCCTCACGCTGCAAAATCTGTGATCGTTGAATGCAGCGCATTAATGTCTTCTTTACTAATGCTATAAAGAACGAAGATGTTTTGCTGTTCATATTCAAACAGAGTTCTCCCAAAATGATTTCTGGATTCTTTTTCTCTTTGATCTCATGAATGATATAGTATGCTTTTTAAAAACAATGCCTCCATACTAATAATAATTTTTACACTTTTTTTTTTTTGGTGGAGTCATCTTTTATTGTAAATTTTATCCAGATGTTTATTTTATGATTGTTGTCGAACTTATTTTATGTTTATCTAGCTTTTTATTTTTTTGTTTTTTTGGTGTTTGTAAAGTTACCACAAAGAATAATTTTGTGTGGACAAGAAAATTGGGATCTTGAGGAGTCCATATAAGAGGGAGCACAATCTGGTCCAGGAATCCCAGAGATCAACACCACCAGCAGATGATATAGATGTCCCCAGACTGTGGTACTACAACAGCCTGCGTCTTCTGTCAGACCAGACTGAACCCAGGTCATGATGATGGATGATGGATGATGGATGGAGGAGGAGGAGGAGGACTCTTCCGCTTCGGGGGGGCTCCTTAAAAAATGGGTGGCCTCTTGCATGAGGCGCAGGGATGCCTCCTGTGTCACCGTCCCCTTCCTGGCCCTTTTTTTTGGAAGGCGGAGGGGAGGCACTTGTGATTCTGTCAGGCTCCTACTGGGCCCAGCCACCTCACTGGGCCCAGCCACCTCCTGCCTGACACTGGGCCCAGCCTCCTCCAGGATGATGCTGAATCCGGCCTCCTCCAGGCTGTCCATGGGCCCAGTCTCCTGCCTGCCACTTTCCCCACATTCCTCCTGGATGGCCTCATCCTGTGTATAAAAAAAGGACATAGTTTTAGTATATTTTTTTGGGTTCATCAATGACACGATTTGCTTCTCATGACTAGCAAATTCAATGTGAATACATCTCTTAATAAAAGAGTCTAGAAATCAGACACCCTAATTTTTTGAAGCAGGTGACAAACATATTTAGCCACTACTGTCAATTGATATGTATACATCATTTTTCGGGGAAAATTATTTGAATCAATTATAACATCCAGTTAACATCATTAATATTAGGACAGTAAATATTTGTGAAATTAATTTACCTGACTCCAGATGGTCATATCCGGTTCATCCAGGATGGAAGACCCAGCTTGGTCCTCATCAGCCTCTGCTGGGGTGGAGGGAAGGGTGCATGGAAGGGTGCATGGAAGGGTGGAGGGAAGGGTTGAAAGTGATGCCCTGGCTTCAGTCTGGTCATCAAGAAACCGTAGTTTATTGTAGTACCACACCCTGGGTACATAAACATCATCTGCTGATGCTCCTGATCTCATGGATTCCTGGATCTTGTTATGCTCCCTCTTATACATGTTCCTCAAGATCCCAATTTTCTTTAACAATGTCTCCATTGTTGCTTCCGGGATGGTCGCCTGGACAAATGTCAGAAGTCTCTCCAGCGTTGACTTCCTGACATGCTTTAAATAATATTGAGGGTGTTTCACCTCCCACAAATTCCTCATTTCTCTATATTTTTCTATAAAAGCTGTCAAAAAATCAGGATCCTTAAATTGTGCATTCATAATGTCTGTAAAAGATAAAGACACAAGACAAAAAACACTTATTATGTTTCTGCTAAACCCTCATCATCTTATCCCTATGTAGGCCTCATCAATCTGTCAAGCCATATAGGCCGCTTGCTACAAAGTCTTGACCAAATTTATAAATTTAAAATTACCTTCGTTTAGTAGCGTCCCGGTCCACTATCACCTATGCACAGAACGTACGTACGACACAATACGTAACAGCGTTTTATACACTGCACATGCGTAATACTCCGCCTACTTGGCCCGCCCCTGGCGTTCTTTTTGTTTACGCATATACCCCGCCCTTGACTCTACGCACAGAACGTACGTACGTACGACACATGCGCAAGAACCCCCTTTATACACTGCGCATGTGTGAAACTCCGCCTGCGTCGCCAGCCCCTGACATTCAATTTTAACTCATGTTCTCCGCCCCTTAATTCTACGCACAGAACGTACGTACGACACGTGCGCAAGGCCCCTCTTTATACACTGCGCATGTGTGAAACTCCGCCTGCGTCGCCCGCCCCTGACGTTCAATTTTAACTCATGTTCTCCGCCCCTTAATTCTACGCACAGAACGTACGTACGACACGTGCGCAAGGCCCCTCTTTATACACTGCGCATGTGTGAAACTCCGCCTGCGTCGCCCGCCCCTGACGTTCGATTTTAACTAATATTCTCCGCCCATTTTTTATACGGCGCGTAGTGGGGTGAATAATGGTGGAGACACATCAGGTGTGTACTACCTCAGGTAGCGACGAAAGCCCGGAGGCCGGAACTTCACGATCTGGGAAGCCGAGATTTAAGGCCTCCAATATGTCCTTTGAAGAGATGGTGAAAATGGTGGCAATTCTTAAAAAAAAGGACTATGATGGGAAGCAGGGCCGGATTAACATAGGGGCTAGTGGAGCTGCAGCTCCAGGCCCCTCCCTCAATATAGGCCCATGCCAGTGGCTTATTAATATCTGTGTGCCTTCCTGAAGGAGGAGGAGCCCTCTGTGCACACATGGAGGAGACAAGTGTTAGTGCAGCCAAGTCCTGTCTCTGCCGATGCCTGACTCCTATCACAGGATCTGTTCCACTCACACAGATCCTCAGTGTCTGGGAGCTGCCTAGGGGCACTGATGTTCTCCTAACCAGCAGGAGCCGGGAGGAAGGACATCTCCCATGCTGTTGAGATAAGGTTAGTACATTTGTTAGGGAGATGTTTTATTGTGCTAGGGGACAGACTGCTGCTTCCCCCCATGTAATGTGCTCTCTTGTGCCCTGTGCCCACCATGTCATGTGCTGTGCATTGCAGTGCCCACTATGTCATGTGCAGTTCCCACCATGTCCTGTGCTGTGCATTGCAGTGCCCACTATGTCATGTGCAGTTCCCACCATGTCATATGCTGTGCTGTGCCCACCCTGCCATGTGTTGTGCCCAGCATGTGGTGTGTTTTGCCCACTGAGTAATGTGCTGTGCTGTTCAGCAGTACCCGCCATGTCATGTGCAGTTCCTAACATGTAATGTGCTGTTGCATTGCCCACCATGAAATGTGCTATGCCATTCAGTGCCCACCATGTAATGCGCTGTGCCCACCACATCATGTGCTGTGCCATGCAGTGCCCACCATGTCATGTGCAGTGCTCACCATGTAAATTGCTGTGCAGTACCCACCATGTCATGTGCTGTGTTGTGCCCACCATGTCATGTGCTGCGCCATGCAGTGCCTACCATGTAATGTGCTGTACCCATCATGTAATATGCGGTACATTGTCCACCATGGCATGTGCCGTGCTGTACCCACAATGGAATATGCTGTGCAGTGCCCACCATGTCATGTGGTGTGCCCACCATGCCATGTGCAGTACCCACCATATAATGTGCTGTGCCCACCATATAATGTCTTGTGCAGTGCCCACTTGTAATGTGCAGTGCCCACCATGTAATGTGCTCAGCTGTGCCCGCCATGTCATGTGCTGTGCTCACCATATAAGGTCCTGTGCCCACCATTGCATGTTCTGTGTTGTGCCCACCATGCAATGTGCTGTGCCTGCCATGTAATGTGCTGTGCTTTGCCCACCATTAATTGTGCTATATCCATGTATCCACCATGTAATGTGTTGTGCCAACCATGTAATGTACTGAGCTATTTCCCCCCGTGTAATGTACTATGCTGTGCCTCCCACAGACTCACCCCCTCACTCTCACCCCCCTCTCTCTTTCACCCCCCTCACCCCCCTCTCTCTCATCCCCCCTCTCTCTCATCCCCTCTCTTTCACCCTGTTCTCTCTCTCTCGCCCCTTTCAACCCCCTCTTTCCTACCACCCTCTCTCTCTATTCCCCTTTTTTCTCGCCCCCCCACTCTCTCTCACCCCCTCTCTCTCTCTCATTCACCCCCTTTCTCTCTCTTTCCCTCTCCCTCTCATCCCCTCTCTTTCAGCTCGCTATCGCCTCTCTCTCTCTCTCTCTCTCTCTCTCTCTCTCTACCACTCTCTCTCTCTACCACTCTCTCTCTCTCTACCACTCTCTCTCTCTACCACTCTCTCACACCACCACTCTCTCACACCCCTCTCTCTCTCTCAAATTTAATTTAACAAAAAATTGTTTGCGTTTTAATTTTATTAATTTTCATAAAAAGGCCCACCAAAATCCTTCGCACCAGGCCCATGATGCTTTTAATCTGGCCCTGATGGGAAGTATGGGCCGTACGCCCGGCCAAATTTGGGAAAAGCCAAAATAATGGCGAAGGTGGTGAAGACCTTACATGGTTTTTTTGGGGTTCAGCGCTCGAAGGATCAAATTCGAAAAAGATGGTCCGACCTCAAACTCCGGGAGCCAGATCAGTACAGACAGATCCGTAAAGTGCTGAAAAAAGTAAGTACTTGTCGTGTTTTCATGTTGTGTTTATTACCTTGTATACTGCTCCATGTGCTTTTCTTTCATATACGATTTTTGCATCGTTTGAAACAATCTTTTAATAAACCTCGTTACATATATAGAGATATCTCTATATATATATATATATATATATATATATATATATATATATATATATATATATATATTATATATATTTATATATATTTAATATTTATATTTATATATATATTTTTTATATATATATATATATATATATATATATATATTTATAGATATAGAGAGAGATCAATATTTTTAGATATTGATATCTAGATATCGATATATCTATCTATCTCGATATGTCTTTAGAAAATTAAATCTTTAGTAAACTAGGAACTCTACACAAACAGACAATTTTGGACACCACTTCACTACAATGTTTGAAGATTACTATGTACTAAAATATCTGTGTAAGTATATTAATTTTTTGGTTCACATAGGGGAAAAAACACTCAGCCAAGAAGAACCCAGTCCCCCCCAACCAAAAGAACATACTTGGGAAATCAGCCCAAGCCCCACTGAGGATGTGGAGGAAGGAGAGGTGGGTGACATGGGCACCCCACCAGGTGAGTGTCTGACACACCAGCTTACGGTAATCTATGCATGGCTGCCTTTTATTTTATGTAATTTTTTTACTCAATTTTAGGTGATCTGGTTGTGCTTGACTCAAGCAACAGCGCCACCCCCAGGGATGTTGATGAAGTATGCGACATGGGCACCCCACCAGGTCAGTGTCTGAGACAGCAGCTTATGGTAAGGTAAACTATGTATGTCTGCATATTTCTAAACAAATCTTTTTTTCATTCAATTTTAGGTCCAAGTGACTATTTCACCACAGACAGTGCCCAACGACTAATTGCTCAAATAGTGGCCTGGAATGGGGAGATTGATCAAATGCAGAATCGGCTGGATCATATGCAGCAGGAAATGAAGGACATGATTGATGTTTTGGGTCGAATCTAAATGCCCTTTTTCAACCCAAAAAACATCGATCATGTCCTTCATTTCCTGGTTTGCTGACCCCATTCTGGGCCTTCTCTTTTGTATTTTGTGGAAATGATATGCCTGTTTAACAACATAAAAAAACAAAGATTTTTAAAAAATGGAGGCCTGTTTTGAAAAAAAAAAATAGAGGCCTGTTAAAATAAAATAAAAAAAGCCTGTTTTTCACAAACCAAAAAAGAAAAATTTAAAAAAAATGTTGTTAAAAAAACCCCAAAAACAAAAAAGCCTGTTTTTTAAAAAAAAAAAAAAAAAAAGGCTGTTTTTCAAAAAAAACAACAAAAAATTTTTCAAAAATGAGGCCTGTTTTGGCAAAAAAAAAAAAAAAAGAGGCCTGTTTGTTAAAATCAAAATCCAAAAAAATATATATTTTAAATTATCAAAAAATATAACTAATTATATTATTCTAAATTTGTAAATATATCGAGATATTTTTGACTATGAACATTTTATACTAATGCATAAGTGAATGTGTACCAAATATTAAAACATCTGTTTAGTAATTAAATAAATGTGTGGTTTGTTATTTCAATGCTCAGTATCAGTTTGTTTAAATTTAAAATAGTTGTTTACAGTGACAATGGAGCTTATTTAGAAATTTTCAAGGAAAATACACTTGGCACTACAAGTGCTCTACCATAACCTAGGAGAAAGCCCAAAAGAAAGGCAAGCAATAAATATAATTCAATATTTCATCAAGATTTTTTTATTTTGATTATTTAGATATCCTGGCCCATTGCAATGGCCCCCCTACCCATAAAATAATTTACATATTGCTGTCGAACTTGACGGGCACTTTGGGGGGCCAAGCCAGTATGGACAGTATCCAGGCCCGTAAGATTGTCACTGATAATAAGTCCGGCCTCAGGCCCAACTGGCACAATATAATTAGAGGAATGTTTGTGCAAAAAGTTGTGCAGGATGCAGCACGATAAAATTATAAAATTAAGTTTGTATTCCGCCAAATTAATGGAGGTTTGAAACAGGCGGAACCGGCTGGCCAGAATCCCAAACGCATTCTCAACAACTCTTCTAGCTCTGGCCAGCCGGAAATTAAAAACCCTCCTCTCCGGGGTGAGGGTTCTTTGGGGTAATGGCCTCATGAGTAGGGATGAGCTTTGAGTTCGCCGAACAGCGAACAATTTGGGGTGTTCGCGGCAAATTCGAATGCCGCAGAACACCCTTTAAAAGTCTATGGGAGATATCAAAAGTGCTAATTTTAAAGGCTTATATGCAAGTTATTGTCATAAAAAGTGTTTGGGGACCTGGGTCCTGCCCCAGGGGACATGAATCAATGCAAAAAAAAGTTTTAAAAACTGCCGTTTTTTCAGGGGCAGTGATTTTAATAATGCTTAAAGTCAAACAATAAAAGTGTAATATCCCTTTAAATTTCGTACCTGGGGGTGTCTATAGTATGCCTGTAAAGGGGCGCATGTTTCCCGTGTTTAGAACAGTCTGACAGCAAAATGACATTTCAAAGGAAAAATTCCATTTAAAACTACCCGCGGCTATTGCATTGCCGACAATACACATAGAAGTTCATTGATAAAAACGGCATGGGAATTCAACACAGGGAAACCCCGAACCAAAATTAAAAAAAAAAAAAAAGTGGGAGTCCCCCTAAATTCCATACCAGACCCTTCAGGTCTGGTATGGATTTTAAGGGGAACCCCGCGCCAAAAAAAAAAAAAACGGCCTGGGGTCCCCCCAAAAATCCATACCAGACCCTTATCCAAGCACGCAACCTGGCAGGCCACAGGAAAAGAGGGGGGGGGCGAGAGTGTGCCTCCCCTCCTGAACCGTACCAGGCCACATGCCCTCAACATTGGGAGGGTGCTTTGGGGTAGCCCCCAAAACACCTTGTCCCCATGTTGATGAGGACAAGGGCGGGACTTCCCTGTGGCATTCCCCGTGACGTCACAGGGAAGTCCCGTCAAGTCACCGTGTGTCAGAGGAGGGCGGGGTCACCGGGTGGCCCCGCCCCCCGTTATTTAAGAACCGTCAGACGAGGAGACTCCGTCACACAGCGGGAGCCTCCCTCCATGCCAGCATGGGTGCGGAGCGGCCCGGAGAAGAAAATGAAGAAGAGAAGAAGGAAGAAGAGAAGAGAATGAAGAAGAAGATGAAGAGAAGAGCGGGAGCCTCCCCCCTATGCCATGGGTGCGGAGCGGCCCGAGGAGAAGAAGATAGAAGACGCCGCGGAGGAGATGCTGGACGAGAACGCCAGAGGAAGAACCAGAAGAGCCAGAAGAACCAGAAGAAGAATAAGATGAAGGAAGATAGAAGAAAGAAGAAGCATTTAAATAAAGGAATTGTCAAAAACTGTCTCGTCATTTTTAACATTTTTGACAGTTTTTTAGTGAAATGGTAGGGGTAAGTACCCCCTTACCATTTCACACAGGGGGGGCCGGGATCTGGGGGTCCCCTTGTTAAAGGGGGCTTCCAGATTCCGATAAGCCCCCCGCCCCCAGACCCCCACAACCACCGGCCAGGGTTGTGGGGATGAGGCCCTTATCCTCATCAACATGGGGACAAGGTGTTTTGGGGGGCTACCCCAAAGCACCTTCCCAATGTTGATTATAAAGAAAGTCTGAGAACTGACCCCTAACATAAACCACCTCCATCCCTAATATCAGAAAAAGAAACAAATGAACGTCGCCCACGGGACTTTAAATGAGGTGTAAATGGTGATCAAAGGGTAAACAGGTATAAAGGTACAAGTATTTTATTGAAAACAACAGCATAATCCATAATAGGACATGAGCATGGGTGAACAGGTTCATAAAACAGCAACATTGCATAGTAGTCCTAAAACATAGCCATAATATAATAGTAATACATATAATACAGGTATGCATGGTACATCTCTAACCCGACGCGTTTCCCGAGCTTTCCTCGCTTCATCAGGGGCTGATGTGCATAACTGCTGTCTGTAAATACGGGGGCGGAGAACTCGGCGGATGTCCGGGTATAAGGCGGGGGGTGTCAGTATGGCAACTTTTCCCTCACTACTTCTCCAACACTCAGTCGGGACGCTGCACTATATTGGTAGGCACCCTATTTATCTACTTTAATATGAATACCTGCACCTCACAGCGTACCTATCCTCACTTGCTGTTTCTGACTGACTCCTCTAATTACACTTTTTGCTTCCACACGGAAGTACTTTTCTAGTTCATCACATCATTAATTTGTCCTTTCTTTCACCGTGCCTCATCTCCCTTTACTTTCTCTCACTTTTTTTCTTTTCTTTTCCCCTGGTCCTGTTTCCCTTTCTTTTCATTTTTTCTTCTCTTTCTTTGTCTTTTTTTTTGTCACTATTCACTTCACCTCCCCCTGTTCTCCCCTCCTCCCCTTCCCTTTCCTTCCCTTCTCATTCACTCCTTCACCTTGTACCCTCCTTTTTCTCTCTGCTCTGCGGGACACCTTATGCATACCATGCAAGTAGCACATATTTTATATTTCCATGACAATACCAATGTTATTATTTTTGACCTTGCTTATTAACATACCTTGCATTTGATGCCACGATATACATTTCATACTTCCAAACTCTTTAATCCTATACTACTTTATATTTATATTCCCATACAGTGAGTTGCCCTGCAGTACATTTGGGAACAATTTGGGTTCACGCTCTCCTTTATCTCTCTCATTCTGCCATGCTGCCCCCCACGCCTGGCCTCGGTCCTCTGGTTGGGTCCTCGGCCCCTTCAGCTCCCGGGGGAGATGCCCTCCGCAGACCCGTACCTGGGTTATGTGTCTGTAGCCTTGGTCTTACAAGTAAGTATGGGATGACCGGTTCTGGCTTCTTGCTTTTACCCAATCATAACCGATACTCTAATTACTTTAATCTGTATTTACAGACAGCAGTTATGCACATCAGCCCCTGATGAAGCGAGGAAAGCTCGCGAAACGCATCGGGTTAGAGATGTACCATGCATACCTGTATTATATGTATTACTATTATATTATGGCTATGTTTTAGGACTACTATGCAATGTTGCTGTTTTATGAACCTGTTCACCCATGCTCATGTCCTATTATGCATTATGCTGTTGTTTTCAATAAAATACTTGTACCTTTATACCTGTTTACCCTTTGATCACCATTTACACCTCATTTAAAGTCCCGTGGGCGACGTTCATTTGTTTCTCTTCCCAATGTTGAGGGCATGTGGCCTGGTACGGTTCAGGAGGGGGGGGGCGCACTCTCGTCCCCCCCTCTTTTCCTGCGGCCTGCCAGGTTGCGTGCTCGGAAAAGGGTCTGGTATGGATTTTTGGGGGGACCCCACGTTTTTTTTTTTTTTTTTTTGACGCGGGGTTCCCCTTAAAATCCATACCAGACCTGAAGGGTCTGGTATGGAATTTAGGGGGAACCCCACGTCATTTTTTTTTAAATTTTGGCCGGGGTTCCCCTTAATATCCATACCAGACCTCAAGGGCCTGGTATGGAATTTAGGGGGACTCCCACGTCATTTTTTTTTTTTTTTAAATTTTGGTTTGGGGTTTCCCTGTGTTGAATTCCCATGCCGTTTTTATCAATGAACTTCTATGTGTATTGTCGGCAATGCAATAGCCGCGGGTAGTTTTAAATGGAATTTTTCCTTCGAAATGTCATTTTGCTGTCAGACTGTTCTAAACACGGGAAACATGCGCCCCTTTACAGGCATACTATAGACACCCCCCAGGTACGAAATTTAAAGGGATATTACACTTTTATTGTTTGACTTTAAGCATTATTAAAATCACTGCTCCTGAAAAAACGGCCGTTTTTAAAACTTTTTTTTGCATTGATCCATGTCCCCTGGGGCAGGACCCGGGTCCCCAAACACGTTTTATGACAATAACTTGCATATAAGCCTTTAAAATTAGCACTTTTGATTATTCATGTTCGTGTCCCATAGACTTTAACGGTGTTCGCGTGTTCGAGCAAACTTTTTTCCTGTTCGCATGTTCTGGTGTGAACCGAACAGGGGGGTGTTCGGCTCATCCCTACTCATGAGGTGCTTGCTCAGAGCGAAGGCTTTATCGGCTATGAAGACAAAGGGGAGTCCTTCCACGTTATCCGCATCAGGTGGCAATCCCAGGCCACCACTCTGGAGACGCTGGCAGAACTCCGTCTGGGCGTATACTCCTCCATCCGACATCCAGCCATTCTTCCCCACGTCCACATATAGAAATTCATAGTGTGCGGACACCACCGCCATTAAAACAATACTATGGAACCCCTTATAATTAAAATAGTATGACCCCGAATGGGGTGGTGGCACGATGTGGACATGTTTCCCATCTATAGCCCCTCCACAATTGGGAAAGTCCCAACGGGTGGCAAAATGGGATGCCACAGTCTGCCATTCCTGTGGCGTTGAAGGAAACTGGGGAATCCAACAAGAAAACAAAACTCAGTAATTTATAAAATAACATTGCAAGAAAATTATACAATTAAAACATTATTGCCCAGCATCAGTATAACATTAAATAATTGAAATCTTCTTGAATAAATAATATGGAAAGGCACACTTATCAGATTGCTCACCCCCTCTGATGGCACATTGTTTACATGTTAGGGGGTGGTGAAATTAGAAATAAATTAAAAGTTTAAGGACACGCAGGGATTTATTGACTAAAGGCTACAAGACTGTGCAGTTGTTGCACTCTGCAAGTGCAGTTGCTCCACAGCTTAAGTAAATGAGGTAAGGTAAAAAGGCTTTCATGTTGCAAGGAGTACACAATCACATGCAAGGGCAATTCATCCAAACACTTTGTGGCTTGCATATGATTGGATGATGGAAATCAGCAGAGCTTCTGCTCATTTACTAAAGCACTGGAGCAAATGCACTTGCAGAGTGCAAATGCATTTTGCAAAGTGCAACATATATTTGCTTTGTAAAAATCAACACCACAGAACATTTTAGCAAATTATTAGGGGGGGGTTTGGAAATCAAGTTAATTACATGCACACTATTTGGATGGAGTTTAGGTGGGGGGAGGGGGTTGGGAAATCAAGTTAATTACATGCACACTATTTGGATAGAGTTTAGGTGGGGGGAGGGGGTTGGGAAATCAAGTTAATTACATGCACACTATTTGGATGGAGTTTAGGTGGGGGGAGGGGGTTGGGAAATCAAGTTGATTACATGCACACTATTTGGATGGAGTTTAGGTGGGGGGAGGGGGTTGGGAAATCAAGTTAATTACATGCACACTATTTGGATGGAGTTTAGGTGGGGGGAGGGGGTTGGGAAATCAAGTTAATTGCATGCACACTATTTGGATAGAGTTTAGGTGGGGGGAGGGGGTTGGGAAATCAAGTTAATTACATGCACACTATTTGGATGGAGTTTAGGGGAAACAAAATACAATGCAGCTGACTAAATACATTCAAACTGAGTAGACTAGGTGGATATGTGCCCAGCATTGTATGCTGGGGAGTTTATTGAAGGCAAATATACATGCATGACAAAAAAGAACAGGAAAAAATTCCAGCATGCGTGAGGAGAAAAAGGGGACATTCACACTATATTGCAATGATGGTAAGTAGTGTTTGAGTTAAATACATTACATTATCAAAGATTAAATAAAAGAACATGTGATGCTAATAAAAGAAAAAAAATCTTACCTTAATATAGTCCTTCTGCAGGACCTGGATGATGGCAGAACAGGTCTCTGGGATAATGATCCCCAGAGCCTGGGGGGAGATGCCTGTCGAGAACTCGAGGTCCTGCAGGCTTCTCCCTGTCGCCAAGTACCGCAACGTGGCAACTAGCCTCTGCTCCAGAGTGATGGCTTGCCTCATGCAGGTATCCTGCCTGCTGATATAGGGGGTCAGCAAAGCCAACAAACGGTCAAAAACGGGGTCCGTCATCCGGAGAAAGTTCCTGAAATCCTCAGGATTATTCTCACGGATCTCACGGAGCAATGGCATGTGACAGAACTGGTCACGCTGGAGCAACCAATTCTTGGTCCATGAACTCCTCCTCGCCCTGTTCATGGACTGGTCTTGGACTGAAGAATGAACTACAGCACCAAGCACATACAATGCACGAGCTTGACGACGAGTACATACAGGTAACATATCAAACCACAAAAACTCTGCGCTTAGGACATATAGCAGAAAAGGGGGGGAGGGGGGGGGAGAGTGATGTGGATGGAGGGGGGAGGGGGGAAGGAAGAAAGGAAAATGGTAAGGTATGCTGCCTCCCCAGGTTAAGCCCTAAAAAGGACTAACGTGTAATGGATTGTAGGTGGGGGTATGGTGCTCCCTTGTGAGATGTGGAATATTAATTTAATGTGCGTTACCAGTGACTATACCAGATAGGTTAAATAGTATTCCAAACACAAACGGTGAAGACTGTGAACCTCTTATTGGGTGAACCCATATTATGTAAATCAAAAACCTTCTATAAAGATATATGTATATGTATATGCAATCCCTATCGTATTGCATATACCTCTGTATCACAAATAGTGTCAGAGAGTGCCACTAGGTGCTGCTGCTGAGCAGCTAATGTGATACATCCAGCTTATATGTATGCAAAATTAGTGACATATGCATATACCAGTGCAGAACCATATATATGACAGTGCAATATATATATACATGACAGTGCAACCCAACATATACGTATATATATGACCGTGCAATCAAACATATAAGTGTGCAATAAAGTGCAATATAGTGCAATCAAGTCCAAAAAGAGCCGAACAAAACTATGAATGACATCAAAATTGCAAAAAAAGAGAACTGAAAATGACTATAATTGACATCAAAATTGCAAAAAAAGAGTCTATTCTCAAGTGGTGCGTCCCAATTTTAAATGGCAGCAGAAAAGTTCCAACAGCTTAGTGACTTTGGTGCCCACAGAGGTAAATCCGTGACTTCTGTGCTCCCCTTTGGCTCCCCACTCACCAGCTTCCACTACCCCTGCAGGGGTGACAGACACTCTAGGATCCCAAAGCCGTCCTCTTATCCGGTATCCCGTGGTGGCTTAGATGAAATGGCCTCTCTCCCAGGAATTCCGGATTACCACCTCATACCATATCCAGGAAGGGAATCGCCAGCAAAGCCCTCATAAAAAGAGATGCCACCTCATAGTGTAGTATAATTAAAAACTTTAATGGCATAAAAACTCCCCTCTGGGGAAAAAACACATCGCACTACACTATGGGTGAAGCCGAAAGCCAGGAAGTGCTTCCCCGCAGCGTGCGGCGTGCGGTCCAGCTGCGTTCCAGGCTCTCTCGCTCGGTACCCGGAAATGACGTAAGTGCGTAGCCCCGCCTTACGCGTTTCGTCATCGACGTTTTCAAAGGCGGCGCCATCTTACTACACCTCACAGGTTATAAGGTAGGCGGACATGCTGGATCCTCCCCTCTCCCGTCCCTACAGGGATTTCGATTGGATTTTCAATCCCGTGGCTCCCCCTCCCGGTACATCCCCATTAGGCGGTGCCCAAATCAGATCCCTGTGGACATAGGTCGAGGTATTTAATAATTATTACTGACCCATACATCTCCGCTGACCCTTTACATAGATTGGCAGACATATTTCACATGAAGCAATGTAAGCATCAGGCATCTTGTATAATGTAGGTTAAATTTAAGTAAAAATCATCTTTAATTATAAACCAGGTAAGTATATCGTATAGGCACAGCTCGCAGTAGTGGATAGCGGTAATGCATGTCCTCCACCCTGCAAACTCAGTGTCTATCTTGTGAAAGTGGATGTAATGGAATGTCAACCCAAGTCCCGTTCAGGATCCAACATGGTATGGATGCGGAACCAGGATATTGGATATGTATTGCTATCTGTATGGATATCATCCTCCGATCTCCAGACTTCAGAGGACAAAAAACTAAAAAATACCACAAAATAAAAAATAAAAAATAACCTTTTTCCATCTAAGATTTAAGACCAGATAAATAATGTTTCTGAGACCACCCGGGCCCCTCAGAGAGATTGTAATTAGAGTTGTATACCCAAAGAATATTGTACATAAAGAACTGGCTAGCTTACAGATGGGCCTACAGGCATTCCTATGTGGGGCCAGTGTATTCCTATATATAGCTACTGTGTAGGCATTTCCGACTATAGAGTGCTCCTTTACATGGTTGATAACCCACGTACATTAGCCTCCCAGTGATATGTTAGGTAGTGTATTCTCTCACTTCCACCCAGATACTCCCTAGTAGACTTTCTCAAATATGGTGTCCACACCCCAAGCCCCTCATAACATACTGGGGTGCTAGAGACCCGAGGGTTTGGGGTACATGATATCAACCCAGGGTATGAGTTGTATTAAAGACATGGAACATATAAACAAAACCGCCATAAATGGCATTTAGTGAGAACAGAGGGAGGACAACGTGAAGGGCATGAATCAAGGCACATACGTGTACATGGAAACACTATCCTGGTGCATATAGATTACATCTAGTCCCGCATGCCTATGTGTGGGTACCCCCATATACATCCGTACATGCACCTGTGCCCCATAATCGTTAAGAGTGTTTGGCTATGTTCAGGCCTATATGCCAACCCCATAATAGTTATGTCTAAGATTTTTCTATCGCTGCCCCCTACTCCTCCATTATTCTATAGCACATGCAGGATATGCATAGCCTTATGAGGAAGCTCAGACATGCTATGGAGAAGCAGTTGAGAGTGTGGTGGGACATAGCCTCCTTAGATATGTACATCACGGAAAAAATGACCCCTAGAAGACTGAGGTGGGACTTACATCCGAATGACAATATTGATGATGGAGATCTTATGGGTGACTGGTACTCTTTCTTTAATAAGTGTGAGGGGGAGCTGCTTCGGAATATTGTTAAGAGAAGACAATTTAAACTAAGGGGCATAGAAGCTAATATTATAGAGATTAAAAACATGCTAGCACCCTTCTCTAACCAAAGGGAATACAAGGACAAAGAAAAGGAACTCCAGGAAATCATCAAAAAATATGATGGGGAGATCCAAGCAAAAAAACAAAAGAAATTTAAGAGGGATGTCCTTGACTATAGGAATGGGAAAGTATACAAGTGGCAATCCAGTATGAGAGATCAAAATGATGATGTGGATGACATCAGCATTGATGAGAGCCCAGATGAACCCCCTGGGGGCCGGTTGATGGAATGGATGGGCGACAATTTCCAATTCCCATCCCCAGAGCATCTTAACGGTGGGAACCGTAGTAGATCTAGACCTCTCATTAGGGCTCCAGATAGATCTAATTATAGAAGGGTAAGCCACCAAAGACCCCATGAATACAGGACACCAAGTAATGTGAGGTATGGTGTACCTACACATAACAGGTTCTCACCCCTGAGACACCAATATGAATCTCACCCCCCCTATAGAAGAGACTCGAGGGAAGAGGGATTTTCACAGAGGACAGAGAAACAGACCTCCGGGAAGATGGAAGACCCGCCCTCCCTACAGGGCATATGGATGGAGGGGAATGAATACAAACAGAGGCAATATACAGAGAGAGGACCAATGGGGAACTGGAGAAGAACGAACCCCAACCATAAATCGAGGGTATGGAGAGAGGAGGAATCCCAACTACGAACAAGAGCACGGCCAGAGAAGAAACATAGAGGAGATGCGAACAAACCCGGCAAGAAGAGGCAGACAAGAGGATGCAGAGGAGGCAGGAAGAAAAAGAAGAAGAGTGTATTAGGAAAAGGCATCTACAACTTAAGCAATGTAACATTTACAGCGGAAGAACTACAGGTGCTTGATTTGGGCCTAAAATTTGCACCGGACAAGGCCCTGGATAAATTTGAGGCCTATATTGATCTCCAAAAATTCATGAGGAAACTTAATTTGAAAAAACACTTTGCCATAAATACAGAAACTAGCATCAAGGACACTCCAGAATATATCCAAACTAACCTGAAGAATAACTCTACCTACAACCCCAAAACCCCAGGGAGTCAGTGTCTGACTGCGTTTAAGAAAATGGTAGAAGAGGACTTGAGAAATCTGAAAAGGAAGGAAAGAAAGAGGAAAAATATCTGGAGGACCATTAAAGATTTAGGGAAACGGCATGAGGTAGTTATAAGGCCGGCCGACAAAGGAGGTGGACTGGTCATCTTGGACAAAAAAGACTATCAAGAAGAGATGGGTAACCTACTAAATGTGGAAAACACGTATAAGAAACTTAGAACGAATCCAAAGAAAAAATATGAGAAACAACTAAAGAAGTACATCACTAAAGGAAAGGCTATGGGGATTTTGAATGCGAGAGAAGCTGAATATTTATACTCTAACTCTACAAAGACCCCCGTGATATATTATACACCAAAGATCCATAAAAGACTGAACAAACCACCTGGAAGACCTATTATCAGCGGTATAAATTCAATCTTCTCTAGATTAGGGGAATATCTAGATAAATACTTGAAACCTCTGGTACAGCAAGGGAAATCATATCTGCGGGATAGCTTACAACTCATCGAAGAACTCCAAAGTATAAAAGGTACAGAAAATTGGGTATTGGCAACAATAGACGTCAATTCATTGTATACAAGCATTGAACAACCAGATGGATTGCTTGCAGTAGAAAAGGCTCTATATGAGAACACAGGAATGAGACAGGGACAGATCAACTACATTATGGAAGGCCTGAAAATGGCAATGGAGTGCAACTACTTTTGGTACAACAAGGAGTATTTTGTACAAACCAAAGGTGTTGCAATGGGGGCACGATATGCACCAAGTGTTGCAAACCTGTTCATGAACATGTGGGAGGAGGAATACATTTATAACAAAAACATCCCCCAAATTAAAATGTACCGTAGATATATTGATGATTTAATCATCTTATGGGATGGCACTACGGATAGTTTTGAGAAATTTCTTGAAGGGCTGAATAGGAATAGGTATGGGATCACGTTCACGGGTAAGTGGAACCTGCATGCGATTGACTACCTGGATCTGGAAATTTTCAAAGCAGGTGATTCCCTTAATACCCGTACCTTCTTTAAAAGCACAGATCGTAACGGGTATATACCCACTTCAAGCTGTCACCATCCGAAGTGGAAATCCAACATTCCAAAAGGCCAATTATTAAGGATACGGAGAAACTGCAACACACTGGAAGATTTTGAGGCCCAGGCAGATGTCCTGATTC
Source organism: Lithobates septentrionalis (assembly GCA_037952835.1). Taxonomy (NCBI): domain Eukaryota; kingdom Metazoa; phylum Chordata; class Amphibia; order Anura; family Ranidae; genus Lithobates; species Lithobates septentrionalis. The sequence continues at coordinate 2,238,398 of JBBDGP010003354.1, forward strand.
AGCGGTTCCAAGAGAAAGGATACCCACAGGAAAATCTGAACAAGCTGAAACAGGAGATCAAGAACATGGACAGGAACCAACTACTTAAGAAGAACATTAGGGCCAGAAATGATCAGATGGAGATGACCTTCATTACAGGGTTCAACAACCAATATAAGGATGTGGAACGGATCATTAAGAAATATTGGCCCATCTTGAAAGAGGACCGTGTACTAGCCAAAATCCTCCCCACCAAACCGAAGTTTGTGTACAGGAAAGCACCTACTCTTCGTAACCATCTTGTACATAATGTCATTGACCCCCCCAAGCAAACTCAGATTATACCCAATATGAAAGGGTTCTTCAGATGCCGCAGATGTCTACCCTGCAGAGTCAGCAAACCCCAACCTAGGAAAAAGGAAAAGTTCAAGTCAACTGTAGATCATAAACAATATCAGATTAAGGAGCTGATAACTTGTCATAGCACTCATGTCACCTATATCATTGAGTGCCCCTGTCATCTACAGTACGTGGGGAGAACTACCCGCCCACTCTATGTCAGAATACGGGAACATATCAAAAATATCAAAAAAGGGTTTCCGAAGCATCATCTATCACGGCATTTTGCCGAATTCCATCAAAAAGATCCCAGTGGCCTCATTTTTTTACGGCATTGATCAGGTGAAAACCCACTGGAGAGGGGGCAATAAAGAAACACTAGTCTCCAGGAATGAGACAGGGTGGATATATCGGTTGGGGTCTATTGCCCCCAAAGGCCTGAACTTGGACATAGACCTCAACTGTTTTATAGCTAACCCTTAAATCAACGCATAGTAGTATAGACTTCTCCTAGGTCCTCTCTGGCATATGTTCTTACCCTTTATCTGTTGGTTGTCCAACAAAAATAAGGGGGGATTATAGCAACAAGAAATTATGCTACTAACTATTCTATTGCCTTTGCATACATGTGCTATAGAATAATGGAGGAGTAGGGGACAGCGATAGAAAAATCTTAGACATAACTATTATGGGGTTGGCATATAGGCCTGAACATAGCCAAACACTCTTAACGATTATGGGGCACAGGTGCATGTACGGATGTATATGGGGGTACCCACACATAGGCATGCGGGACTAGATGTAATCTATATGCACCAGGATAGTGTTTCCATGTACACGTATGTGCCTTGATTCATGCCCTTCACGTTGTCCTCCCTCTGTTCTCACTAAATGCCATTTATGGCGGTTTTGTTTATATGTTCCATGTCTTTAATACAACTCATACCCTGGGTTGATATCATGTACCCCAAACCCTCGGGTCTCTAGCACCCCAGTATGTTATGAGGGGCCTGGGGTGTGGACACCATATTTGAGAAAGTCTACTAGGGAGTATCTGGGTGGAAGTGAGAGAATACACTACCTAACATATCACTGGGAGGCTAATGTACGTGGGTTATCAACCATGTAAAGGAGCACTCTATAGTCGGAAATGCCTACACAGTAGCTATATATAGGAATACACTGGCCCCACATAGGAATGCCTGTAGGCCCATCTGTAAGCTAGCCAGTTCTTTATGTACAATATTCTTTTGGTATACAACTCTAATTACAATCTCTCTGAGGGGCCCGGGTGGTCTCAGAAACATTATTTATCTGGTCTTAAATCTTAGATGGAAAAAGGTTATTTTTTATTTTTTATTTTGTGGTATTTTTTAGTTTTTTGTCCTCTGAAGTCTGGAGATCGGAGGATGATATCCATACAGATAGCAATACATATCCAATATCCTGGTTCCGCATCCATACCATGTTGGATCCTGAACGGGACTTGGGTTGACATTCCATTACATCCACTTTCACAAGATAGACACTGAGTTTGCAGGGTGGAGGACATGCATTACCGCTATCCACCACTGCGAGCTGTGCCTATACGATATACTTACCTGGTTTATAATTAAAGATGATTTTTACTTAAATTTAACCTACATTATACAGGATGCCTGATGCTTACATTGCTTTATGTGAAATATGTCTGCCAATCTATGTAAAGGGTCAGCGGAGATGTATGGGTCAGTAATAATTATTAAATACCTCGACCTATGTCCACAGGGATCTGATTTGGGCACCGCTTAATGGGGATGTACCGGGAGGGGGAGCCACGGGATTGAAAATCCAATCGAAATCCCTGTAGGGACGGGAGAGGGGAGGATCCAGCATGTCCGCCTACCTTATAACCTGTGAGGTGTAGTAAGATGGCGCCGCCTTTGAAAACGTCGATGACGAAACGCGTAAGGTGGGGCTACGCACTTACGTCATTTCCGGGTACGGAGCGAGAGAGCCTGGAACGCAGCTGGACCGCACGCCGCACGCTGCGGGGAAGCACTTCCTGGCTTTCGGCTTCACCCATAGTGTAGTGCGATGTGTTTTTTCCCCAGAGGGGAGTTTTTATGCCATTAAAGTTTTTAATTATACTACACTATGAGGTGGCATCTCTTTTTATGAGGGCTTTGCTGGCGATTCCCTTCCTGGATATGGTATGAGGTGGTAATCCGGAATTCCTGGGAGAGAGGCCATTTCATCTAAGCCACCACGGGATACCGGATAAGAGGACGGCTTTGGGATCCTAGAGTGTCTGTCACCCCTGCAGGGGTAGTGGAAGCTGGTGAGTGGGGAGCCAAAGGGGAGCACAGAAGTCACGGATTTACCTCTGTGGGCACCAAAGTCACTAAGCTGTTGGAACTTTTCTGCTGCCATTTAAAATTGGGACGCACCACTTGAGAATAGACTCTTTTTTTGCAATTTTGATGTCAATTATAGTCATTTTCAGTTCTCTTTTTTTGCAATTTTGATGTCATTCATAGTTTTGTTCGGCTCTTTTTGGACTTGATTGCACTATATTGCACTTTATTGCACACTTATATGTTTGATTGCACGGTCATATATATACGTATATGTTGGGTTGCACTGTCATGTATATATATATATTGCACTGTCATATATATGGTTCTGCACTGGTATATGCATATGTCACTAATTTTGCATACATATAAGCTGGATGTATCACATTAGCTGCTCAGCAGCAGCACCTAGTGGCACTCTCTGACACTATTTGTGATACAGAGGTATATGCAATACGATAGGGATTGCATATACATATACATATATCTTTATAGAAGGTTTTTGATTTACATAATATGGGTTCACCCAATAAGAGGTTCACAGTCTTCACCGTTTGTGTTTGGAATACTATTTAACCTATCTGGTATAGTCACTGGTAACGCACATTAAATTAATATTCCACATCTCACAAGGGAGCGCCATACCCCCACCTACAATCCACATACAGGTAACATGGCTTCAAAACGGTCGGCTGGTCAGAACGCACTTAACAGAATGCACTGAAGAACAGCAAGGCCTGTGAAGAGCGACCTGAAAATCAGGAACGAGCGGACAAAAAAAACAAATATTTCTCAATGCCAACTGACCAAACGCACTGAAAAGCAGATACAAACCTCACAAGCACAGACTGAACAACAGTTAAAACGAACTGAAAAATACGAGTCTCACAAGCGCGAATCATCTCTCACCAAACTTCTACTAACATGAGATAAACACGAGATTAGCAGAAGGAGCCCAAAGGGTGTCGTACGGGCTATTGAACTTCCGTTTTATAGTCTCGCCAGACTTGGTGTACGTCACCGCGTACTAGGCTGTCGAACTTTTGTGTGATCGTGTGTAGGCAAGTCCGTTCGTTAGAAAGTCCGCCGCAAGTCCGCCAAAAGTCCACCGAAAGTCTGTCGGACAGGCTGACGGACTTTTGTAGATGAAAAGTCCGACCATGTGTACGCGGCATAACAGCTCTCTGTCACCAATCTCGTAATTGCACTCCGCAGGTAACAATTTCCTGGAAAAGTAGCCAAAAGGACGCATGGCGCTCTCAGAGGTGGGACGTTGAGACAGAAGGGCGCCAACTCCAGTCTCAGAGGCATCAACCTCAAAGATTCAAGGTAAGGTAGGATCAGGATGTGCCAACACAGGAGCAGAAACAAAGGCAACCTTGAGACTCTCAAAGGCCTTAATGGACTCCGGAGACCAACTCTGTGGGTTACAGTTCTTTCTGGTCATATCAGTCAGGAGCTTGACCAGAGACGAGAAGTTACAAATAAACTTCCGATAACAGTTGGCAAAGCCAAGAAAACGCTGCAGAGGACGTAAACGCACGGGTTAGGCCACTGTAGGACTGCTGAAAGTTTCTCTGGGTCCATCGAAAAACCAGCAGTGGAAATGACATAACCCAGGAATTGAACCTGTTCATGATGGAATTCGCACTTCTCCAATTTACAATAGAAATTATTCTTTCTTAGTTTCTGAAGCACACAACAGACATCTGTGTGGTGGCTCTCCAGGGACTTAAAAAATATGAGGATATCGTCGAGATAAACCACCACACATAACTGCAACAGATCTTGGAGGACATCATTAATAAATTCCTGGAAAACTGCTGGGGCGTTAGAGGCCAAAAGGCATTACGAGGTACTCATAATGGCCTATTCTGGTATTAAATGCAGTTTTCCACTCCTCGCCCTCCTTAAACCTCAAGATTGTATGCCCCTCTCAAATCAAGCTTCCTGAAAACCGTTGCTCCCTTGAGGCGGTAAAATAACTCCATATTCAACGTAATTGGATAGGCATTGTTAATCGTGAAAAGATTGAGACCCCTATAATCAATACAAGGTCTCCGTTCACCACTCTTCTTCACAATGAAGAAACCAGCACCAGGAGATGAGGATTTGCAGATGAAACCTCAAGAAAGTGCATCTGCAACATACTCCTCCATGGCCTTATCCTCCAAGATCGACAAAGGGTGAACCCGGCCACGAGGGGGTATGGCACCAGGTTGAAGATCAATTGCGCAATCATACGACCGGTATGGAGGCAAACGACCGGCTTGACCTTTGTCAAAGACATCGCTAAAATCGCGGTACTCCCCCGGCAGGGGGGAGAGTGAAGAGGTGCACGGGCCCTTGGCTACCTTCTGGAAGCATGTCTTGCTGCATTGTGGTGACCAGAAGAGAACCTCAGCTTGGAGCCAATCAAAAGAGGGGTTGTGCCTCTGTAACCAAGGATAACCGATAACCAGCGGAAACTTAGGTGAGGAAATCACCATTAGATAATCTAATTCCAAGTTAAGAGCCCCTATGGCCATGGACAACAGAACAGTCTCATGAGTCACATGGGCAGGCTGTAGAGGTCTCTCATCAAGAGCCTTAATGGCAATTGGAGTGTCACAAAGCTGCAGCGGAATCGAGTGCTTTGATACAAAGGCAGCATCAATGAACAGGCCTGCAGCCCCAGAGTCAATTAGAGCCTGTATCTTGACGGACGACTCAGCCCAAGAAAGAGAAGTACATCTTCGCCAGCACACCATGGATCAGCAAACAAGGTTGTCCAAAGAAGGTTTTTTAATCGAAAATGGTCACATCACAAGGGGGTGCAACGTTTCGGGGCCGCGCAGGACCCCTTCGTCAGGCAAGTGATGGGGTGCACAGTGAAATACAACATATATATATAGTGGTCACCAATAATGAGAACAACAAGTGCAGAGTGAGAGAAATAGTCCCCTCCCCCTCCCATTGACGTCAATCTGATGTCAGAATCCCGCCAGGATCATTTGATAAACATAGTTTGTATAAATACTGCATAATCATAACCATACTGGTAAGCCTACAATGATATAATGCCAAGTGGCGTCAGTAACTGTCATGAATCGCGTGCGATCGGCAAAGGTTGCCGATTCCGCCCGCTCGGGGTACACTGTTGCCTAGGACCCAGCGACTGTCAGTCAGCTGGAGGTCCAGGGAGCCAATAGCATGGCGCCGCATGTGTAGCGCATGCGCCCGGCTCACTGGCAACCACTGGATACGAAGGACGCCTGGCAGCGGGGCCGCCGTCGTCACGGTAACCCGTGACGTGTGGCTGACGCCATATATGGTAACCAAGGGGAGGAGGGAGCGAACGGGGAGAGGAGAGAGGGGAAAGGAAAAGCGATAAAGCGGGGAAGAGCAAGTATAGGTGCTGAAAGAAAAAGTGTGTAGGTGAAGAGTAAAGGAAAGAGATGCCGTGACAAGAACAAAAGAATGAAATGTAAAATAGAACGGAATAAAGTGTATGAGAGTGACATGTCCGGGTGAAAGAAGGAAAAAAACATACAAGGGGGGAGGAAAGAAAAAGGGGACAAAAAGGGGGAAAAAAGGGGGGGGGGGAAAGGGGGGGAGAAAAGAGAGGAAGAAAAACAAAATAAAATCAAATAGATGGAATATAGTGAATAAAGCACAGTGTGCAAGGGAATATAAGACAAGTAACAGTGCGTAGGGCAAGGAACAATATTTACAATAAAGGAAAGGAAAAGAGAAGGAGAAAGGGAAGGAAAAAGGAAAGAGGGAAAGAAGGAAATAAGGAAAAAAGAAAAAGAAAAAAGAAGAGAGAAAAAAAAAGGAAAAAAAGAAAAAAGGAAAAGAAAAAAAGGAAAAAACGGAAAAAAAGGATAAAAAGGAAAAAAAGAAGGAAAAAAGAAAGGAAAAAAGGAAAAAAAAGAGGAAAAAAAAGGAAAAAAAGAAAAAAAGGGAAAAAAAGCAAAAAAAGAAAAAAAGGAGGAAAATAAGGAGGAAAAAAAGGAAAAAAAGGAAAAAAAGGAGGAAAAAAAAAGGAGGAAAAAAAAGGAAAAAAAAGGAAAAAAGAAAAAAGGGAACAGAGGGAAAAAAGGGGAAAAAGGAAAGAAAAAAAGGAAAAAGAGAAAAAGAAAAAAAGAAGAAAAGAAAAAAAAGAAAGAAAAAAAAAAAGGAAAAAAGGAAAATGGGGGGGAAAAAAAGGGGAAAAGAAAGGGGAAAGGAGCAAAAGGAGAAAAAAGGAAAAAAGAAAAGGAAAAGAAAAAAAGGAAAAAAGGGGGGAAAAAAAGGGAAAAGAAGGATAAGGGAAATAAACAAAAGGAAGGGGGGGGGAACTAAGAAGAAAGAGGGGGAAGGGAAACCGAGGGGAAGGGGAAAAAAAAGGGGGGGAAGTGAGGGGAAGGTGAAATCAAAGAGGGGTGGGGGGGAAAGGAGGGAGAGAGGAGAAGAGGAAAGGGAAAGAAGGAATCTGGGGATATCAAGTGTGATTGCCAGCGGGAGCCCGAGGGCTAGATAATGCCCAATAAATGTAATTCAGCTGGATAATGCCCAATAAATGTAGTTGTGAATACGGTAACAGACTCATTGTCATAAATACAATAATACAAAAACGGTTAGAGTGCCCGCTGGATGATTACCACTGATAAATGCCAGATGTATGAAAGAAATGAGAAAGCAGAAAAAGATCCCCAAAGGGGAGAGTAGTACCAGGTATATATAAACATACAAGGTAAATAAACATCCGATGAATGATTGCTAGACTGATATCAAGATGATCAAAATTGCACATTTAAAATCGTAATGATAACCATATCCTGGATGGAAAAGAAAACATACATGTGAAACAATCGTCTTTCATCAATAAAGCATGTAAACGACAAGTTAGTATTGAGTCCCCCAGGGTGCACCGTGCCCAAGGTATAAATCCAGTAGGCCTCACGGCGGAGAAGTAACAGATTTCGGTCCCCTCCTCTATAGGGAGGTTTGATGTGCTCAATCACCATCCCACGGAGCTCATGTGTTTGATGTTTAGCTGTTACAAAGTGTAATGCCACCGGTTTGTTGGGATCAGCCTGTTCACCCTTTTCAGTTTTGGCCAGGGCGACCCTGATGTCGCTTCTGTGTTTCTGGAATCTTTTCTTAAACGGGCCAACAGTCTTACCCACATATGATAATGCACAAGGGCATTTCAGCACATATACGCAAAAATCGGTATTGCAGTTATAGTATTCACGTATCGGGTAACGTTTACCCATACGTGGGTGTGTGAAATGTGTGCCGCAGATGAGTGAGTTGCACACATTGCAATTGTAACATCTGTAGCAACCTGTTTTCAGCGAGATTTTGGGTAATGTCTTGATGTACTTATGTCTGGGATCAGCTTGTATGAGATGGTCACGCAGCGTTCTACCCCGTTTATATGCTATCATGGGCCTGGCCTTCGTAGTGGGTCCCAGGGATCTATCAGATAATAGAATATTACGGTTGTGTTCAATGGCGTGTTTGATCGTGCCAGACCCTTGATTGAACGTGTGTACGAACAATGGACCGGTGACAGGGTTAGGGGTTCTGATCCGTCTTTTCTGGGCTTTGTCCAGAGCTTGGTCAAGTACCATCGTGGGGTACCCGCGCTCCAAGAATTTGTTATACATAATCTCGAGTTGCTGTTTTTTGTCCTCCTCATCGGAGCAAATGCGTAGTACCCTGGCAAATTGCGAGATGGGTAGATTTCTGCGTAGGTGTTCGGGATGTGCACTCTGAAAGTGGAGCAAGGTGTTTCTGTCTGTGGGTTTTGAGTATAAGGATGTTGTGATGGTGCCATGGTTGTTGGTGATGAGCACATCGAGGAATGGAATGCGTTCACAGGAGAATTCGGGATTGAATACAATTCCTGGAAAAATACTGTTCAAAAAGTCTACAAATGTGCTGAACTCATCACTACTTCCTGACCAAATAAGGAAAATATCGTCGATGTACCTCATCCATTTTATAACATGCTTGTGAAAGAGGGGGGATGGGTAGATGTGCCGTTCTTCAAGGTAACCCACGAATAGATTGGCAAACGAGGGTGCTGCTGAGCTCCCCATGGCCGTGCCACGTATTTGTGTGAATGTCCTTCCCTCAAACTTAAAGTGGTTATTAGTAAGAATAAATTCAAGACACTCGAGGATATATCCACATGGTACCCCAGGGGGGTTATGTTTAGTACAGAAGTGTTCAACGGCCCGCAGGCCGGCAGAGTTTGGTATACAAGTGTATAGGGAAGATATATCCATCGTAGCAAATTTCCAATTGTTCTGAAAGGTATGGAAGGGTCTTAGCTTCTCGAGGAAATCACTTGTATCACGTGTATAGGCGGGTAAATCTTTGACAATGGGCTGCAAGTAGAAATCAATGACTTGAGCCAATGGTTGAGTGATGGCCCCCGTACCGGATACTATGGGTCGAAACTTCAATGGTGTGGTGCCTTTATGGATCTTAGGTAATCCATAGATGACAGGCATACGGGGGTGGGCATTATACAGAAAATTGGCCACTTCATCGGTCAGCCAACCGCCCGATCGCCCTATGTTGATTAGATGTGACAAGGTATTTTTGGCACTTTCAGATGGATCCCTACTCACTACTGTGTAGCTAGTGGAGTCGGCCAACAGGGAGAGCATACCCTTGCTGTAATCACTGTAATCCATAATGACAATACTTCCGCCTTTATCGGCGGGTTTGATAATAATGTTCTTATCATCTCTAAGTGATTTGAGTGCAGCAAAATCATCGGAATTTAAATTGGTGTATGTTCTATTTGAGTTTTTGTGGGACACATCATGTTTAATCGTCCTGATATAGTTCTCAATAGAATGAAAATGTCCAGGAGGTATGAATTTGCTTTTCAATCTGAAAGGAATCGGTGTGGTTCTATCGGCTGTGGTCATGGTGGGTGTCCCCGGTTGTGTGTGGAAAAATTGTTTAATTTTTAATGTCCGCTCAAACTTGAACATTTCAATCTCAAAGTCAAATGGGTTCAGTCTATTGGTAGGGCAAAAAGATAGGCCCTTAGATAAAAGTTTGGACTCACCATTGGTGATGGCTCGTGAGGAAAGATTGATTACCGGGCACGTCTGGATCCCCGTCGTCCGCTGCTGCGAAGAGGTGGTACAGATTGTTCTCTTGATGCCCCTCCTGGATCTGCGTTTCCACTGACTTTTGGAAAAAGGGTCTGATGAGCTGCGTTCGTAAAGGAGGTGGCGCCTGTTGCTATTCCAGCCTCGCTGTCTGATGAAGGATTTTCGGTGGGGCGATCGCTCTCAGATGTGGGAGGTTGGTTGTGTCTCCTTGTGGTATCGGTGCGTGGGCGGAGCCTTCTCCTGGGACGTGTGGCTCCTGTGACCCAAGGGTAAACTCGACCCTCCTGGTAATCTTGATTCACAAGTCTCAGTTTGTCCCTCTTGACCTGTTTCTGCTTCTCAGAGTAAGCCAATATCTCACTGTCGATATTGTGTAGTGCGTTTGCAAATGCGTCGTTATCCTGGATGGGCACTGTAAGTGTGGATAGTTCCCTGTTGACCTGGCACAGTTGAACCTTGACTTCCTCAATAACAATAAGCATGTAATTGAGCGAATTTTGTGTGGAGACCTCACACCACTTCTCACAGAATTCACGTTTGTGACGTCCGATGGTAGGTTGGTTCTTGATGAAAAAACCTCGTGGGATCTTCTTCGTCCTGTAGTATTCGGATAGCGTCTGCCCGTGTAGCTCGAGGTCGATTTGTCTTTTCCTTAATCGTTTAATTTCCCGGTGGATATCAGAGGTAGTGTCAGTTCCGAACGCCTTATTCTCGTCAGGAGGAAACAAAATGGCGTCTATCTCTTCTTGGCTGTAGATACAGCCGGGCGCCCTGTTGAATTGGGAGGATCCCGTATCATCGGATGCCATCAGTGTCTAAGCAATTTTTTTAATCGGATGAATTGGTGACAACCGTGTCCCGTATATGTCGGGCACGAAGGTTAATGAACCCCACGTTTGGGTAGCCACCGGGGGTGCGTAATGGAAACCCAGTACACAGTCAATTCAATATTCCAGTCGCACACGTTCCCGGATAAACGGCATAGAGCATTAATGGGTGCTGTAACGATTATCGGACGTCACAAACGTGAATTCTGTGAGAAGTGGTGTGAGGTCTCCACACAAAATTCGCTCAATTACATGCTTATTGTTATTGAGGAAGTCAAGGTTCAACTGTGCCAGGTCAACAGGGAACTATCCACACTTACAGTGCCCATCCAGGATAACGACGCATTTGCAAACGCACTACACAATATCGACAGTGAGATATTGGCTTACTCTGAGAAGCAGAAACAGGTCAAGAGGGACAAACTGAGACTTGTGAATCAAGATTACCAGGAGGGTCGAGTTTACCCTTGGGTCACAGGAGCCACACGTCCCAGGTTAAGGCTCCGCCCACGCACCGATACCACAAGGAGACACAACCAACCTCCCACATCTGAGAGCGATCGCCCCACCGAAAATCCTTCATCAGACAGCGAGGCTGGAATAGCAACAGGCGCCACCTCCTCTACGAACGCAGCTCATCAGACCCTTTTTCCAAAAGTCAGTGGAAACGCAGATCCAGGAGGGGCATCAAGAGAACAATCTGTACCACCTCTTCGCAGCAGCGGACGACGAGGATCCAGACGTGCCCGGTAATCAATCTTTCCTCACGAGCCATCACCAATGGTGAGTCCAAACTTTTATCTAAGGGCCTATCTTTTTGCCCTACCAATAGACTGAACCCATTTGACTTTGAGATTGAAATGTTCAAGTTTGAGCGGACATTAAAAATTAAACAATTTTTCCACACACAACCGGGGACACCCACCATGACCACAGCCGATAGAACCACACCGATTCCTTTCAGATTGAAAAGCAAATTCATACCTCCTGGACATTTTCATTCTATTGAGAACTATATCAGGACGATTAAACATGATGTGTCCCACAAAAACTCAAATAGAACATACACCAATTTAAATTCCGATGATTTTGCTGCACTCAAATCACTTAGAGATGATAAGAACATTATTATCAAACCCGCCGATAAAGGCGGAAGTATTGTCATTATGGATTACAGTGATTACAGCAAGGGTATGCTCTCCCTGTTGGCCGACTCCACTAGCTACACAGTAGTGAGTAGGGATCCATCTGAAAGTGCCAAAAATACCTTGTCACATCTAATCAACATAGGGCGATCGGGCGGTTGGCTGACCGATGAAGTGGCCAATTTTCTGTATAATGCCCACCCCCGTATGCCTGTCATCTATGGATTACCTAAGATCCATAAAGGCACCACACCATTGAAGTTTCGACCCATAGTATCCGGTACGGGGGCCATCACTCAACCATTGGCTCAAGTCATTGATTTCTACTTGCAGCCCATTGTCAAAGATTTACCCGCCTATACACGTGATACAAGTGATTTCCTCGAGAAGCTAAGACCCTTCCATACCTTTCAGAACAATTGGAAATTTGCTACGATGGATATATCTTCCCTATACACTTGTATACCAAACTCTGCCGGCCTGCGGGCCGTTGAACACTTCTGTACTAAACATAACCCCCCTGGGGTACCATGTGGATATATCCTCGAGTGTCTTGAATTTATTCTTACTAATAACCACTTTAAGTTTGAGGGAAGGACATTCACACAAATACGTGGCACGGCCATGGGGAGCTCAGCAGCACCCTCGTTTGCCAATCTATTCGTGGGTTACCTTGAAGAACGGCACATCTACCCTTCCCCCCTCTTTCACAAGCATGTTATAAAATGGATGAGGTACATCGACGATATTTTCCTTATTTGGTCAGGAAATAGTGATGAGTTCAGCACATTTGTAGACTTTTTGAACAGTATTTTTCCAGGAATTGTATTCAATCCCGAATTCTCCTGTGAACGCATTCCATTCCTCGATGTGCTCATCACCAACAACCATGGCACCATCACAACATCCTTATACTCAAAACCCACAGACAGAAACACCTTGCTCCACTTTCAGAGTGCACATCCCGAACACCTACGCAGAAATCTACCCATCTCGCAATTTGCCAGGGTACTACGCATTTGCTCCGATGAGGAGGACAAAAAACAGCAACTCGAGATTATGTATAACAAATTCTTGGAGCGCGGGTACCCCACGATGGTACTTGACCAAGCTCTGGACAAAGCCCAGAAAAGACGGATCAGAACCCCTAACCCTGTCACCGGTCCATTGTTCGTACACACGTTCAATCAAGGGTCTGGCATGATCAAACACGCCATTGAACACAACCGTAATATTCTATTATCTGATAGATCCCTGGGACCCACTACGAAGGCCAGGCCCATGATAGCATATAAACGGGGTAGAACGCTGCATGACCATCTCATACAAGCTGATCCCAGACATAAGTACATCAAGACAATACCCAAAATCTCGCTGAAAACAGGTTGCTACAGATGTTACAATTGCAATGTGTGCAACTCACTCATCTGCGGCACACATTTCACACACCCACGTATGGGTAAACGTTACCCGATACGTGAATACTATAACTGCAATACCGATTTTTGCGTATATGTGCTGAAATGCCCCTGTGCATTATCATATGTGGGTAAGACTGTTGGCCCGTTTAAGAAAAGATTCCAGAAACACAGAAGCGACATCAGGGTCGCCCTGGCCAAAACTGAAAAGGGTGAACAGGCTGATCCCAACAAACCGGTGGCATTACACTTTGTAACAGCTAAACATCAAACACATGAGCTCCGTGGGATGGTGATTGAGCACATCAAACCTCCCCATAGAGGAGGGGACCGAAATCTGTTACTTCTCCGCCGTGAGGCCTACTGGATTTATACCTTGGGCACGGTGCACCCTGGGGGACTCAATACTAACTTGTCGTTTACATGCTTTATTGATGAAAGATGATTGTTTCACATGTATGTTTTCTTTTCCATCCAGGATATGGTTATCATTACGATGTAAAATGTGCAATTTTGATCATCTTGATATCAGTCTAGCAATCATTCATCGGATGTTTATTTACCTTGTATGTTTATATATACCTGGTACTACTCTCCCCTTTGGGGATCTTTTTCTGCTTTCTCATTTCTTTCATACATCTGGCATTTATCAGTGGTAATCATCCAGCGGGCACTCTAACCGTTTTTGTATTATTGTATTTATTCTGTTACCGTATTCACAACTACATTCATTGGGCATTATCCAGCTGAATTACATTTATTGGGCATTATCTAGCCCTCGGGCTCCCGCTGGCAATCACACTTGATATCCCCAGATTCCTTCTTTCCCTTTCCTCTTCTCCTCTCTCCCTCCTTTCCCCCCCACCCCTCTTTGATTTCACCTTCCCCTCACTTCCCCCCCTTTTTTTTCCCCTTCCCCTCGGTTTCCCTTCCCCCTCTTTCTTCTTAGTTCCCCCCCCTTCCTTTTGTTTATTTCCCTTATCCTTCTTTTCCCTTTTTTTCCCCCCTTTTTTCCTTTTTTTCTTTTCCTTTTCCTTTTCTTTTTTCCTTTTTTCTCCTTTTGCTCCTTTCCCCTTTCTTTTCCCCTTTTTTTTCCCCCCATTTTCCTTTTTTTCTTTCTTTCTTTTTTTCTTTTCTTCTTTTTTTCTTTTTCTCTTTTTCCTTTTTTTCTTTCCTTTTTCCCCTTTTTTCCCTCTGTTCCCTTTTTTCTTTTTTCCTTTTTTCCTTTTTTTTCCTTTTTTTTCCTCCTTTTTTTTCCTCCTTTTTTTTCCTCCTTTTTTTTCCTTTTTTTCCTCCTTTTTTTTCCTTTTTTTCCTCCTTTTTTTTCCTTTTTTTCCTCCTTTTTTTTCCTTTTTTTTCTCCTTTTTTTCCTCCTTTTTTCCTTTTTTTCTTTTTTTCCTTTTTTTCCCTTTTTTTCTTTTTTTCCTTTTTTTTCCTCCTTTTTTTTCCTTTTTTCCTTCTTTTTTTCCTTTTTATCCTTTTCTTCCGTTTTTTCCTTTTTTTCCCTTTTTTTCTTTTCCTTTTTTTTTCTCTCTTCTTTTTTCTTTTTCTTTTTTCCTTATTTCCTTCTTTCCATCTTTCCTTTTTCCTTCCCTTTCTCCTTCTCTTTTCCTTTCCTTTATTGTAAATATTGTTCCTTGCCCTACGCACTGTTACTTGTCTTATATTCCCTTGCACACTGTGCTTTATTCACTATATTCCATCTATTTGATTTTATTTTGTTTTTCTTCCTCTCTTTTCTCCCCCCCTTCCCCCCCCCCCTTTTTTCCCCCTTTTTGTCCCCTTTTTCTTTCCTCCCCCCTTGTATGTTTTTTTCCTTCTTTCACCCTGACATGTCACTCTCATACACTTTATTCCGTTCTATTTTACATTTCATTCTTTTGTTCTTGTCACGGCATCTCTTTCCTTTACTCTTCACCTACACACTTTTTCTTTCAGCACCTATACTTGCTCTTCCCCGCTTTATCGCTTTTCCTTTCCCCTCTCTCCTCTCCCCGTTCGCTCCCTCCTCCCCTTGGTTACCATATATGGCGTCGGCCACACGTCACGGGTTACCGTGACGACGGCGGCCCCGCTGCCAGGCGTCCTTCGTATCCAGTGGTTGCCAGCGAGCCGGGCGCATGCGCTACACACGCGGCGCCATGCTATTGGCTCCCTGGACCTCCAGCTGACTGACAGTCGCTGGGTCCTAGGCAACAGTGTACCCCGAGCGGGCGGAATCGGCAACCTTTGCCGATCGCACACGATTCATGACAGTTACTGACGCCACTTGGCATTATATCATTGTAGGCTTACCAGTATGGTTATGATTATGCAGTATTTATACAAACTATGTTTATCAAATGATCCTGGCGGGATTCTGACGTCAGATTGACGTCAATGGGAGGGGGAGGGGACTATTTCTCTCACTCTGCACTTGTTGTTCTCATTATTGGTGACCACTATATATATATGTTGTATTTCACTGTGCACCCCATCACTTGCCTGACGAAGGGGTCCTGCGCGGCCCCGAAACGTTGCACCCCCTTGTGATGTGACCATTTTCGATTAAAAAACCTTCTTTGGACAACCTTGTTTGCTGATCCATGGTGTGCTGGCGAAGATGTACTTCTGTTTGATGCTTCCAGAACCCAACTGGTAATCGTTACAGCACCCATTAATGCTCTATGCCGTTTATCCGGGAACGTGTGCGACTGGAATATTGAATTGTCAGCCCAAGAAAGGGTAACCGAAACCATGGACTTATCCTTCTGGATAACTGGAGAGAAACAATGCCACCTAAGGTCTGTCCATGACAGGACCTCAAGTTTTGGGCATTCCCTGGACAGGTAGGACAAGACTTCAAAAAGTAACCTGCCTGGCCACAATAAAGGCACAATCACTCCCTCCTCCTAAGGGTTCTATCATTCACAGAGAGACGCGTGAAGTCCAAGTGCATGGGTTCATCTTCCCTGACTGACTCGGTACCAGGAGGCATGGGAAGTGAGGGAGGCAAGGGTGGGACTGCAAAGCTTGGAGACAAATGTACAGGAGGCTTCCGCAAGCGCTCCTTTAAAAGAGAGACTTTCTCTGATACTCGAGTCAATGAGGATGGCATCTGGCATCTCGGGCTGCTATCTCATCCTTGATGGTATCCGAGAGACAATGAGAAAAAGCAGCCATGAGGGCCTCATTGTTCCAAGCAACCTCTGCTGCCAGAGTATGGAATTCAATGGCGTAATTGGCAACAGTTCTCATACTCATGATGGACATGAGGCACTTGGTAGCAGAAGCGGAGCGTGCAGGAACGTCAAATACCCTTTTAAAAGAAGCCACAAACTCAGGGTAACTCAAGACAACAGGTTTTTGCGTCTCCCATAGAGGGTTTGCCCAGGCCAAGGCTCTCTCAGAAAGCAAAGATATCACGAAAGCTTCTGTCCGTGGGAAAGGCCTGGGGCAGCATCTCAAAGTATATCCCAACCTGGTTGAGAAATCCTCTGCATTGGACTGGATCACCCCGAAATTGCTGCGAAGCGGAGCGGAACCAGACATACCCCTTATAGAAGTAATACTCGAGGCGGGTGCCTGCACAGAGACTGGAGCAGCAGCAGCAGAAGGGACGGCCTTCAACACAGGTTGTACCAGAGCAGCCACAGTGGGAGATTCCAGGTGAGCCGTGTGACTCAGGAGCGTTTATAATGCCATGGCAAACTGATCCATGTGGTGATCCTGCTCATCCAATCTGGAAAAAATATTACCAACAAGTGGATTGACTGCATCTTCTCAATTCATGGCCTTCGCCTACTGCCAGAAACCATGAATCAGACTGAGATAGAAGTACAGTTAAATCACACTTGTTTAATAATAAAAGTAAATAGAACAAATGTAGTCAAAATATAGCCAAAGTTCGGTAAGCGTAATGGATAGTCAAACAAGTCAGAAAGTCAGGAAGCCAGGAAACAGCGTAGTGGAACAGCAAGCAGGATCAGGAGCCAGAAGGAATGTCAGCCAAGCAAGTCTTTAACAGGAACACAGGAGAGTCTCTGTGATGTTGACCAAGGTGAATGCAGAGATCATCTGGGATGGACGGCTTAAGCAGGCAGGACTGACGAGCAGGATATCCTCAACAGGTGAGTCCCTGTGAAGATATAGGAGCTGAAGACAGGAGATGAGACCACCGGTGGACACTCAGGACGACAGGGGATGAATCTATAGTGACTAGGATCCCTTCACCGCACATGGATGGCCCCTCACCTGAAACCTTCGACCTGAAACAGGTTACACAGCATGAACACCATAAACAGGGTAAACTGATCCAGGTGGTGGTGGCTCTGTTTTCAAACTTCAACACTCATCAGATAAAAGGGGATGTTTGTATATGCAGATAAAAATAGGCAATATAGTGCTCTCTGTACGTACTTTTATTTAGTAAAAAAGGGTAAAATATGCACTTACAGAAACCGGCACTCAGGTCCGAGTGTCGGCTAGACGGCGTGTGATCGTAGTACACAGGCTGACAGGCGCGGGTGACGTCATGCGCTCCTGGCCCCCGTACGCGTTACGTCCATGGGCGGGACTTCATCAGCGTGGGGCGGGATACGCTAAGACGACCCGCATTGTTTATATATAGTGCCATGGTAACATTAATGTGCCAATCACAGCACTGGTGCAGTAATCCAGGGAGACATGAACCAGCACGTCACTTCAGCTGCACCTGAACACGTGATCGGCACACAAATTCAACTCTCAGCCTCACAAGGAATGAAGAGCCAATTGGTAAAATCGCATGAAATCGCATAAAGAAAAAAGGGAGAAAAAAACGTATAAAAATACTAAAAATTGACAGTCAGACCGCGGACGTCACCTGGGTGCGATCACAAACACATTAATTACACACAGTAGCATTGTTACAAAACAAAATAAACAACATAAATATAATACATAAAAATCATCTATTAGAAATAAAACAGTTTAAATCAAAATCAACGTTCATTCCGGCTGGAGATAGGACCTTGGTCTCATAAATCCAGAAAGATTCTCTACGGCTAAGTTGTCTGATATAATGGCCACCTCTCCAGTAGGGATGAGCTTCGTGTTCGAGTCGAACCCATGTTCGACTCGAACATCGGCTGTTCGACCGTCCGTCGAATTGCGAACGTTATGGGCCGTTCGCGCCAAATTCGTGTGGCGCGTCACGGCCCATAATTCACTGCGGCATCGCAGTGCATTGCTGGCTGATGATTGGCCAAGCATGCACTATGACCCACATGCTTGGCCAATCACAGCGCCGTCAGTAGAGAGAGCTGTAATTGGCCAAAGCCAGGGTGGCTTTGGCCAATTATGGCTCAGGGGATTTAGTACACGCCCCACACTATATAAGGCTGCCTGCACGGCGGCCCTGTGTAGTGTGTTCCGGTGTGCTGAGAGATAGAGAGAGAGACAGACAGTGTCATTTGATTTGAGTTAGATAGATTAGGCTAGATCTGTTCCTGCTATTTACATTTAGTGCAGTGCGTCCTGCTCACAGTGTTCAGCTAGATCCGTTCCTGCTATTTACATTTAGTGCAGTCAGTGCGTCCTGCTCACAGTGTTCAGCTAGATCCGTTCCTGCTATTTTCATTTAGTGCAGTGCGTCCTGCTCACAGTGTTCAGCTAGATCTGTTCCTGCTATTTACATTTAGTGCAGTGCGTCCTGCTCACAGTGTTCAGCTAGATCCGTTCCTGCTATTTACATTTAGTGCAGTGCGTCCTGCTCACAGTGTTCAGCTAGATCTGTTCTTGCTATTTACATTTAGTGCAGTGCGTCCTGCTCACAGTGTTCAGCTAGATCTGTTCCTGCTATTTACATTTAGTGCAGTGCGTCCTGCTCACAGTGTTCAGCTAGATCCGTTCCTGCTATTTACATTTAGTAAAGTCAGTGCGTCCTGCTCACAGTGTTCAGCTAGATCCGTTCCTGCTATTTACATTTAGTGCTGTGCGTCCTGCTCACAGTGTTCAGCTAGATCTGTTCCTGCTATTTACATTTAGTGCAGTGCGTCCTGCTCACAGTGTTCAGCTAGATCTGTTCCTGCTATTTACATTTAGTGCAGTGCGTCCTGCTCACAGTGTTCAGCTAGATCCGTTCCTGCTATTTACATTTCGTGCAGTGCGTCCTGCTCACAGTGTTCAGCTAGATCTGTTCCTGCTATTTACATTTAGTGCAGTGTGTCCTGCTCACAGTGTTCAGCTAGATCCGTTCCTGCTATTTACATTTAGTGCAGTCAGTGCGTCCTGCTCACAGTGTTCAGCTAGATCCGTTCCTGCTTTTTACATTTAGTGCAGTGCGTCCTGCTCACAGTGTTCAGCTAGATCTGTTCCTGCTATTTACATTTAGTGCAGTGCGTCCTGCTCAGAGTGTTCAGCTAGATCTGTTCCTGCTATTTACATTTAGTGCAGTGCGTCCTGCTCACAGTGTTCAGCTAGATCCGTTCCTGCTATTTACATTTAGTGCAGTGCGTCCTGCTCACAGTGTTCAGCTAGATCTGTTCCTGCTATTTACATTTAGTGCAGTGCGTCCTGCTCACAGTGTTCAGCTAGATCTGTTCCTGCTATTTACATTTAGTGCAGTACGTCCTGCTCACAGTGTTCAGCTAGATCCGTTCCTGCTATTTACATTTAGTGCAGTGCGTCCTGCTCACAGTGTTCAGCTAGATCTGTTCCTGCTATTTACATTTAGTGCAGTGCGTCCTGCTCACAGTGTTCAGCTAGATCCGTTCCTGCTATTTACATTTAGTGCAGTCAGTGCGTCCTGCTCACAGTGTTCAGCTAGATCCGTTCCTGCTATTTACATTTAGTGCAGTCAGTGCGTCCTGCTCACAGTGTTCAGCTAGATCTGTTCCTGCTATTTACATTTAGTGCAGTCAGTGCGTCCTGCTCACAGTGTTCAGCTAGATCCGTTCCTGCTATTTACATTTAGTGCAGTGCGTCCTGCTCACAGTGTTCAGCTAGATCTGTTCCTGCTATTTACATTTAGTGCAGTGCGTCCTGCTCACAGTGTTCAGCTAGATCTGTTCCTGCTATTTACATTTAGTGCAGTGCGTCCTGCTCACAGTGTTCAGCTAGATCCGTTCCTGCTATTTACATTTAGTGCAGTGCGTCCTGCTCACAGTGTTCAGCTAGATCTGTTCCTGCTATTTACATTTAGTGCAGTGCGTCCTGCTCACAGTGTTCAGCTAGATCCGTTCCTGCTATTTACATTTAGTGCAGTCAGTGCGTCCTGCTCACAGTGTTCAGCTAGATCCGTTCCTGCTATTTACATTTAGTGCAGTCAGTGCGTCCTGCTCACAGTGTTCAGCTAGATCTGTTCCTGCTATTTACATTTAGTGCAGTCAGTGCGTCCTGCTCACAGTGTTCAGCTAGATCCGTTCCTGCTATTTACATTTAGTGCAGTGCGTCCTGCTCACAGTGTTCAGCTAGATCTGTTCCTGCTATTTACATTTAGTGCAGTGCGTCCTGCTCACAGTGTTCAGCTAGATCTGTTCCTGCTATTTACATTTAGTGCAGTGCGTCCTGCTCACAGTGTTCAGCTAGATCCGTTCCTGCTATTTACATTTAGTGCAGTGCGTCCTGCTCACAGTGTTCAGCTAGATCTGTTCCTGCTATTTACATTTAGTGCAGTGCGTCCTGCTCACAGTGTTCAGCTAGATCCGTTCCTGCTATTTACATTTAGTGCAGTCAGTGCGTCCTGCTCACAGTGTTCAGCTAGATCCGTTCCTGCTATTTACATTTAGTGCAGTCAGTGCGTCCTGCTCACAGTGTTCAGCTAGATCTGTTCCTGCTATTTACATTTAGTGCAGTCAGTGCGTCCTGCTCACAGTGTTCAGCTAGATCCGTTCCTGCTATTTACATTTAGTGCAGTCAGTGCGTCCTGCTCACAGTGTTCAGCTAGATCTGTTCCTGCTATTTACATTTAGTGCAGTGCGTCCTGCTCACAGTGTTCAGCTAGATCCGTTCCTGCTATTTACATTTAGTGCAGTCAGTGCGTCCTGCTCACAGTGTTCAGCTAGATCCGTTCCTGCTATTTACATTCAGTGCAGTGCGTCCTGCTCACAGTGTTCAGCTAGATCTGTTCCTGCTATTTACATTTAGTGCAGTCAGTGCGTCCTGCTCACAGTGTTCAGCTAGATCCGTTCCTGCTATTTACATTTAGTGCAGTGCGTCCTGCTCACAGTGTTCAGCTAGATCCGTTCCTGTTATCTTCCTACTGACAGGCAGGCTTGTCTGGTTACAGTATATAAAGCTACCTGAAGAAAATTACAGGTGTTCTATCCCAGCTTAGTGCAGCTACAGGCCATTAGTATGTCTGGAAGGCCAAGAAGGAGAGGCAGACAGTCACAAGCCAATAAGAGAGGGCAAGCAGGCTCTGTGTCTAGTGCTGGTCGTGGAGACTGTGCATCCTCATCAGCACGTGGCCATGGGACACGCTTGGCCTTTTTTTCGGCAGCTGGCCGTGTTGAGCCGCAACATGCGGAAGACTTGGTCGAGTGGATGACCAAGCCGTCCTCATCCTCCTCATCCTCTCTCACCCATGCCCAGGGTGCTTTGTCTGGCAAAGCAGCGGCCTCTTCCCTCAGCTCAATGTCATCAGTGACTCCTTCCCTAGCTCCACCATGTCCTCCTGAGGATTCCCTCGAACTGTTTGACCACAGTGTTGGGTACATGCTCCAGGAGGATGCCCAGCGTTTGGAAGGCTCTGATGATGATACTGAGCTCGATGAAGGCAGTAACATGAGCACGGACAGAGGGGGTGCCCAAGAAGGACAGCAATCTGGCAGTCATGCTCCCCCTGCTGCAGCATACTGCCAGGTTTGCTCCAGTGATGAGGAGGGAGGGGATGATGAGGTCACTGACTCAACGTGGGTGCCTGATAGGAGAGAGGAGGAGGAGGAGGAGGAGGAGGAGGAGGAGGCGGCACATCACCAACGAGGCAGGATGCCCTCCAGGGGCCAGCCTAAGGGCAGCACATTGACTGCATCACACCCCAAAGCTCCACATGTGCAGGGCGCTGCAGTCTCTGCGCGTTATTCAAAAGTTCTTTGGTGTGGGCCTTTTTTGAGACGAGTGCATCAGATCGCACCGCTGCTATTTGCAACATATGTCTCAAGCGTATCTCGCGTGGCCAAAACATCTCCCGCTTGGGTACCACATGCTTGACCAGACATATGTTGACCTGCCATGCAGTTCGTTGGCAAACATATCTAAAAGACCCACACCAAAGAACAAAGAGGATCTCTCCTTGCTCCTCATCAGCTGAGATTTCCAACCCCACTAGACCTTCAGTCCTCTCTGAGACCTGCAGTGAGAGGAATGAAGGTGTAGAATTAGGTGTGTCACAGCCAAGTACTTGTGGGCAATCTGCTTTTGGTACACCGACGTCAGATTGTACCAGGCAAATTTCCCTGCCCCAGCTGCTGCACCGCCGAAAGAAGTTTGCTCCCAGCCATCCACATGCCCAGCGGTTGAATGCTAGCTTGGCAAAATTGCTAGCACTTCAACTGCTGCCTTTTCAGTTGGTAGACTCTGCCCCCTTCCGTGAGTTTGTGGAATGTGCGGTTCCTCAGTGGCAGGTACCCAAACGCCACTTTTTCTCACGGAAGGCGATTCCGGCTCTCTACCGGCATGTGGAAGGCAATGTCCATGCCTCGCTGGACAGGGTGGTCAGCGGTAAGGTGCATATTACCGCTGACTCATGGTCCAGCAGGCATGGACAGGGACGTTACTTAAGTTTCACGGCGCATTGGGTGACTCTGCTGGCAGCTGGGAAGGATGCAGGACAAGGTGCAGTAGTGTTGGAGGTTGTTCCGCCACCACGCCTCCAAAATGCTGATTGTGACACACCTCTCTCCTCCACCCCCTCCTCTTCTTCTTCCTCCATGGCCTCTTCCTCGGAACCAGCGGTGCTCCGTAGGCGTTCAAGGGGCTACGCAAGTACGCAGGCCAAAAGATGCCATGCGGTGCTTGAGCTGGTGTGCTTGGGGGACAGGAGCCACACTGGGGCAGAGGTTCTGTCAGCTCTGCAGGGGCAGGTTCAGAGGTGGTTGACGCCACGCCAACTTAAGGCAGGAATGGTGGTTTGCGACAATGGCACCAACCTCCTCTCTGCCCTCCGACAGGGACAACTGACCCATGTGCCCTGTTTGGCTCACGTCCTTAACTTGGTGGTGCAGCGGTTCTTGGGCAGGTACCCGGGCTTACAGGATGTCCTGAGGCAGGCCAGGAAAGTCTGTGTGCATTTCCGCCGGTCATATAATGCCAGTGCTCGGCTGACGGACCTCCAAAAGGAGTTTAACCTGTCCAAGAACCGCCTAATCTGTGACATGCCCACCAGGTGGAACTCAACGTTGGCCATGCTGCAGCGGCTGCACACGCAGCAGAGGGCCATCAATGAGTACCTGTGCGACTATGGCACCAGGACAGGGTCAGGGGACCTTGGTTTTTTTTCCCCACGCCAGTGGGCCATGATCAGGGATGCATGCACTGTCCTGTCACCATTCGAGGAGGCCACGAGGATGGTGAGCACTGACAGTGCATGCATCAGTGACACTGTCCCCCTTGTCCACCTGTTGGAGCACACGCTGCGTGGAATAATGGACAGGGCACTTGAGGCAGAACAGAGGCAGGAAGAGGAGGACTTCCTTAGCTCTCAAGGCCCCCTTTATCCAGACAGTGTTCCTGCGTGCCCGCCGATCACACAGGAAGAGGAGGAGGAGGAGGAGGAGGAGGAGGAGGAGGAGGAAGATTGTGTCAGTATGGAGGTGGAGCCTGGCACTCAGCATCAGCAGTCTTTAAGGGATCAGTCCCAAGGAACACATGGACTTGTACGTGGCTGGGAGGAGGTGGCTGCGGACGTTGTTGTCCTTAGTGACCCAGAGGACTCCGGACCGAATGCCTCAGCAAACCTACGCTGCATGGCCTCCCTGATCCTGCAAAGCCTGCGTAAGGATCCTCATATTCGTGGTATCAAGGAGAAGGACCAATACTGGCTGGCAACCCTCCTTGATCCACGTTACAAGGGTAAGGTTGCGGACCTTATCTTGCCATCGCAGAGGGAGCAGAGGATGAAACATCTTCGGGAGGCCTTGCAGAAAGGTCTGTGCAACGCGTTCCCAGAGACTGGGAGGTTACAAACTCCTGTTTCTGGACAACGTGTTGCTGAGGCTTCGGTCAGTCAAAGAAGGAGCGGTGGAGAAGGTGGCCGTCTGACCGATGCGTTCAGACAATTTTTTGGTCCGCAGCCCCAAGGTATGATCGGTTCCAGCAACCATCGCCAGCGTCTGTTTTACATGGTGCAGGAATACCTAGGGGCAAGATCAGACTTGGACACCTTTCCCACCGAAAATCCTCTGGGTTACTGGGTCTTGAGGATGGATCACTGGCCAGAGCTTGCACAGTATGCAATTGAGCTACTGGCCTGTCCTGCATCCAGCGTTCTTTCGGAACGCACATTCAGTGCTGCTGGAGGCGTGGTAACCGATCACAGGGTGCGTCTGTCCACTGACTCGGTCGATCGGCTGACCTTCATAAAAATGAATCAGTCTTGGATCACCACCAGCTACCAAGCACCTGATGCTGATGTAACTGAATAATTTTTTTCAGATCCCTTCAAAGACTGCATATGCTGATGCTGAGTGACTATCCCTGAGTAATTATCCTCTTCCTCCTCAATCATCACGCTGATAGCTTGTAAGAACATTTTTGGTTCTGGGCGCCACCACCAGTGCCTAAGGCACAATTTTTCAGCCCCTCTTTATCAGGGGCGTGTAATTACAATTTTTTGATGTAATACTTTGCAGCAGGGCTCGTTCCTGCATTCCAACTAGAGTGTCTGTGAGGGGTTGCAGTGTTGTGGCACCAGCACCAGTGCCTAAGGCCCAATTTTTCTGCCCCTGTCTAACAGGGGCGTGTAATTACAATTTTTGATGCAATACTTTGCAGCAGGGCTCGTTCCTGCATTCCAACTAGAGTGTCTGTGAGGGGTTGCAGTGTTGTGGCACCAGCACCAGTGCCTAAGGCCCAATTTTTCTGCCCCTGTCTAACAGGGGCGTGTAATTACAATTTTTGATGCAATACTTTGCAGCAGGGCTCGTTCCTGCGTTCCAACTAGAGTGTCTGTGAGGGGTTGCAGTGTTGTGGCACCAGCACCAGTGCCTAAGGACCAATTTTTCTGCCCCTGTCTAACAGGGGCGTGTAATTACAATTTTTGATGCAATACTTTGCAGCAGGGCTCGTTCCTGCGTTCCAACTAGAGTGTCTGTGAGGGGTTGCAGTGTTGTGGCACCAGCACCAGTGCCTAAGGCCTAATTTTTCAGCTCCTGTTCAACAGGGGCATGTAATTACAATTCTTGATCTAATATTTCACAGCAGGGCCCTGTGAGGGCTTACAGTGTTGTGGCCACAGCAACACCTAAGGCCCAAATTTCTGCTGAGTATATAGGGCAGGACCCTACTTTCAAACATCTAACTTACAAACGACTCCTACTTGCAAACGGAAGGAGACAACAGGAAGTGAGATGAAATCTACCCCTAGGAAGGGAAATTCTCTCCTGTAAGAGTTAATATGGGAAAACAATTTCTCCTTTCCACTGATGCTTTCCAATCCTTGTTCCACAAAAAAACCCAAATTTTCAAAAAACATTTTTCATTGGGACAAAAAAGTGAGGTGAAATCTTCTGAAGAGGAGGAAAGACAGCAAAACAAATGTCACAGGGGTGATAACCCTTCCCTATGTTTTCCAAAAAGCTTAAAAAAGATTTTTTGGCTGGAGCTAAACACGTTAAAAATGTACCCGTTCAAAATTACAAAGAGATTCTACTTAACAACAAACCTACAGTCCCTGTCTTGTTTGCACCGCCTGTATACTGCTGTTCAGAGTATATAGGGCCTTTCCTTATTTTAATTTGGGTGCGGGGTTCCCCTTAATATCCATACAGGACCCAAAGGGCCTGGTAATGGACTGGGGGGTACCCATGCCGTTTGTCTCACTGATTTTCATCCATATTGCCATGACCCGACATGACATTAAACCCGCAAGCAGTTTTAAATGAGATTTTTTCCTTTAAAAATGACATTTGGTGCAGGGACTGTTCTAAACATGGGAAACGCGTCACTTTACAGGCATACTATAGACACCCCCCAGGTACGATATTTAAAGGAATATTTCACTTTTTTTTTTTACTTTAAGCATCATTAAAATCACTGCTCCCGAAAAAACGGCCGTTTTTAAAAGGTTTTTTTGCATTGATACATGTCCCCTGGGGTAGGACCCGGGTCCCCAAACCCTTTTTCGGACAATACCATGCAAATTAGCCTTTAAAATGAGCACTTTTGATTTCGAACGTTCGAGTCCCATAGACGTCAATGGGGTTCTAACGTTCGTGCGAACTTTCGGTCCGTTCGCGGGTTCTGGTGCGAACCGAACCGGGGGGTGTTCGGCTCATCCCTACTCTCCAGTGACGGGGAACTTTTTCTATCCCCCAAAACTTGAGGCATTTGGGATCTCTATGATGACAAAGGCGAAAATGCCTAGACACACTATGGGTTTTTACCCCCCGTTTGATGTTACTAATGTGTTCGCCAACTCTGACATGCAAAGCTCTTGAGGTGCGGCCCACATACTGGAGGCCAAAATCGCACTCCAGCATGTAGACCACCCCTACTGACGAACACGTAATTAGACCTTCAATTTGATAACTTCTATGCGTGACATTTGCAACAAAATCTTTCCGCCTTTTGATATTGTTGCTGGCTTTCCTGCAAGTGGCACATTTGCCACACGCATAGAAGCCAGACAAAAAACCGAACAACCTATTAGTCCCTATTTTTGGTGGATCAATGACCCCTGGTGCTATCCGGTCACGTAGGGAGGGGGCTTTGCGATATATGAACCGTGGGTGCTCAGGAAGAACAGACTCCAGAGTACGGTCACCTTTAAGGATGGGCCAATGTCTAGCTATTGGCACATTGGCACATTAATGTTACCATGGCACTATATATAAACAATGCGGGTCGTCTTAGTGTATCCCGCCCCACGCTGATGAAGTCCCGCCCACGGACATAACGCGTACGGGGGCCAGGAGCGCATGACGTCACCCACGGCTGTCAGCCAGTGTACTACGATCACACGCCGTCTAGCCGGCACTCGGACCTGAGTGCCGGTTTCTGTAAGTGCATATTTTACCCTTTTTTACTAAATAAAAGTACGTACAGAGAGCACTATATTGCCTATTTTTATTTGCATATACAAACATCCCCTTTTATCTGATGAGTGTTGAAGTTTGAAAACGGAGCCACCACCACCTGGATCAGTTTACCCTGTTTATGGTGTTCATGCTGTGTGACCTGTTTCAGGTCGAATGTTTCAGGGGAGGGGCCATTCATGTGCGGTGAAGGGATCTTAGTCACTATAGATTCATCCCCTGTCGTCCTGAGTGTCCACCGGTAGTCTCATCTCCTGTCTTCATCTGTTTTACCCTGACATATTACTTTAAGGACATTTTATTTGCGCAGCACTGTTTACTGTTTTATGCATTTGAGGTGTTGTTGAATTTACCTTAGTGTTTGCTTGCATTTACCTTTTGAGTGTGTCCGTCAACTAGTCAGCGCTGAGTACATTTCCATTAGCATAAGATATAGGAGCTGGCAATTAGCTGACAGCTGAGCGGAAGGAAGGAAGCTGAAGGAAGGGCTGAGCCCAGCCCTGACAATAGGCCACCAGAGGAGGTGTAGCTGACAGATCTAGCATCATCACCATTTGTCCGCAGCCTCTTTCCATCTCTTGTATCATGTCTGCAGCCTCTGACCATCTCCTGTACCATGTCCGCAGCCACTGACCATCTCCTGTGCCATATCCACAGCCTCTAACTATCTCCTATACTATGTTTGCAGCTTCTGACCATCTCCTGTACCATGTCCTCAGCATCTGACCACCTTCTGTATGATTTCTGCAGCTTCTGACCATCTCCTGTACCATGTCCGCAGCCTCTAACCATCTCATGTACCATGTTTGTAGCCTCTGACCATCTCATGTACCATATCCGCAGCCTCTGACCATCTCCTGCACAATGTCCGCAGCCTCGGACCATCTTCTGTACCATGTCCGTAGCCTCTGACTATCTCATGTACCATGTCCACAGCCTCTGACCATCACCTGTACCATGTCCGCAGCTTCTGACCATCTCCTGTGCCATGTCCGCAGCATCTGACCACCTCCTGTATGGTTTCTGCAGTCTCTGGCCATCTACTGTACCATGTCTGTAGCCTCTGACCATCTCATGTACCATGTTTGCAGCCTCTGACCATCTCCTACACCTTGTCTGCAGCCTCGGACCATCTCCTGCACCTTGTCTGCAGCCTCGGACCATCTCCTGCACCATATCCGCAGCCTCGGACCACCTCCTGCACCATGTCCGCAGCCTCGGACCACCTCCTGCACCGTGTCCGCAGCCTCTGACCACCTCCTGCATCGTGTCCGCAGCCTCTGACCACCTCCTGAATCATGTCCGCAGCCTCTAACCACCACCTGTATCATGTCCGCAGCCTCTAACTACCTCCTGTAACATGTTTGCAGCCTCTAACCACCTCCTGTATCATGTCCGCAGCCTCTAACTACCTCCTGTAACATGTTTGCAGCCTCTAACCACCTCTTGTATCATATTAGCAATCTCTGACCAGCTCTTGTCTTTTATCATGTCTGCAGTCTCTGAGGGAGAGTCTAGAGAGGAATCAAGAATGGGAGCGCCGTTGGGATGGGGGTCACGGGAGAAGTCAGACATGTGTGGACTGTGGAGAGGAGACTGTAGGTTAAAAGCAGAGCCACCGAGCTGGAGCCGACTGACTGAGCCCTGCATGGAGCAAGGGCATGCAACCCAAAGGACTTCCTAACGCCAACTGAGGGTGTTTACAGGCTCCAAGCCTATCCAACAGACCCCAGCCAACATCACGCTGGCATGCCGTGGAACGGAAGGAGTCTAAAGCCGGGGCGGCTGCCGCCGCTCACCTGGGATTGGACATGCCCTCCCCAATGTCAGCCAAGAATGGTAATGAAACACGCTCCTGCATTGTGACGCCCAAGAAGGACATCACATGCACAGGGCGGTGGTGTGGTGCCAATGCGCGGAAGGACACACCTGCCAAAACCACTGCATCCAACCAAGGAAGTTGGGAGGGAATGGGGGGGGTGCCGAAAGGGCATCGCAGCTCCCAGGTAGCAGACACACTCCAGCCCAGCAATCACACATGACATAGCAATGTATAATTAGAGTGCATGTGGATCAAAATGCTAGAAGTGATGATGTAAATTAAATATATTTCCCAAATCCTTGAAAGAGGCAAACCAAAAACAATGGGGTCCACCATGGATTATATGGTAGTTATATATGAATGGTCGTGACCAAATGATAGCCATTCACAGACCTCCATCCCTATTAATAATTGAGCAAAAGGAATTGGCTGGGTAGAACCACCTGAAGTAGCTACAAACTCTTCTGGTCTGCCTCAGAAGATCTTGTAACCCTGGGTACTTAAACCTGGAACTGCTGCTCAGATTGAGGACATGTGCCAGCTAAGGCACGTGTGTCAACTTTCCCTGCCAGGTGGCAGACAGTAGGTTTGTGCTCCACCTCTCTGAAAGAATCACTGCCCCAGTGTAGCTCTTGTTCCCTAGGCATACCAGCTGCAGCACCGTGTGGCATCTTTTAGCCTAAGACATAAAATAGCCTCTTTAATCCTTAAGGGGAACTGGTGGAAGAGGGTGAAGGCATTGGGGAGGAGGGGTAGAAATAGGTGGTGGAGGGAATAGCTTTGGCACCTCCCCAGCAGCTGTAAGAATGCAGAGCAGCTAAACGGGTACCAGCAGTGTACCCTGTCCTGCATCCTTCCCGACTGCCAGTGTGCCATAAACAATATGTAATGCCCCTGCCCATACTTGCTGACCTTCATGTCTGTGGTCATGTGGACATTGCTGCTGATTGTCTTACGTGTGATTTTGAAAAGACAAGGATAGCGTTATGGGCAAAGAAACAGTAGCCAGGAACCTGTCACTGCACTACTGCACAGGATGCAAATTCCCAAAAGGGGCAGAATCCATCAGCTGGAAAGACAGGAGTTGTAAAGTCAGCAGTTTGGCTAAACTGGCATTTAGGCACAAGGCATAGGGTGGATGTAATTTTTGTGCTCTAGCAGCTAGGGTGGCAAAACCTGCTCAGTGCTACAGCTGGTAGAGTTGGTAGAATTAGAGCAAGGTTGAAGCCTACGCTTGCCTCTACCGTTCATGACTCCATGCAGATGCTCTTCCCCGCTGGAGGAGCCAAAGGGTAGATCTCTGACACCCACTATTATACCACCATCTTTCTTGCTGGAGGCTGCTGAGAGAGAATCATGCATACTGGGGGTAGAGGTGGAAAAGGAGTTGCTGGAAGGAGGATGATGATGATGTTGATGATGAAGTACTGTTCCTCCTGAGCTGCACGGTGAGAGGTCAGATGTCTCTTCAGACATGTAGTAGCCAAAAGACTGAGGGTATTGCCATGACTGATACATGGGAGGCAGAGGCTGTAAATAACAATGGTGTGGTTTGCTGCACATGTGTTAAAAAGGCCCACACAGGTGAGCTCTGGGTAGTTGACCGGTGACGACAGTACCTTGCATCCTTGCAGCTCTGCCATCTGATGGACTACAGCGGCTTTGCCCCTGGATACTATCCTGCCTCACTGGGGTTGTGTTTCTGCCTCTTTCCTCCTCTACTCTATCAGGCACCTAGGTACAGTCAGAGACCTCATAATCATGCACTCCCTCAGCATAACTGGAGCCAAATTGGCAATATGCTGTGGCTGTGGGAGCATCACTGCCAATTGGTTCTCCTATCCTTGTGTTCCTGTTACTCTCCTACTCAACCCCAGAGCCTATTAGTTGCTGTTCATCTTCTTGCAGCAAATAGCGCACACTATGCTCAAATAATTCAGCAGACTCTTTCATCACAGTTGACAGGACATGAGCAGAAATATCTGTGGATGATATAATTGGCGACTGAGCTAGTGTGTACCAGGGTGATAGAGGAGGAGGATGAAGGCTTTGTTAGCCACTCAACCACCTACTCTGCCACCTACTCTACCTATAAAGCATGCCCAGCACCTGAAAGAAATTGCTAAAATGCCCTGCCTGCAGATGATGCACCATGTCCATGGCCACCGCTTTGGCCCATGGACACAGAGGTTGCTCATTCCCTTATACTGTAGCTTCACACCAATTTCTGCCTCTCCCTGTAGTCCTGCCAGATGAGGTAATGCTGATAATGTTGGGATTATTCCCTGCTTTTATTTGCAGCTATTAAAAGGGCTGTATAGGAGGAATGGTGCTTCGGTGCACTGTAAACTGCTACAAAGAGCGACTGTTGTGACTCCAATAGATCCACAATGCTGTTGCTGCTGCAGACTCTGTAAAAAATAAATAGAAGATCATAATAAAATAAAACCCAAATAAAAAAAGCTCAAATGCAAAGACCGTAAGGAAAAATAAATAACCCAAAAACACCCAACCGAAAACACTACAAGCAAAACCTTTTTTTTTTCTTTTACTTAAAGTGGATGTAAACCTGAAAAAAACGGAAAATTCCTATCATAATACTTACCGTAATTTTCCTTTCCTGATGGACTCCATGGCAGCAACGTGTGGGTTAAGTCCCGCCTCTACTACCCTATAGGACACTACTCCCATAAATCTTTGCTCCCTGCCCCCGGCCGTGTTCGGTAACTAGCCTACTTCAGCCATTCGGGAGGGAACTCCTGCTGCCATGGAGTCCATCAGGAAAGGAAAATTACGGTAAGTATTATGATAGGAATTTTCCGTTTTCCTGACAGACTCCATGGCAGCAACGTGTGGGAAATAACTCGCCGTACACACCCGGGTGGGCTAAATGCTGAACAGAAGATTCATTTAACACTGTCGGCCGACAGCACTTTCAAACCAAAATTAACAGAAGATAAGGTTGCTGGTTCAACACAATAATGGGTCATGAAGGTATGAATCGAAGACCAAGAAGCTGCTCTGCAGATCACTTCAGGTGCAACATGGCGTGAGGCCGCCCAGGACGTTGAAAGACTTCTAGTAGAGTGCGCTGTAACTGCCTCAGGAGGAGCCAAGCCCTTCTCTCTGTAAGCCCATTGGATGGATTGAACCACCCAAGCCGCGATGGATCTGACAGAAGCCCTAGAGCCCCTGTTTTTCCCATGGAATAGAACAAAGAGAGATTCAGATTGACGAAAAGAGGCCGTAACTTCCAGGTATTGTTTGAGAGTAGCTCCCACATCAAGAGGGTGTGGATCTGGACGTTCAGCAGAATTGAAGGTAGGGAGTGTGATATCCTGATTCTCGTGAAAGACCGAGGTAACTTTGGGATTTGTCCCAAGCATTGGTATTAGGACCACTCTGTCCGGGAAAAAGGTGATGAACGGTTCCTTGGACCCCAGAGATTGAATTTCCGAGACCCTCTTCGCCGAAGTTATGGCTATCAGGAATGAAGTCTTGAGGGTTAATTCTCTGACTGAGAGTGAATTATTAAGTTGTGAAAAGAAATCCAGAACTAATGGAAGATCCCATTTGGGGAATCTGGGTTTCCTCTGTGGCCTAAGCCTGACTGCTCCTTTAAAAAACTGCTGGACCAGAGGGTGCTTGGCCCATGCGACTCCGGAGAAGGCTGAGATTGCGGAAACCTGGACACGAAGAGAACTGACGGACAGTGAGATATCCAGACCCGTCTGCAGAAAACTTAGAACGTCCTGAATCGCCAGATTATTACAGGAGTTGGACCTGGAAGACATATGGCTGGTAAATCTCGACCAAATCCTCTCATATACTCGGTTGGTACTATTCCTTCTCGCACTAAGGAGAGTGGGAATTACTTCATCCAGGCAGCCTAGCGCCACCAACCTTCCCCTTTCAAAAGCCAAGCCCTTAGGCGCAGGTGATCCGGGCAAGGGTGTAGTCTCGATCCCTGAGACAGAAGGTCTGGCCTGGATGGTAGAGGGATCGGATCTCGGACACTGAGGAGTGTTAGGAGAGGAAACCAGGGCCTGTTGGGCCAGTAAGGAATTATCGCTAACACTTCTGCTGTTTCTGCTCTGAGCCTCTTCAGGAATTGAAGAATGATCGGAGTTGGCGGAAAGGCATAGGCTCTGTTGAACCACCATTTCTCCGTCAGGGCGTCCACCCCATACGCTTGAGGGTCCCTGTACCTCGAATAGTATCTTGCCATTTTCTTGTTGCAGGGGGAGGCGAACAGGTCGACTTCTGGAGAGAACCCCAATGATAGAATCCACTTGAATACCTCTTCGTGGAGAGACCACTCGTTGTCTAGGAGCCTCCGAGAAAGGAAGTCTGCCTGAACGTTCTGAACCCCTGGCACATATGTCGCTGTCAGATCCTTCAGGTTTTTCTGGGCCCAAGACATAATTGGCTCTACCTCTTGCAGTAAGGAAAGACTTCGAGTCCCCCCTTGCCTTCTTATGTATGCCACTGCTGTGGTATTTTCCAATCTGAGTAGGACCGAGGAGCCCTGAATGACATGCCGAAACGCCAGAAGTGCCTGGAAGGCTGCTCTCAGCTCCAGGATGTTTGACACTATCCTTCTGGAGGGAAATTCCCAAGTGCCCTGAGCTACTTCCGCCAGACAGTGGGCACCCCAGCCCCTGTTGCTGGCATCCGTTGTTATAGTTACCCAAGAAATGGGAAGGATGGAATGGCAGTTGGAGAGGTTCTCCCGCTGGAGCCACCACAGGAGAGAGTTCCTCATGGACGCAGTAATCCGAATCAGCTGGGCCTTGTTGCCCTTCCACTGGTGAAGGAAACCCTTCTGAAAAGGCCTCATTCTCCATTGGGCCCATCTCACCATCGGAATCGTCGCCACCATAGTGCAAATGATTCTCAGGCATTGGAGAGCGTGAAGATGAGGAATAGAAAGAGCCGGGTGGATCCTGTCTCTGATTGTCGAGATCTTCTCTTCTGGTAACGAAATGGTGCCTCTGACCGTGTCGAAGAGGGCTCCTAAAAACACCAGAGACTGAGATGGGTCTAACTGACCCTTCTCCTGGTTCAGAATCCATCCGAATTCCTGTAACGTGGAAATCACTTGCCCTCTGTGTGATATGAGTTGCACCCTGTCCTGCGCCAAGAGAAGCAGATCGTCCAGGTAGTGATGTAGACGAATCCCCCTGGTTCTCAGGAGAGCTACTACTGCCAACAGCACCTTTGAGAAAACACGAGGAGAAGTTGATAGCCCGAAGGGAAGGCATGTAAATTGTAAGTGAAGCTTGCCCACGGAGAAGCGGAGAAACTGTTGAAAGTTTTCTGCGATGGGGACATGAAAATAGGCGTCCTTGAGGTCTATGGACACCATCCAGTCCCCTGGTTGCACCGACTGTTGAATTGTGGAGAGTGTTTCCATTTTGAACCTCTCCTTTTTGATGAAGCGATTTAGATGGGTTAGGTCTATGACAGGCCTCCAGGCCCCACTCTTCTTCTGAACCAGAAAGAGGGGAGAATACATTCCCATGCCTTGCTGGCTGACTGAAACTGGGCTGACAGCGCCTTGAGCCAACAAAGATTCTATGTAGGCTAAAAGTATTGTCCTTTTTTCTTCTGATGCCGGAAGAGTAGTGGGTACCCACCTGAGTCTGGGAGGGTCGATAAAGGTCCAAGCATGACCGGAGGAGACTATCTTGATTGTCCAGAAGTCGTGAATCGAAGCCGCCCAGACATGCCGAAAATGGAAAAGACGGGCCCCCACACGGTCGGTCTGAGCGGGCCCAATTTCAAAAAGATTTGGAAGGTTGCCTCTCCCCTTTCGACTCACTACCTGCAGCCTTCTTAAAGGATGATTGCCTTGACTTCCAGGACCTGGAGAATTCCCGGCCTGGCTTGTAAGTACGAGCCTCTCTGGATCGGTCTTGATATTGCCTCTTCGGGAAGGATCTTCTTTGGCCTTGCAGACGCCTGTCCTGAGGTAGGAACCCTGACTTCCCGCCAGTAGCCCACGTAATGGCCTCATCTAATTTGTTGCCGAAAAGAGAAGACCCCCCATAGGGAATTCGGCACCATACCTGTTTAGAGGCTGGGTCAGCCAGCCAGGGACGGAGCCAAAGAGCCCGCTTGGCGGTGACTGACGAGAGCATTACTCTGGCCGCAAGACGAATGATATCAATCGAGGCCTCCCCCAGAAAGGCTGATGCTAGCCTCAACTCCTGAATAGGTGAGTTCTTCGCTGTGTCATCTGAGATATTCCTTAGCGTATCCTGAACATTATCCGTCCACACTTCCATAGTTTTGGACAGGGCTGCCAAAGCTAAGGCTGGCTTGCAAGCCATGCCCGCTGTAAGGTACACTCTCCTCAGGTCAGCATCAATCCGTCTGTCCAGAACGTCTTTAAAGGACACTGTG
This sequence comes from Lithobates septentrionalis, assembly GCA_037952835.1. Lineage (NCBI taxonomy): Eukaryota > Metazoa > Chordata > Amphibia > Anura > Ranidae > Lithobates > Lithobates septentrionalis. The sequence goes on from JBBDGP010003354.1 coordinate 2,273,994, forward strand.
TCCTCCAAGGGGAGTGTCACGTGTTTAACCAGCCTCATCACGGCTGCATCCACCAATGGAGCTGATTCCAAATGCTTCACTTCTTCCTCCCTAAAGGGATAAAGCTTTGAAACTTTAGTAAGCATGGAGTTTTTCTTCTCCACCTTGCTCCATTCATCTGTGATGATCTCGCCCAATTCAGAAAAGAATGGAAAGTTAACCCGTTCCTTCTTTAGCTGTTTAAAGAATTTTCTCTGTTTGGGAGGAACAGCCACCGGATCCTCCCAATTTAAAGTTTCTCTAATAGCCTTGACCAAGGGAGGTAGCAGAGCGAAGTCAAAACCCACACAGGTATTATCTTCATCCGAGTCACTGTCAGAGATGACAACTGAAGGGTGGCTAGGTACAGAGGACTCCCAGGTGTCCTGCAACGGAGTTTCCCTCACTGCGGAACATGGTGGCTCTGCCTGAGGGGTAACAGGCCGGACTGCCTCAATACCTTTAAGTGATTCCTTCACAACCCTCTCAACTAGGGCTTTAAGTTGTTGGTCCGAATCACCTCTTTCCTTGGAAGCTTTGGCGAAGCAGGGATCGCACAGCGATTTTCCCACAGGTACTTGCATTCTGCATCCCCAGCAGACACTGGATGAGTGGCTGGTGTCCTGATTTTGAGGAGGAGCCGTAATGCTTAGATTTGGAAGAGGATTGCCGGTGATGCGATTTTGACGAATCGCTTCCTTTGTGCGAGCTGCGACGCTGTTCTGACCTGGAAGGGCTAAAGCAAAAGACAGAGAATCACAGAAAACATAGCAGTTAGAAAAGAAAAAACAATCACCTGTGGAAATACCCCCCACCCGCCCAACGGACCCTCGGCGATGGAACCTGCCCCTGTACCTTGTGATAGGAGGCTGGCCACAGGCAGGCGGTGGGGAACTCATCTCTCCGGAAATATCCATCCGACTGCAAAGTTATTATAAGAAAGAAAATTAACTTAGCCATGAAGCCAGGGAGCGTCTGCCCTCCTGTATGTAGAGCTACTTACCAGTAGCTTACTCACTGGAGCGTGGGGAAGACCCTAAAACAGCCTGCAGGCGTTCCCAGGGTCTGCAGGCTATTTTCCCTGTTTAAATAGGGCGCCCCAGTGACGTCACCGCTCGTGACGAGCGAACGCCAGTGCGCATGCGCGATTAGCGGCGATTTGCCGATATCGCGCATGTGCGATCAACAAAGCATCGGTTTCGTGTCGTCCGTGACATGCGCAGTACGGCCAAACTCAAAGTGAAAGTAAAAAACGGCGGCTGGAACACAGGAAGAACCAGCCGCCATGCCTGCACCCACACAACAATAAGAAACGAAGGAGAAAGACACACAAGAGGAAGGAAAGGGAGAAAACAACAAAGGCATTTAAACAGAAACTGCTGCCATGATAGCAAGGAAACATCTCACCACTCCCGCCACGATCATCAGGGCCGAAGGTAAGCACCGGAATTTCCAGGGGCAATAAGGGGTCACCTGCTAATAGCTGGCTATCCGACCCATGCGCGGCCTTGCCTGCCAGTGACCAGGGAAACGGCCTCTTCCTGCGCCTCTTCCAATGCCCCACTCCATACCCTGCTAATAGCTAGGGCTTAGCGGAGTAATGCGACTCTCCTTTTCCAAGTCGCAGCTCGGCCAACCTTGATCGTGGGGATAAATATCTTCAGGTAGGAAGACCAACACTAGGTCTTGCGAGGAGGACAAAAAAAGAACACGGCCGGGGGCAGGGAGCAAAGATTTATGGGAGTAGTGTCCTATAGGGTAGTAGAGGCGGGACTTAACCCACACGTTGCTGCCATGGAGTCTGTCAGGAAAATGTTTTTTAATGAAGACTTCTTTTTTTTTTTTTTGTTTCACAAAGGTTTTTATTGATTGAACAAGTAATCACATAACATCGTTATAAAGGTACATTTGCAGAAAAAGTAGTACATATGATATTTGGATTAAATACATTTTAAGACATTATAAAGAGACAGTATGAATATATACAGTATCAATATTTGTATGCTAATACATATACTCAAGTAGCATCAAGGTATTCTTGTATTGAAGTAGTAATCGTTAACTAGCGTGGATGTTTCGTAATGGAGAAAGAAGAGAGGGGGAGGGGGGGGGGAGGAAGAGGGACAGAGGCGGCTCTCTAATTAGGCAAATTAGGTGGTCGCCTAAGGCCTCGCACTCACAGGGGCCTCGCGGCCACCTAGTTTGCCTGTTCTCAATCACTGAAGTTGACGCCGGCGGCTCCGCCTACCCCCACTGGGACTCTGTGGCTTAGGAGCTGACGGACAAATCAGATACTGCCCGCAGACTGAGGAATAGCGGCCTCATCGCGGAGCGTCCCAGTCCATGGGGCCTCATGTGTATGTTTTGCCTAAGGCCTCACAAAGCCTAGAGCCGCCTCTGAAGAGGGAGAAAGAGAAAAAAAAAAAAAGGGGTGGGGATGTGAGTGGGCATATATCCTATATTTTCCGTATAGTTTTCTTGAACCTTCTAATAAATCTTGTTACTGGACAGTGATTTATGTCATTAAATATTAATTGCTTTGTAGGACTGAGAGTTTTTAAATTCTATCCATTTATACCATGTTGAAGCAAAGTTAGTTATTTTCTCCTGAGATATGCTTATGAGTTCTTCTATACTTTCTATATTGTTTATTCTGCGAAACCATTCTTTTTTTGATGGAATAGAATTGGAGCGCCAGTGGCAGGGGATGCAATGTCTTGCAGCGTTTATCATAAACATAGTTAGAGACTTTAGGTATTGTCTTTTGGGTATTGAATTATAATGTAGCAGGTACTGTGCTGGGTTGAAACTTAAGTTTTCTGAGGTGATTGATGTAACGGTTTCGTGAACCATTTTCCAAAAGTTTTGGATAAGCGGGCAAATCCACCAGATGTGTATCATCGAGCCTTCCTCAATTTTGCATCTCCAACACCTGTCAGAGGTCTGGGGGGAGAACTTGTGCAATAGGGTAGGGGTTCTATACCATCTAGAGATGATTTTAAAGCCGCATTCTTGAGTGGCGACATTTAGTGAACCTTTATGTGTGTACATGAAAATTTTTTCCCAGTTCTCCTCTGACAAGTTTAAGTTGAGGTCTTGTTCCCAAGTTTGGCATGACGAACTGGAGAATTCAGAATTATTCACAAAAAGTGAATTGTAGAGAATAGATATGATATGTCTCTGTGGGGTTGTTCTTGAACATAGGTCTTCTAGTGTCGTAAGAGGTCTAGTCCAGTGTTGGGTTGTTTCGTTGCTGGTTAGGTAATGTCTAATTTGTATCTATTTCCATTGTGAGATCTGGGGAGGGTCGCTATCTTTGTTTATTTCATCTCTTGATAAAAGTTTTCCATTTTTAAAAAAGTGTTTGACCAGAATTTCATTATGTGGCCATGAATTAGTAAGAAATTTTTTTTCTGTACCTGGGATAAAATCTGGATTGTTCCTCAGTGGTGTTAGAGGGCTCATCCAAGGAAATGGGTTGTTTTTTTATAGGTGCTAAGAAATATTTCTAGTGTGGGACCTATGAGGGGGTGAGCTTTAATGTTTTTTGAGTGGTGTGTCGGACGAATCCACGGAAGATAGTTTATTTGATGGGAGAAAAGTGTTTGCTCTAGTGTCACCCAGTCTTTTACTGTGTGGTGGATGTTCCAGTCTACTATTCGTGTCAGAAGAGCAGCTTGGTGGTATTTTTGAAGGTCTGGAAGAGCTATCCCCCCTTTATTTTTGGGTAAGTTAAGTCTGGTAAATTTGATTCCGGGAGGTTTTCTCCTCCAGATAAAGGAAGAGCATGCTTTGCGAAAGGAGTTAAAGAATGATGATGGCAGTCTAATGGGAATTGTTTGCATAACGTATAAAAATCTAGGTAGGATTGTCATCTTAATCAGAGAAGCTCTACCAAACCAAGATATATTGAGAGAATTCCATCTTTTTAAGTCGTCCTGTGTGTCTTTTAGGATGGGTAAAAAGTTGAGTTTAAAGAGATCACTTAAATTTGTAGGTAATTCGGTTCCTAGATATTAAACAATATGTACATGTGAGCGCTGCAATCAACCAATATAAAACAGTTGGAACCCCAAAAAACATATATATATATATAGCTATATTACAGAGAGGATAACTGCTGAAAGGTATTTTCACAAAAAATAATTGGTAAAAGCTATAAACAAGCAGACTCTGAGCTGCTAAAGTCCAAATAAAACTAAATTGAGTGAGTTAAAATAAAAGTCCATGAGAAGCAACTGTAGAAGGCAGCCCTGTGGATAAGGATGAAGCAATCCTCTGGATGCTGGAGAAAAAGAACAACAGTGGCGCCACTCTAAGTGCAGTATTAAAAATGAATTTTAATATATCTTTAAAATCTGGTACTCACAAAGGTACATGTAAACAAGCGTATAGAGTAAAGTTGATAGTGCCAGGTGTCCCAAATGAGTTGTCCAGTCATATCATGCGGTGGCGTTCTGACAGGCTGCACTGCCGGGTCCCTGCAGGGATAAACTTGATTGGCAGACTGATAGGCATAGCCTATGCCTATCAGTCTGCCAATCAAGTTTATCCCTGCACGGACCCGGAAGTGACTCCGTCCCCCGGATCGAAAACAGTGCGTTCCAGCGGCAGGACACAGCGAACATCCTGCAGTGCAGCCTGTCAGAACGCCACCGCATGATATGACTGGACAACTCATTTGGGACACCTGGCACTATCAACTTTACTCTATACGCTTGTTTACATGTACCTTTGTGAGTACCAGATTTTAAAGATATATTAAAATTCGTTTTTAATACTGCACTTAGAGTGGCGCCACTGTTGTTCTTTTTCTCCGGTTCCTAGATATGTTATACTTTCTTTGGCCCATGAGAAGGGGAAGTTTTTTTTACATAGTTCTACTGAGTTTGGGGGTAGTGTGATATTCAGGGCGCTAGATTTTGAGTGATCAATTTTTAAGTTTGACAGAAGTTGGAAGTGTTCTAGATCTTGGATGACATTGGGTAGGGAAATATGGGGTTCTGAGAGGAATAGAAGCATGTCGTCAGCAAAAGCTGCTACTTTATATGTGTGTTTGTGAATTTCTACACCCTTAATGTCTGGGTTGGATCTAATTTTATTCAATAGTGACTCTAACATGAGGACGACCAACAATGGTGATAGGGGGCATCCCTGTCTTGTGCCATTGCGAAGATTGAAGGCGTTTGACAGGTGGCCATTGACTCGTACTCTAGCTGTTGGGTTGGAATATAATACTTTGATATATGATCTCATTTGGGGCAATATCCCTATATGTTTCAACACTGCGTCAATGAAGTCCCAGGCCACTCTGTCAAATGCCTTTTCAGCATCAAGAGATAGGAAGAATCCTTGTTTCTTTTGGGATGTTAACCAGTGATTTATGTTTATTGCTTTAATTGTGTTGTCACGTCCTTCTCTTCCCGGGATAAATCCTACTTGGTCTAAGGAAATAAGGGAAGATAGCAGGGGTACGAGTCTATTTGCTAGAATTTTGGCATATATCTTGATGTCGACATTAATTAGGGAAATTGGTCTATAGTTAGTTACCTGAGTCATATCTTTTCCTTCTTTTGGTATCACCGTTATATGTGCTTCCAACAATTGTTTAGGGGGATGTTGTTCAGAATATAGTGATTGAAAGGTTTTCAGAAATCTTGGTCTCAGTATGTTGGTAAACGTTTTGTAATATTGAAGAGGTAATCCATCTGGACCTGGTGCCTTGCCTATTTTCATATCTTTTAAGGCTTTATCGAATTCCAGGCCAGATATAGGTGTCTCGAGTTCTTGGGCTGTGTTTTTTGATATTTGGGTTGGGCAATATTTCTCTAGAAAATTTTGAATAAGCTTTGTTCTTTTATCTGAGTTATGTGGGCATTTAGGGTTAGATGGGATGTTATATAAGGAATGGTAGTAGAGTTCGAACTGTTTGGCAATCTCCTCATTCGAAGAGTATGGTGTGCCTTGCTTGTCTCTTATTTGATGAATTGTTGAGGCAACCTTCTTGTTTTGGACTGCTTTTGCGAGCAACCTTCCGCTTTTGTTGCCTTGTTCATAATATATCTTATGTCTTAAGATATATTGTCTTTTAGTTTTCATGTTCAACTCTTCTGATAGTAGAGTTCTTGCTTTAGTTAATTCTTCAAATGTAGAGAGTGCAACAGTTCTTTTGTGGGTTGTTTCTAGTTTATGAATTTGATCTAGTAACGATCTAATTTTGGATTGTTTTTCTTTCTTTAGTTTGGCTAGTTTGTTTATGAATATACCTCTCATTACGCATTTGTACGCTTCCCACTGTGTAATCAAAGATGTCTCATCATTTTCATTTAGTAAGAAGTATTCGTTTAGTTTGTCATTGAAATGTATCACATCTATAGGGTCTTTCAAAACAGAAGTGTTAAGTCTCCACGTTTTAGTTATGGTAGTTTTTTCTGGGAAAGTTAGTGTTAAGGTAATTGGATGATGGTCGGATATAGTCATGGTTTCTATTGTCGAATCTTTCAGTAATTCTAGGTCTGGTTGCGAGATGAAAAAGTAGTCAATTCTTGAGTATTTTTGGTGTACTGTAGAGAAATATGTAAAGTCTTTAGTTTGAGGGTTTAGGGTTCTCCAGGTGTCATGTAGCATTAGTTCCTGCAGTTGGAGTTTAATTTGTTTTAATGCTTTATAAGGAAGGCTCGATGAGCCATTCGAGGTATCTATGAGCGGATTTAAAGGAGTGTTAAAGTCTCCTCCTAAGATAAGTATGCCCGCCGCGAAATTTGTTAATAGGTCCTTAATCTTACGGAAAAAAGTTACCTGCTTTGAATTCGGGGTGTATATGTTAGCAATTGTGATAGCATGAGGTCCTAACTTTCCTTTTAAGAATATGTATCTTCCCCCTGGGTCAAGCATTGTGTCATGAATTTGAAGAGGAGTCTGTTTGGATATCAGAATTGAGACTCCTTTGGTTTTCCCTTCAGGATTGGTGGCGTGGAATACCGTTGGAAATCTTTTATCTTGCATTTTGGGAACTTTATTAGCTTTAAAGTGAGTTTCTTGTATGCAAATGATATTTGCTTTAAGTTTATGAAATTCATTGAGGAACTTGGTTCTTTTTTCAGGGATGTTAAGTCCTTTAGCATTTACTGAGACTAGCTTTATTGATGTTGAAATGGTCTGCTGTTTATGAATAGGCATTTTGGAAATATTCCTGTAGCTAAAATAGTAAGTATTTGGGTACAGGAGTATGGTAAGATTTAACTTATTTGTATGTCTTGTTCTAGGATTGATAAAAGTGCCCGGGAATTCAAGGGGAGCGGAAAAAAAAAAAAAAGGGAAGAGGGGGAGGGTTTTTTTTCCCCCTTCCTAAGAGGGGAATAAGGTAGTGTTCCGGAGGTAGGTTTATACCAGCTAGTCTACCCTAGTGAAGAGGTCCGGTAGGTTCAAAGAGTGAAAATTATTCCACTCCTTGTGTGGGAACAAGGTCTAAGTAGGATCAGATGGATTGCAAATGGATTATTTCTGTTCTCTTCTCTTCTTTTTTCTTTTGTTTACTAAACTCTTAGCACTCTTGAGCAGCTAGCTAATTATATTAATCAGATGTTACAGGGTATAAGTAAAGACCTTGATCATGGGAGATTTTGAAATATTAGTTGCACTTTATGTGAGAGATGTAGATTTAGGGACTGTGAGTACCTGTATATAAAAGTGTTTTTATATTGAACCCTGTCTTATAAAGGCACATCTTAATCTCTAAATTGTGTTGAGTTTAAGCAAAATACAACAACTCAAGTAATTATACTTATTGGCCACTGGGGGGAGCTCTTATCTTAGGGAAATATAGCTTCTAGTAAGTTAGGAGATTGTTCTGCATATCCTATGGATATTTAAAGTGTAAATTAGGAAGTACCATATTGTTTATGTAGTCTACAAAATTTAAATGTAACAAACAAACTTGCATAAAATAAAAAAAAAAAACTCTTGCATCAGAACTTTCTTAAACGGTAGGTAATATAAGTATAAGGCATTATGGTGATCAAAGTGTCATATATTTATTGTTTTTTTTTTGTTGTTGTTTTTTTAAGTAATCATGTGTTGTCGGAGCCCGACTGTAGTTGAGGATGTTATTTAGCAGTGCTAATTACCTCCTGTTTAGTTAATTTTGGAGAAGGGATTGTATTTCTGTAAAGGAGAATTACCTTATGTATGTTGAATTAAGGTAATTCCAATGTAATCCACCATCATGCCTATTTCTTATGTTGAAAATTAACATCCTCTATATTAACTGTGATAAGAAATTGCTGTTATATAGCTCTTTTTAATTATATCAGAGTATTATTAAAACAGTTTAAACCTTGATGAATGTAAAATATTCATAACCATAAAAACTTTTGCACCTTCTGGTATGTTGAAGTACATTTATATTACTACTTTGTGGTATGCTCAGTAATACATATGGTTTTTTTTTCCCCTCCCCCCTCTCCCCCAATCTTCCCTATGATGATTTCTGTATGTTCATTATATGTACCATATATTTTGGAGAAAATTATCTCAAAAATATGTGTGCACTGAAGATGTTGTAACTCCTGAACATTTCAGTATGGCTAATGATCTGTAGTTAACGTATTAGACATTATAGCTATGTCTTGATATACCTCTGAATAACAGAAAAAAAGAAAAAAAAAAAATGTTTTAGAAAGCTTACTTACAATCGGACGTTTTTTATCTTAAGACATAACCATCATACCCTTATGTTGATAGATCTGTTCAGGGAAGCTGTATATAAGCAGTTGAACTTGGGTATATTGAATTATATGTTCTTATTTATCATCAGCTGTAAAAAAAAAAGAAAAGAAAGAAAAAGGAAACATGGGGAGGGGTAAAAACAAGTAGACAGTTTGCTTTTAAGCTCAAACTTTTATCTTGTGGTTAGCCATTTCCTTAATGGATGGTTTGAAAAAGTTTCATCTGAAAAAATAAAGGATGTATTGATGTTTGATCGTTGATTGCAGATATGCGTACACAGAACAACTGTATTTGTTGTGGATGTTTGAATTTCAGGTGTCCATTTGGTCTTGTCTATCCATGCGATCTCTGCGCCTAGGAGGGGAGAGTCCTGGGCTTCCTTGAGGGGGGCGTGGCCTAACTCCGGACCAGAAAGGAGCAGTCAATAAAGATTACAGGGACAAATCCACCAGCCTCAAGCATGGGAAAAGGAGATCGGAGCTCCTCATCAGCCCGTGAACCCCCTGAGCTAACCCAGCATCAGCAAAATAACATCCCCGCGATGTTCCGGACATCGCAGGGTGAAGGCCTCAAAGCCGCGGCCTCGCCTAAGCCATCCGTCCCGCCCGGCGGCTCCGGCCTTATAATGGATGGCGCGATCGGCGCCCACAGCTCCACTCCACAGGCTTTACCCTCTTTACTCCACAACCCTCCAGCATCACAACCACTCTGCTTGTCAGATCTACAGGCAGTGGCCCTGGAAATCAAAGCCACGCTGTCTGCAGCCATCACAGACCTCAAGTCAGACATCCAGAGTATTGCAACAAGGATGGAATTGGTGGAGCAGACCACAGCGCGCCATGCAGAGGCCATAAAACAGGTACAAAAATCCTCTGATATGCACTTAACCCATTTAATTGAAATACATCGCCACTTAGAAGACCTCGATAATAGAGGAAGAAGGCATAATGTAAGAATAAGAGGGGTCCCAGAATCAGCAGACCAAAACCCCGTAGAACACACTGCTACAACCATTTTTAATGACTTACTGGACAGACTCCCAGACTCCCCCATTGACTTTGAAAGGATTCACAGAGCCCTCAGAGCGAGAGGAAGGGATACTGACCCTCCCAGGGACATAATATGCGGTTTCGTAAACTTCCCTTTGAAAGAAGCCATTTTAAAAAAAGCAAGAGAGAAAAATAGAGTGCTGTTTAATGGAAGCGAGATAAAACTATACCAAGACTTATCAAACATCACATTACAGCAACGCAGGGCTCTGCGTCCGATTCTTGACCAATTGCGCACCAGAGGTATCCCTTACAGGTGGAAGTTTCCTTTCTGTCTCTCAGCCACCTGGAGAGGTCACACAGCACCGCTACGCATGCCAGAGGACTTGCAATCTTTCTGCGAAACATTAAACATTCCCCCAAATACCAGATTGGTATAATTCATTCATGCTGAACGACACATGGATCGAAGTAACAAGCAACTACACGCCCAGAGCCCAGAGAAACAGAGATAGACGTCGCAGATCACCTTCATCTCAACAGAATAGAAGAGGAGCAAACCAAGGAAGACTTTTATCTGATAGAGTTGAGGATGTCAAGTCATCTGTGCCCAGTCTTGCCACGAAGAGTTAATCCAGCTATTAGCAATCCTCTTGTCTTTTCTTACTAGGATAAAAAATGACACTGAGATAAATGTGTGTTGCCACTTCCCCCACTACTGTCACTGACATCTGATTTCTTTATCATGCACAGCATGAGAGCAGAGAGAGTGTGTTACAATTCACATTCCTCCTTTCTTCTCCAGCTCTCCCAGGTTTGACTGCTCCACACCTCAGCATGATTGGGCATGCTGAAGTCATGTGGTGCCTTTCCTGAATTTTGACTGGATGTTACTCATCATAGGGCTTGATCCATGAGGTCAGCAGGAGATCAGCATGGCGCAGTCAGCTCCCAGGACACCAGCAGAAAGAGTAGGAGAGTGTAGAGGTGGGCAGGGAGTCTTGTGACATCATGACTCCGCCCACCAAACACTGGCAAAGAGACCCGCCTACTGATTCTGGAGTTTTAACGAGCTCCTACAGCTGAAGGGGGTTACAGAGGAAAGGTAAGGGTACATGAAGGAGTCTTGTATATGTGCACAGATTAATATTGTGCCATTAGTTTATACTGGGTGAGTGGTGGGTTTACATTTACCTTAAGGGAAAAAAGAAAACTAAAATAACTACTATTAAAGAAAAGCAAAAGGAAGCACTACAAATGAAAAAAAAAACTGGGGGTGGGAATAAGCAAAAAAAATCTGCTGCTTACAAACAAAAAAAATGGTCCTAAAAAGGACTGCTAGGTCTTAGAAAATCACAGTGAATGCAGGTGGGCTTACACTTCACTCTCCCTAGCCACACAAACTGCAATTCACTGTAAAGTATCAGCAAATATACAGTACAGAATATAGTACTGTAAAGCACAAATTAATAGTAGCACAATACACTATCCAACGTTTTCTCCCTAAAAGCAATGTCAATTGTCCCTCACTCTCACTAAACTCCCACACATTGACAAAGAGCTTCCTCCAAGATCGGTCTTTTATAGTGTGTGGGCTGCAACTTAGCTCATAACCATCATTGGCCAAAGACCTGTGGTCATGTGCAAGACTTTGACCGATGATGGCAATTCATTCATAGATTTACTGTCTGTCCTGCCTCTGCCCCAAAGCATTACTTACGTGAAGCCGGGAGATGCTAGGGTGTTAAGGGCTCACCTTGGTCCTCAATACCTTGGGGAGGAATTTTAGGAAAAATCTGCACAGAACCGCATGACTGCCAGGAGGCATGTCATCTTCTGTTTCATTGGTCATGAGCACGTGCATTTTTTCCACTTGTGATTTTACTGTAACAAACCTTACCTAATGATTGAACCTCAGACACCAGAAGCAGCATTCTGGCACCTGTAGCAATGGCCCCTTCATGGTCGTCTCTTGTCATTTTTTACATTTTTGACAGTTTTTTAGTGAAATGGTACCATTTCACACAGGGGGGGGCCGGGATCTGGGGGTCCCCTTGTTAAAGGGGGCTTCCAGATTCCGATAAGCCCCCCGCCCGCAGACCCCCACAACCACAGGCCAGGGTTGTGGGGTTGAGGCCCTTGTCCTCATCAACATGGTGTTTTGGGGGGCTAACAATGTTGAGGGCATGTGGCCTGGTATGGTTCAGGAGGGGGGGGGCGCTCTCTCCTCCCCCCTCTTTTCCTGCAGCCTGCCAGGTTGCGTGCTCGGATAAGGGTCTGGTATGGATTTTTGGGGGGACCCCACACCGGTTTTTTTATTTTGGCGCGGAGTTCCCCTTAAAATCCATACCAGACATGAAGGGTCTGGTATGGAATTTAGGGGGACCCCCACGTCATTTTTTTTTTCAAATTTTGGCCGGGGTTCCCTTAATATCCATACCAGACCTGAAGGGCCTGGTATGGAATTTAGGGGGACCCCCACGTCATTTTTTTTTATTTTGGTTCGGCGTTCCTCTGTGGGGAATTCCCATGCCATTTTTATCAATGAACTTCTATGTGTATTGTCGGACCGGCAATGCAATAGCCGCGAGTAGTTTTAAATGACTTTTTTTCCTTTGAAATGTCATTTTGCTGTCAGACTGTTCTAAACACGGGAAACATGCGCCCCTTTACAGGCATACTATAGACACCCCCCCAGCTATGAAATTTAAAGGGATATTACACTTTTATTGTTTGACTTTAAGCATTATTAAAATCACTGCTCCTGAAAAAACGGCCGTTTTTAAAACTTTTTTTTGCATTGATCCATGTCCCCCGGGGCAGGACCCAGGTCCCAAAAACACTTTTTATGACAATAACTTGCATATAAGCCTTTAAAATTAGCACTTTTGATTTCTCCCATAGACTTTTAAAGGGTGTTCCGCGGCATTCGAATTTGCCGCGAACACCCCAAATTGTTCGCTGTTCGGCGAACTTGCGAACAGCCGATGTTGGAGTCGAACATGAGTTCCACTCAAACTCGAAGCTCATCCCTAGCGGTGACCATAACCAAAGCCAGGCTACATCAGGGAGGGGAAAGACTGGGCACAGATCCAGGAAGCACGATCACCAGAGTGAAAGATGGCAGAGCCGCTGCAGTGGCCGGTGAGACCAGAGATGGATGCTGGAGGGGCAGCTTGAGCGGTATACGATTACATGTTTCAGGGTTTAACCCCTTCCCCAGATAATACCTCAGATAACGTGTTATCTGAGAAAAGGGTTAAACCCCGAAACATGTAATCATATACTGCTCAAGCTCCGGCACCTGCTGTGATACTTATCACATCCCCTGCTCTGATCCATTTGATCCATCAGGCTTTGCCGATGTCTGCCTGCGGTAGGAGCTTGTGATGTGGCCGGGGAGGAGTCCTGTGGTGTCTGGACACCTTGCAGCTCAGCCTCGTTCCAGATTGCCCTCCAGCATCCATCTCTGGTCTCACCGGTGACTGCAGCCATTCTGCCATCTTCCAGTCTGGTCATACGGTGATCGTGCTTCCTGGATCTGTGCCCAGCCTTTTCCCTCCCTGATGTATCCTGGCTTTGGTTATGGTCACCGCTCCCAGCTGTTTGAAAGTGTTTTCAGGCTTCCCATTTTTGGTCTGCAGCCCCCTCTGTTCACAGCCCTCACGAAAGTGGGACAGTTATTTCTCCACCACCTTTGTCTTCATTGCTGGCACTATCACAGTGAGTTTGGCCATTCTGACGATTTTTCCCATTTGTACTGTGTATTGGTTACATGTTTTATCAGCATAAACTGTTTTAAATTTCACATTGATTCCTTGCCACCTCCTGGATCTGCACTTCCCAATTCAGTTTTTTTTTTTGGTCTGTTTCGCATTTGGTCATCTGAGTGCGGTAGCAGCGGTCCAGTGTGACTTTTGGCTCCTTGGTTTACTTTCTGCGCTTGGCTCCCTGTTGGAATTTTCACAAACATTTAAGGAATAGCTCATGATCTTTGGCTAAATCCTGTATTTTTGTGTCGCCCAGCATATGCTTGGCAAGTATTTAATCAAAATGTATTCCAGGCTGCAGAGACACCAAATAGCCACCAGGGGTCATAAATGAGTCGTTTTTAATGCGTAATTGCCACTGTTTGCCACTAGATGTCACTGTTGCATTAACATTGAATTGGTTCTAGTGTAAGCACAAGAAAAGACCAAAATAAGTTTTCAGTATTAAATAAATATTAACAAGTGTACAGTTGAACTGGTCAGTGGAGAAACAAATATGTATGCATTATGATCATGTATAAAAAGACATTCTTAATTTGTAAGAATGTGCAATCGGGTATAAAGGTTGTGGTTTATTTTAGCATTCAATACATAGAAATTACAATTTGAATATGTTTAATTTTTTTGCAAGCCAGCAATAGCAAATTGTAAAATATTCTTTATTTTCATAATTACAGAAAATGAAGATTGTCCAGTAAACACTTGTGGATCTCGCCACCATGTGAGCATCTGTTGCATATAGAAGTATAAAGATGGTCTGTCATATTTTTAGAATAAAGAGAACATCACTCAATTTTGTCATAGATGAGTGTAAGGTTATATTTCCACTTTGTAATGACCCTTATCCCTCTTATGCTGCGTACACACGATCGGACTTTACGGCATACTTAGTCCGGCGTACCAGATTTTGTCGGACAATTCGATCGTGTGTGGGCTCCAGCGGACTTTGTTTTCTCAAAAGTTTGATGGACTTATGGGGCGTACACACGGTCGGACTTTTCAGCTACAAAAGTCCGACAGCCTGTCCGACAGACTTTCAACGGACTTTTGGCGGACTTTCGACGGACTTGCGGCGGACTTTCTAACGAACAGACTTGCCTACACATGATCACACAAAAGTCCGTCGAATTCTTACGTGATGACGTACACCGGACTAAAATAAGGAAGTTCATAGCCAGTAGCCAATAGCTGCCCTAGCGTGGGTTTTTGTCCGTCGGACTAGCATACAGACGAGCGGATTTTTCGACCGGACTCGGGTCCGTCGGAAAGATTTGAAGCATGTTTCAAATCTAAAGTCCGTCGGATTTGAGGCTGAAAAAGTCAGTTGAAAGTCCGGAGAAGCCCACACACGATCGGATTACCAGCCAGCTTTAGTCCGTCAGCGTCCGTTGGACTTTTGTAGCTGAAAAGTCAGACCGTGTGTACGCCCCATTAGATTTGAAACATGTTTCAAATCTGTCCGACGGACTCGAGTCTGGTCGAAAAGTCCGCTTGTCTATATGCTAGTCCATCAGACAAAAACTGACGCTAGGGCAGCTATTGGCTACTGGCTATGAACTTCCTTGTTTTAGTCCAGTCTTACGTCATCACGTACGAATCCGTCGGACTTTGGTTGATTGTGTGTAGGCAAGTCCGTTCATTCGGAAAGTCCGTCGTAAAGTCCGTCGAAAAGTACGCCGGACATAGTCTGCAGTAAAGTCTGCTCGTGTGTACACGGCATTACTCATTAAAATGCAAATCAATTTATAACTTTTTAAGTATTTTTGTTGTTATTCTGGCTCTCACTGTTAAAATAAACCTTCCATTAAAACTATAGACTGATCATTTCTTTGTCAGTGGGCAAACATACAAAATCAGCAGGGGATCAAAGTGTCTATTCACAGATTGGTGGATGTGTGAAGACACAGTGAACCTACTTTGGTCTTACAATCAGGATGCCCCACCAAGGTCCAGGAGGTCCATGTCTGGTCCTCACCCACCAGCACAGCCACCACCTGCAACTTCCCACCCTGCTCACATGCTTATTCGCAGTTTTCAACCTCATTTTCTGGCAATCTCTGACCAACTCAGTCATCAATGGGAAGCTAAGCCTATGCAGTGGAAAGTAGCTTGCAGCAGACCCAGGAAAACAACTCCCTTCTTATTTTTATCTTTAATTCTAAACTAGTTTATTGCTGCTGCTAACATAAGACCTGTGACACAATCCCTGGAATTCCTAAAGACTGGCATAGACACATTTTGCAAAAGTGTCTGTCATGCATTCTAATAGTGGTGAGTAGGGATGAGCCGAACACCCCCCAGTTCGGTTCGCACCAGAACCTGCGAACGGACCTAAAATTTGCTCTAACTTTACAACCCCATTAAAGTCTATGGGACTCGAACGTTCAAATCAAAAGTGCTAATTTTAAAGGCTAATTTGTATGGTATTGTCCTAAAAAGGGTTTGGGGACCTGGGTCCTGCCCCAGGAAACATGTATCGATGCAAAAAAAGTTTAAAAAACGTCCGTTTTTTCGGGAGCAGTGATTTTAATGATGCTTAAAGTGAAAAAAAAAAAGTGAAATATTCCTTTAAATATCGTACCTGGGGGGGTGTCTATAATATGCCTGTAAAATGGTGCATGTTTCCCGTGCTTAGAACAGTCCCTGCACAAAATGACATTTTTAAAGGAATAAAAGTAATTTAAAACTGCTTACTGCTTTAATGTAATGTCCGGTCCCGGTAATATAGATGAAAATCAGTGAGACAAATGGCATGGGTACCCCCCCTCAGTCCATTACCAGGCCCTTTGGGTCTTGTATGGATATTAAGGGGAACCCCGCACCCAATTTAAAAAAAAGGAAAGGCGTGGGGCCCCAGGCCCTCTGAACAGCAGTATACAGGCGGTGCAAACAAGACAGGGACTGTAGGTTTGTTGTTAAGTAGAATCTGTTTGTAATTTTGAACTGGTACATTTTTAAAGTGTAGCTCCAGCCAAAAAATCTATTTTTTAACTTTTTGGAAAACATAGGGAAGGGTTATCACCCCTGTGACATTTGTTTTGCTGTCTGTGCACCTCTTCAGAAGATTTTACCTCACTTTCTGTCCCAATGACAAATGTTTTTTGACAATTTGGGGTTTTTAGTGAAACAAGGATTGGTGATAAAGCATCAGTGGAGAGGAGACACGTCTTTCCCATATTAACTCTTACAGGAGAGAATATCCCTTCCTAGGGGTAGATTTCATCTCACTTGCTGTTGTCTCCTTCCGTTTGCAAGTAGGAGTCGTTTGTAAATTGGATGTTTGAAAGTAGGGGCCTGCCCTATATACTCTGCAGAAATTGGGGCCTTAGGTGTTGGTGTTGCCACAACACTGTAAGCCCTCACAATTACTCTTGGTGGGCGCAGGAACGGGCTCTGCTGTGAAATATTAGATCAAGAATTGTAATTACATGTTCCTGTTGAACAGGGGCAGAAAAATTGGGCCTTAGGCACTGGTGCCACAACACTGCAACCCCTCACAGATACTCTAGTTGGAGCGCAGGAATGAGCCCTCCTGTAAAATATTGCATCAACAATTGTAATTACACGCCCCTGTTAAACAGGGGCTGAAAAATTGGGCCTTAGGCACTGGTGCTGGTGCCACAACACTGCAACCCCTCACAGATACTCTAGTTGGAGCGCAGGAACAAGCCCTGCTGCAAAGTATTGCATCAAAAATTGTAATTACATGCCCCTGTTAAACAGGGGCTGAAAAATTGGGCCTTAGGCACTGGTGCTGGTGCCACAACACTGCAACCCCTCACAAATACTCTAGTTGAGTGCAGCAACGAACCCTCTTTGCAAAATATTGTATCAAAAATTGTAATTACACGCCCCTGTTAAACAGGGGCTGAAAAATTGGGCCTTAGGCACTGGTGGTGGCGCCCAGAACCAAAAATGTTCTTACAAGCTATCAGCGTGATGATTGAGGAGGAAGAGGATAGTCACTCAGCATAACAGGATAGTCACTCAGCATCAGCATAGGCAGTCTTGAAGGGATCTGACATTTCAAAAAAAATTATTCGGTTACATCAGCATCAGGTGCTTGGTAGCTGGTGGTGATCCAAGACTGATTCATTTTTATGAAGGTCAGTCGATCGACCGAGTCGGTGGACAGGCGCACCCTGTGATCGGTTACAAAACCTCCAGCAGCACTGAATGTGCGTTCCAAAAGAACGCTGGATGCAGGACAGGCCAGTAGCTCAATTGCATACTGTGCAAGCTCTGGCCAGTGATCCATCCTCAAGACCCAGTAACCCAGAGGATTTTTGGTGGGAAAGGTGTCCAAGTCAGATCTTGCCCCTAGGTATTCCTGCACCATGTAAAACAGACGCTGGCGATGGTTGCTGAAACCGATCATACCTTGGGGCTGCGAACTAAAAAATTGTCTGAACGCATCGGTCAGATGGCCACCTTCTCCACCGCTCCTTCTTTGACTGACCGATGCCTCAGCAACACATTGTTTAGGAACAGGAGTTTGTAACCTCCCAGTCTCTGGGAATGCATTGCACAGACCTTTCTGCAAGGCCTCCCGAAGATGTTTCATCCTCTGCTCTCTCTGCAACGGCAAGATAAGGTCCGCAACCTTACCCTTGTAACGTGGATCAAGGAGGGTTGCCAGCCAGTATTGATCCCTCTCCTTGATACCACGAATACAAGGATCCTTCCGCAGGCTTTGCAGGATCAGGGAGGCCATGCAGCGTAGGTTTGCTGAGGCATTCGGTCCGGAGTCCTCTGGGTCACTAAGGACGACATGATCCGCAGCCACGTCCTCCCAGCCACGTACAAGTCCATGGGTTTTTTGGGACTGTAAATGATCCCTTAAAGACTGCTGCTGATGCTGAGTGCCAGGCTCCACCTCCATGCTGACACAATCCTCCTCTTCCTCCTCCTCCTCCTCCTCCTCTTCCTGTGTGATCGGCGGGCATGCAGGAACACTGTCTGGATAAAGGGGGCCTTGAGAGCTAAGGAAGTCCTCCTCTTCCTGCCTCTGTTCTGCCTCAAGTGCCCTGTCCATTATTCCACGCAGCGTGTTCTCCAACAGGTGAACAAGGGGGACAATGTCACTGATGCATGCACTGTCACTGCTCACCATCCTCGTGGCCTCCTCAAATGGTAACAGGACAGTGCATGCATCCCTGATCATGGCCCACTGGCGTGGGGAAAAAAAACAAGCTCTCCTGACCCTGTCCTGGTGCCATAGTCGCACAGGTACTCATTGATGGCCCTCTGCTGCGTGTGCAGCCGCTGCAGCATGGCCAACGTTGAGTTCCACCTGGTGGGCGTGTCACAGATTAGGCGGTTCTTGGGCAGGTTAAATTCCATTTGGAGGTCAGCCAGCTGAGCATTGGCATTATATGACCGGCAGAAATGCACACAGACTTTCCTGGCCTGCCTCAGGACATCCTGTAAGCCTGGGTACCTGCCCAAGAACTGCTGCACCACCAAATTAAGGACGTGAGTCAAACCGGGCACATGGGTCATTTGTCCCTGTCGGAGGGTGAAGAGGAGGTTGGTGTCATTGTCGCAAACCACCATTCCTGCCTTAAGTTGGCGTGGCATCAACCACCTCTGAACCTGCCCCTGCAGAGCTGACAGAACCTCTGCCCCAGTGTGGCTCCTGTCCCCCAAGCACACCAGCTCAAGCACCGCATGGCATCTTTTGGCCTGCGTAGTTGCGTAGCCCCTTGAACACCTACGGAGCACTGCTGGTTCCGAGGAAAAAGCACAGGAAGAGGCCATGGAGGAAGAAGAGGAGGAGGTGGAGGAGAGAGGTGTTGCAGAATCACCAGTAGTAGCATTTTGGAGGCGTGGTGGCGGAACAACCTCCAACACTACTGCACCTTGTCCTGCACCCTTCCCAGCTGCCAGCAGAGTCACCCAATGCACTGTGAAACTTAGGTAACGTCCCTGTCCATGCCTGCTGGACCATGAGTCAGCGGTAATATGCACCTTACCACTGACCGCCCTGTCCAGCGAGGCATGGACATTGCCTTCCACATGCTGGTAGAGAGCCGGAATCAAATCGCCTTTCATGAGAAAAAGTGGCGTTTGGGTAACTGACACTGAGGAACCGCACATTCCACAAACTCACGGAAGGAGACAGAGTCTACCAACTGAAAAGGTAGCCGTTGAAGTGCTAGCAATTTTGCCAACTATAATTCAACCGCTGGGCATGTGGATGGCTGGGAGCGAACTTCTTTCGGCGGTGCAGCAGCTGGGGCAGGGAAATTTGCCTGGTACAATCTGACGTCGGTGTACCGAAAGCAGATTGCCCACAAGTACTTGGCTGTGACACACCTAATTCTACACCTTCATTCCTCTCAGTGCAGGTCTCAGGACTGAAGGTATAGAGGGGTTGGAGATTTCAGCTGATGAGGAGCAAGGAGAGGTCCTCTTTGTTCTTTGGTGTGGGTCTTTTAGATACGCTTGCCAACAAACTGCATGGCAGATCAACATATGTCTGGTCAAGCATGGGGTGCCCAAGCGGGAGATGTTTTGGCCACGCGAGATACGCTTGAGACATATGTTGCAAATAGCAGCGGTGCGATCTGATGCACTTGTCTCAAAAAAGGCCCACACCAAAGAACTTTTGGAATAACGCGCAGAGACAGCAGCGCCCTGCACATGCGGAGCTTTGCGGTGTGATGCAGTCAGTGTGCTGCCCTTAGGTTGGCCCCTGGAGGGCATCCTGCCTCGTTGGTGATGTGCCTCCTCCTCTCTCCTATCAGGCACCCACGTTGAGTCAGTGACCTCATCATCCCCTCCCTCCTCATCACTGGAGCAAACCTGGCAGTATGCTGCAGCAGGGGGAGCATGACTGCCAGATTGCTGTCCTTCTTGGGCACCCCCTTTGTCCGTGCTCACGTTACTGCCTTCATCTAGCTCAGTATCATCATCAGAGCCTTCTAAACGCTGGGCATCCTCCTGGAGCATGTACCCAACACTGTGGTCAAACAGTTCGAGGGATATCTCAGGAGGACATGGTGGGGCTAGGGAAGGAGTCACTGATGCCATTGAGCCGAGGGAAGAGGCCGCGTTGGCAGCTGCTTTGCCAGACAAAGTACCCTGAGCATGGGTGAGAGAGGATGAGGAGGATGAGGACAGCTTGGTCATCCACTCGACCAAGTCTTCCGCATGTTGTGGCTCAACACGGCCAGCTGCCGAAAAAAGGCCAAGCGTGTCCCACGGCCACGTGCTGATGAGGATGCACTGTGTCCACGACCAGCACTGTTGCCTCTAGACACAGAGTCTGCTTGCCCTCTTTTATTGGCTTGTGACTGTCTGCCTCTCCTTGTTGGCCTTCCAGACATACTAATGGCCTGCAGTGAGATGTAGCTGGACTAAGCTGGGAGATATATATATATACTGCAGCTAGCAAAGTCAACTGCCTGCTTGTAGTATTAGTATGCGAACACCACCAATCTTGTACAGGTAGCTTTAGCTGAACACTGTGCAGAGGTCGCACTACACTAACTCGTAGCTTTAGCTGAACACTGTGCAGAGGACGCACTACACTAACATTTAAATAATGTAGCTGCCTGTGGTAGTGATAGGGTCAGGAAAACACCACCAACCTTCTACAGCTAGCTTTAGCTGAACACTGTGCAGAGGACTCACTACACTAATGTTTAAATAATGTAGCTGCCTGTGGTAGTGATAGGATCAGGAAAACACCACCAATCTTCTACAGGTAGCTTTAGCTGAACACTGTGCAGAGGTCGCACTACCCTAACTTGTATCTTTAGCTGAACACTGTGCAGAGGTCGCACTACACTAACTTGTAGCTTTAGCTGAACACTGTGCAGAGGTCGCACTACACCAACTTGTAGCTTTAGCTGAACACTGTGCAGAGGTCGCAGTACACTAATTCTTAGCTTTAGCTGAACACTGTGCAGATGACGCACTACACTAATGTTTAAATACTGTAGCTGCCTGTGGTAGTAATAGGATCAGGAAAACACCACCAATCTTCTACAGGTAGCTTTAGCTGAACACTGTGCAGAGGACGCACTACACTAATGTTTAAATAATGTAGATGCCTGCGGTAGTGATAGGATCAGGAAAACACCACAAACCTTCTACAGGTAGCTTTAGCTGAACACTGTGCAGAGGTCGCACTACACTAACATGTAAATAATGTAGCTGCCTGTGGTAGTGATAGGATCAGAAAAACACCACCAATCTTCTACAGGTAGCATTAGCTGAACACTGTGCAGAGGTCACACTACGCTAACTTGTAGCTTTAGCTGAACACTGTGCAGAGGTCGCACTACACTAACTCGTAGCTTTAGCTGAACACTGTGCAGAGGTCGCAGTACACTAACTCGTAGCTTTAGCTGAACACTGTGCAGAGGTCGCACTACACTAACTCGTAGCTTTAGCTGAACACTGTGCAGAGGTCGCACTACACTAACTCGTAGCTTTAGCTAAACACTGTGCAGAGGTCGCACTACACTAACTTGTAAATATTGTTCGGCCTGCGGTAGTGATAGGATCAGAAAAAAACCACCAATCTTCTACAGGTAGCTTTAGCTGAACACTGTGCAGAGGATACACTACACTAACTGTAAATACTGTAGCTGCCTGACTGTGGTACTAATAGGATCAGAAGAACACCAGCAATTTTCTTCAGGTAGCTATAAATACTGTAACAACACCTGCCTGCCTGTCAGTAGGAAGAGAATAACAAGAACAGATCTAGCTAAACTGAACACAGTGTGTATGTATATATATATATATATATATATATATATATATATATATATATATATATATATATATATATATATATACACACAACACCTAGGATGCATATATATACACAATACACTGTAAGTGCAGCTAACTGACTGACTGTCCTGCCTAATCTATCTAACTTAAATCAAATGACACTGTCTCTCTGTCTCTGTCTTTCAACGCCGGAACACACTACACAGGGCCACCGTGCAGGTGGCCTTATATAGTGTGGGGCGTGTACTAAACCCCCTGAGCCATAATTGGCCAAAGCCACCGTGGCTTTGGCCAATTACAGCTCTCTGTACTGACGGCGCTGTGATTGGCCAAGCATGCGGGTCATAGTGCATGCTTGGCCAATCATCAGCCAGCAATGCACTGCGATGCCGCAATTAATTATGGGCCGTGATGAGCCACTCAAATTTGGCGCAAACGGCCCATATCGTTTGCAATTCGACACGAACAGACGATGTTCGTGTCGAACATGGGTTAGACTCGAACATGGGTTTGACTCGAACATGAAGCTCATCCCTAGTGGTGAGGAATGTGCAAGATTCATCTTTCTAGAACTGGTACTTGAATTTGGCTCATGCTGGGCCACTTTTAGAATGCACAAGAGACACTCAAAAATCTCAAAATCTGTCTGCCAGTTTTCTCTCTGTATGCCTGAAGAGACTTGGTCTTTATTAGCTCCACTTTTACATTTGGTGCATTTAATGTGACACAATGTAAAAGTGGCACATTTTAGCACTACCGTGGTTTGGTGCACAAATCGCTGTCAGAACCAGAAGTGTTGCAATTACAGTGAGGGAAAAAACGTATTGATCCCCTGCTGATTTTGTACGTTTGTCCACTGACAAAGAAATGATTAGTCTATAATTTTAATGGTAGGTTTATTTTAACAGCTAGAGACAGAATAACAACAAAATTATCAAGAAAAAAACATTTAAAAAAGTTATAAATTGATTTGCATTTTAACGAGTGGAAAAAGTATTTGACCCCTTCACAAAACATGATTTAGTACTTGGTGGCAAAACCCTTGTTGGCAATCACAGAGGTCAGACGTTTCTTGTAGTTGGCTGTCAAGTTTGCACACATCTAAGGAGGGATTTTGTCCCACTCCTCTCTGCAGATCATCTCGAGGTCATTAAAGAGGAAGTAAACCCTGATGGGTTTTACTTCCTCTTTGTTTCCCTGCAAAGAAAAGGTAAAGAATAATGGGCTGCTATGCATCGCATATTAGCCCATTATGTGTCACTTACCTGAAACCGAAGCCTGCAATGTCACTGCTGTCCCCTCTTCCACGAAGCGTCAATCATCCTTCCAGGTATCGTGGCCCCGGCGTTGTGATTGGCTGGAGCCGCCAGTCATGGCACGATCTCCTTTAGCAACGGCACGCTCGCCGTTTCTAAAGGAGTCTAAAGTGCGCCTGCGCCGTTGACATTGGCGATTGACTTTTTTGTAAATATCTCCTAAACCGTGGAGGTTTGGCAGATATTTCGAGCACCTGCAAGTAAGCCTTAATCTAGGCTTACCTGTAGGTAAAAGTGGTTGTAACGGGTTCACAACCACTTTAAGGTTTCGAGGCTTACGTTTGGTAACTTGAACCTTCAACTCCCTCCACATATTTTCTATGGGATTAAGGTCTTGAGACTGGTTAGGCCACTCCAGGACCTTTAATATACTTCTTTTTGAGCCACTCCTTTGTTGCCTTGGCCATGTGTTTTTGTCATTGCCATGCTGGAATACCCATCCACGATCCATTTTTAATTCCCTGGCTGAGAGAAGGAGGTTCTCACCCAAGATTTGACAGTACATGGTTCCGTCCATCATCCCTTTGATGCAGTGAAGTTGTCCTGTCCCCCCAGCAGAAAAACACCCCCAAAGCATAATGATTTCATGTTTGATGACGGAATGGGTGTTCTTGGGGTCATAGGCAGCATTCCTCCTCCTCCAAACATGGCAAGTTGAGTTGATGCCAAAGAGCTCAAGTTTGGTCTCATCTGACCACAACACTTTCACCCATTTCTCCTGTGAGTCATTCAGATCTTCATTAGCAAACCAGACGGGTCTGTACATGTGCTTCCTTGAGCAAGGGGACGCTTGTGGGCGCTGCATTATTTCAGTCCTTCACCGTGTAGTGTGTTACCAATTGTTTTCATGGTGACTGGTCCCAGCTGCCTTGAGATCATTGACAAGATTCTCCCGTGTAGTTCTGGGCTGATTCCTCACCATTCTCATAATCATTAAAACTCCACGAGGTGAGATCTTGCATGGAGCTGCAGACCGAGGGAGATTGACAGTTATTTAAAATTCTATAAAATGCAAATCAATTTATAACATTTTTTAAATACTGTATTTATCGGCGTATAACACGCACCCCAATTTAGGAGGGAATTTTAAGGAAAAAAAAACTTTAAGGAGGGAAGTTGAAGGGAAAAAAATTTACATTTAAATGCCCATCATTGCAGTCTTCTCAGTGCAGCCTTGCCCCAGTGCAGCCATGTCAGTGCAGCCATGTCAGTGCAGCCTTCCCCAGTGTCCATTGCAGCCTTGCCCCAGTGCAGCCTTGCAGCTCGCTGAGCTTCAAAATCGCCGACCGCGATTTGAAAATTGTGCGCCGGCGCCGAAATACACAGATCCGGCGCCATTTTCAAATCGCGGTCGGCGATTTTTTAGATCTGTCAGCTCAGGATCGCAGGGGATCGGCGTATAACACGCACCCGCGATTTTCCCCTGATTTTAAGGGGAAAAAAGTGCATGTTATACGCCGATAAATACGGTACATTTTTCTGTTTTTTTTTTTTTTTTGTTATTCTGTCTCTCACTGTTAAAAAATTATAGATTGATCATTTCTTTGTCAGTGGGCAAAATCCGCAGGGGATCAAATACTTTTTTCCCCTCACTGTACTTCATGAATTTGGTGCAATACATTAACAAGAGGGAATTACGCCAGAAAAGTGGCACAGTGGCTTTATTGAATTTGAAATGAGTTTTTGTTGAAAATAAAGAAGTTGTTGGCCTTGCTCAGTTGTTTGTCATATATTTTTTTTATTTGTACATTTTCTCACTTAAAGCGGAGTTCCACACAAAAATGGAACTTCCGCTTTTCGGAACCCTCCCCCCCTCCGGTGTCACATTTGGTACCTTTCAGGAGGGAGGGGGGTGCAGATACCTGTCTAAGACAGGTATTTGCACCCACTTCCGGCATAGACTCCCATGGGAGTCTATGCCTCTTCCTGTCCCTTCGTGCTGTGTGTTTCCCAGGAGATAGCGGGGACCACTTACGATGCGCAGCGCGACTCGCGCATGCGCAGTAGGGAACCGGGAAGTGAAGCAGCAACGCTTCACTTCCTGATTCCCTCACCTGGGATGGCGGCGGCAGCTGCCGAGAACCGAGCGGGTTCTTGGCATCCCCTGCCGACATCGCTGGACCCTGGGACAGGTAAGTGGCCATTTATTAAAAGTCAGCAGCTGCAGTATTTGTAGCTGCTGGCTTTTAATATTTATTTTTTTTGCGGTTTGGGTGGACTCCCTCTTTAATTGTTCCAGTGGGTCCTTTCAACAGAAGCCACACTAAAGAAGTCACTTCCAACTAACAGGAGGGCTACACACAGATCAAAATTCACCCGGTCCATGCTGAACTGACCAATTTTGGATCAGTGTATACCCAGCTTTAGCAAACTAGACGATTTTCATTCAGTGTTGGGGCAGCTTTACAAAATTAAAAAAATAAGGTATAAAGTATTAGAAACTTACCGGAGTGTTATCTGAAGACGTTCTGTGGGTGACGCAGCCTTCCTACAATTTTGTGTCCTGCATTTGAACATCAGACGTCACCATTTCGGGTCAAAGCTATTATGGAAAGGAAGTAGTTCACGTGTACCTAAAGGCAACATTTTTTTTTTTCATTTTGAATAGAATGGAGCAAGATTAGAACCCCTGTTGTTGTTGTGGGGTTTTTTTTGCTGCCTGTGTGCCAGTTAGGAAGATTTACTCTCTCTATTTTTCCCATATACCATCATCATCAAAAGTGAAAGAAAATCTAAAATTTTAGGTTGACACCAGAACAGGGATAGTGTGGATCTCTTCCAATGGGGACACTAGTTCTGGTGACACCCTGGGATTCACTCATTTTGGAGGACTTTCCTCTCACTTCCTGTTTTGGCTGTGGGAAGGAGGGGTTATAATCCTCCCTTACTCTATCCAAAATAAAAAATGCCTTTAGTTTTACTTTAATGGATATAATTGATCAGTATGAATCATAAAAAAAAAAAAAATTGTGACTTTAACCACTTTCCGCCCATCGGCCATCAAATAACGGCTGGGCGGCGCGGCTCTCGTTCTGGGTGGACGTCATATGACGGCCCTCCAGAACTACCACTCTCGCGCTCCCGTGGGGGTGCGCATCACGGCGATCGGTGGTGTGGTATATCATTCTGACACACTGCTACACTGATCTTGGTAAAGAGCCTCTGACGGAGGCTCTTTACCACGTGATCAGCCGTGTCCAATCACGGCTGATCACGATGTAAAGGAAGAGCCGTTGTTCAGCTTTTCCTCACTCGCGTCTGTCAGATGCAAGTAGAGGAGAGCCGATCGGCTGTTCTCCTGACAGGGGGGGTCTGTGACCACCAGGATGCTGCCAGGGGATTGCCACCACACTGAACCACCAGGTATGCCACCCTAGACCACCAGGGAAATGCCAATCAGTGCCCAGGCAGCTGCCAATCAGTGCCCATCCCCAATGCCTGCCAGTGCCAGTGCCATCAGTGATGCATATCAATGCCATCTATCAGTGCCCATCAGTGCCACGTATCCGTGCCCAGCAGTGCCGCCTATCAGTGCCCAGCAGTACCACCCATAAGTACCCATCAGTGCCCACCAGTGCCACCCATTGTTGTAATATGTTCACCGATTTATGTGGGATATTATATTATTATATATATGTACACATACAGTACAATATTGACCAGGCCAGAATTCAGTTGACTGGTTGATTTGTCCGAGCCAACTCAATTTTAATATAACAGCTGATTACCATTTGATATGTTGATCTTATGCAAGTCTACCTAGGTGTGTGAGGTATGGCCTGTTGTCACGTACCTGATGGTGGAGTCCAGAATGCAAGGAGTAGCCTCTCGTGTGCCTCTGGTTCGAGAGCCCCTGATAGAGCAGACAGGGACTCAAGAGCGCAGGGGGCCACAAGTGCTTGGTAAGTGGCAGGTGTAGGGTAGATCCGGACCTCTGGTGCAGCAGCAGGAGAACTATCAGGAACACTGGATCCACTGGCAGGAACTCAGGAACAACAGGCAACTAGGAGGTGTTCTGTAGTACCACTGGAAGCACTTTACAAAGTCAGACAGGCCGGGTCAGAACACAGGTAAGCAGAGCAGGTACAAAACGGAACCAGGAGAGTAGTCAGGGCACGGACCGGGTCGGCAACAGACAGGCAGGTAATAACTGAAGGATGAGGCAGGAGAATCGTCAGACAAGCCGAGGTCAGGGACTGGCAGCAAACAGAAGAAGTCAGGAACAAGCCGGGTAACAGGAATCAGGTAAACAGGTATACTGGAAGCTTAGGGTCACAAGGAACGCTGTAGACCGGACAGCAAGGAAGCATGCTGACAGGCACCTTTAAATAGGCCTAATGGCGCCAAAAGCTGTCACACCGCACGTCTGCACGCCGCCGCGTGCACGCCCGAGTACCGATCGTACGTGCCCGTTCGTCTCATCGTGTACCCGCGTACACCCGCTCGTATTAGCGCGCACCCGCATGCGTCCGTTCGTGTCAACGCGTCTCCGAACGCGTCCTCTGGTTTTACTGACAATAGTTCTGTTAACCGATCTTCCGCCGACGGCTGAACTAACAGGACGTCTTTCATGACATTGCCCCCCCCCAAGGGACAGCCTCCGGATGCCCAACTGTGCCATCTTACTTGGATGAGATCTTTTAAAGGCAAGTATCAATCTCCTAGCATGGATGTTGGACTCCGGCTCCCAGGAGTTTTCCTCAGGCCCATAGCCCCTTCCACTTTACCAAGAACTGGACTTGATTACGTCTCTTCCTACAGTCCAGAATGGACTCGACCTCATATTCGGTTTCTCCGTCAATGATCACGGGTTCAGGGGGATTGACCCTCCGGTTGACAAAAGGATCAGGAACTGCAGGTTTGAGTAGGGCAACATGAAAGACCGGGTGAATCCGGAATGATTCTGGTAGCTTTAGTTCGTAGGCCACATTATTAATTTTTCTTGTCACTGGAAAAGGACCCACGAACTTGGGACCCAATTTTTTGGAAGGACAAGCCAACCTTAGATTCAAAGTAGATAGCCAAACCAAATCTCCAGGTTTAAGATCAAGCTCCCCCCTTCTCTTCTTATCAAAAACCTCTTTGTTGTAGTTCTGGGTCCTTGCCATAGTCTCTTGCAGAAGCTTATTATTTGATTCAAAGAAGTTTAGGTTCTCTTGAACAGCTGGTACTGGACACTCCGGGATGTTAGTGGACAAGAACAGAGGATGGAACCCATAATTTGCAAAAAAATGGTGTTTGTTTTGTAGCGGAATGAACAGAGTTATTGTATGCAAATTCGGCAAGGGGAAGAAGCGGAGCCCAATCATCCTGGGAGAACGAGGAAAAGCAGCGCAGATACTGCTCCAGCGTCTGATTCGTTCTCTCCGTCTGGCCATTTGTTTGGGGGTGATAGGCAGAAGAGAAGGCAAGATCAATTTTCAGGGATTCACAGAGAGCTCTCCAAAACCTCGAGGTGAATTGTACCCCCCGATCGGAAGTAATATTGGCAGGGATGCCATGAAGCCTCACCACCTATTTAATAAATGTCCTGGCAGTTTCAGCAGCAGTAGGGGTACCTTTCATTGGTAAGAAGTGTGCCATCTTGGATAATCTATCCACTATTACGAAGATCGTAGTGTAGCTTTCAGAAGGTGGTAACTCGACAATAAAATCCATGGAGATCATCCTCCATGGCTGGTTTTAACAGGCCCCAGGCCTTAGACTTGCTACCTTTTATTTTGGATACAGGTGACACATGCTTCCACGTAGTCCTTGCAGTCCTTTCTTAATGATGGCCACCAGAACGTGCGCTGAAGAAGTTCAGATGTTTTATGTACTCCAAAGTGGCCGGCTAACATATGGTCATGGCAAGTACTAAGGGCTGCCGTTCGCACCTCCTGAGGTACGAAGATCCTATCCTTAAACCACAGAAGATCATCTCTGGCCTGTAGGGTTGTATCAGGTGGAGCGGAAACGTTCCTGGAGGCTTGCTTGATCTGTGACAGTAGATCCCCTTGGAGTAACAGAAAGTTCCCTGCGGACAAGATGGTATCTGGTGGGGAAGGTGCTTCCGAATCGCTTTACATCCGTGACAGAGCGTCCGGCTTGATATTTTTTGACCCGGGGCGGTAGGTAATATGGAAAGAAAATCTAGTAAAGAACAGTGCCCATCTGGCCTGTCGTGGTTTCAACCTCTTGGCAGTCTTTAAATATTCTAGATTCTTGTGATCTGTATAAACAAGAATCGGGTGGGCTGCTCCCTCTAACAGGTATCGCCATTCCTCCAACGCAGCTTTGATCGCTAACAATTCTCGATCACCCACGTCATAGTTCTTTTCTGCTTCTGATAATTTACGGGAAAAAAAAGCGACTGGGTGCAGAAGAGCCCTAGGCCCCTGTCTTTGGGAGAGTACTGCACCGACCGCTATCTCCGAAGCGTCCACCTCCAGGATGTAGGGTAACGTGGAATCAGGATGTTTTAAAACTGAGGCTGAGACAAACAGATCCTTTAGTGTAGTAAAGGCCATCTGAGCTTCCGTAGACCAGTGGAACTTGAGGCCCTGTTGGGTCAATCTTGTAATGGGGGCGATGATGGTGGAGAATCCCTTGATGAATTTTCTATAAAAATTTGCAAATCCCACGAAACGTTGAATCCCTTTTTTGTCAGTGGGAGCGGGCCAGTCCAGAATGGCGGAGACCTTCTGAGGGTCCATTTTGATGCCTTCCACAGAGATAATAAGGCCAAGGAACTGAATACTCTCCTGCTCGAAGACACATTTCTCAGGCTTGGCGTAAAGGCCGTGCAGGCGAAGTCGGGTCAAAACGTTTCTGACATGTTCACAGTGTTCAACTAGGGAAGAAGAGAAGATTAGAATGTCATCTAGATAAATAACAACAAACAGGTCAAGGTAGTCTCTGAAAATGTTATTTACAAAATGCTGAAATGTGGCAGGAGCATTACAGAGTCCGAAAGGCATAACTAAATATTCGAAGTGCCCAAACCGGGTACGGAAAGCAGTCTCCCTTGCGAATGCGGACAAGGTTGTAGGCACCACGAAGATCCAACTTTGAAAACACTACTGCAGACCCCAGCCTCTGAAAAAGTTCTGGCACTAATGGTAAGGGATAACGGTTCTTGATTGTAATCTTATTGAGTGCCCGATAATCCACACAAGGGCGCAAAGAATGGTCTTTCTTTTCCACAAAAAAGATTCCTGCTCCTGCCGGGGATGTGGAGGGTTGGATGAAGCCTTTCTTAAGATTATCGTCAATGTAAGTTTTTAATACTCCTAGTTCTAACTCTGATAAAGGAAATATTCTCCCAAAAGGAATCTCTGCCCCTGGGAGAAGCTCAATCGGACAGTCATATGGCCGGTGGGGAGGAAGGGTCTCAGCCCCTTTTTGACTGAAAACGTCCAGAAAGCTATGGTAGACTTCAGGTACAACTTGACGGGTCTCGGCATCAGTTTCCATGCACAACAGGGCAGAGGGAGCTTGAGTAACTTCTGGTAGACAGTGTTGGTGGCAATAAGAGGAAGGAAATTCAATTTCCCCTGAGGCCCAATCAACGTGTGGATTATGGGCCTTGAGCCAAGGCATGCCCAATATGATGGGGAATAGAGGAGATTCAATGACGTCCAGACAAAGTAGCTCTTGATGAGTGCCAGCAATGGTGGTGAGCATGGGTACTGTTTCCTGGGTTACTGGTCCTGATCTGAGGGTAGAACCATCGGCCAGATATACTGAAAGTCCTTTCGCCCTGGGCCGGATGGGAATATGATGTCTGGAAGCGAAGGACAAGTCTATAAAGCCACTGCAGGCCCCGGAATCAATGATAGCGCTGGTTGGTATATTCCCTCCTGGGAGCTGTAAGAGAAGCGGGACAGCCAGGTGAGACCTATTATTCAGTGAAGCTGGGGTAAGAGCAGGAGAAACAGAGAGGCACTTACGAAGCTTGGCCGGGCATGTCCGTACAAAGTGCCCGGGTTCCCCGCAATATAGGCACAGGTTACCAGCCCGACGGCGTTGACGCTCTTCAGGAGTGAGGGATGGCCGTAAGAGTCCCAGCTGCATTGGTTCTGGTGTATCTGAAGTCATGGTAGTAGAAGCTGGAGGAGCGGAGTGGGGAGAACTAGGCACCCGGGGCAGCATCCAGACAGGGCGAGCAGGGCCAGAAGATCGCTCTGTACGTCGTTCTCTTAGGCGTCTGTCTATTTGGATGGAAAGGTCTATGAGGTCCTCTAGAGTCTCAGGAAGGCCCACTCGGGCTAGTTCATCCTTCAAGGATTCTGAAAGGCCCATACGGAACTGATACCATAGGGCGGCATTGTTCCAATTTGTATCGGAACTCCAGCGTCTGAATTCTGATGCATAGTCCTCAACAGGTCTGCGGCCTTGCTGTAGGGTGTGCAAGGCTGTCTCTGCCGTGGCAGTCAGCTGTGGGTCTTCATATAGGGATGACATAGCCCGAAAGAAGGTATCCAGAGTATCAAGTGAGGTGTCTTTCTTTTCTAACAAGCGATGGGCCCAGGACTGGGGCTCGCCGGTCAGCAGCGAGATCACGAACCCCACCTTGGTGGCTTCCAGGGAGAAAGTCCTTGGTTGAAGGGCAAAAAAGAGCTCACATGAGTTGCGGAAGGACCTGAATTTGCTCTGGTTACCCGAAAATCTTTCAGGCGTGGGGACCCTGGGTTCAGGCGGCAACATGACCACTGATGGTGAAGCAGAAGTCCCGGATACTGGAGGTGTAGAAGCTGCTAGCGCCTGGACTTGGCCTTCCAGCTGGGTGTAGCCTTCTTGTAGGCTCTTTACTGCCTGGGTAAGTCCAGCAAGATGGCGGCAGAGTTCATCCATAGGAGAGGCTCCCTGCGTGGGCTCAGACATGGCTGTCTGGTACTGTCACGTACCTGGTGGTGGAGCCCAGAATGCAAGGAGTAGCCTCTCGTGTGCCTCTGGTTCGAGAGCCCCTGATAGAGCAGACAGGGACTCAAGAGCGCAGGGGGCCACAAGTGCTTGGTAAGTGGCAGGTGTAGGGTAGTTCCGGACCTCTGGTGCAGCAGCAGGAGAACTATCAGGAACACTGGATCCACTGGCAGGAACTCAGGAACAACAGGCAACTGGGAGGTGTTCTGTAGTACCACTGGAAGCACTTTACAAAGTCAGACAGGCCGGGTCAGAATACAGGTAAGCAGAGCAGGTACAAAACGGAACCAGGAGAGTAGTCAGGGCACGGACCGGGTCGGCAACAGACAGGCAGGTAATAACTGAAGGATGAGGCAGGAGAATCGTCAGACAAGCCGAGGTCAGGGACTGGCAGCAAACAGGAGAAGTCAGGAACAAGCCGGGTAACAGGAATCAGGTAAACAGGTATACTGGAAGCTTAGGGTCACAAGGAACGCTGTAGACCAGACAGCAAGGAAGCATGCTGACAGGCACCTTTAAATAGGCCTAATGGCGCCAAAAGCTGTCACACCGCACGTCTGCACGCCGCCGCGTGCACACGTGCACGCCCGAGTACCGATCGTACGTGCCCGTTCGTCTCATCGTGTACCCGCGTACACCCGCTCGTATTAGCGCGCACCCGCATGCGTCCGTTCGTGTCAACGCGTCTCCGAACGCGTCCTCTGGTTTTACTGACAATAGTTCTGTTAACCGATCTTCCGCCGACGGCTGAACTAACAGGACGTCTTTCATGACACCTGTTAACCTAATTGTACATTTCAAAGGGTAAATTGTTTAAAGGACCATAGAAGAAGTATTTATTGATGGTAATTAGACTGGAGGGGGTAACAATGGGATCAAGCAGTCTTTTGGGTTGGCCTAGCGGAGGCTCCCTCCTGGGGTGCTAGTATATCAGGGGGGACTTGTTGATGTTAATATGCAAGAATACAGATTAGGAATGTCATTCAATAGGCATTCCAGGACTCAAAAGGGTGCTCAGGTGGTATCTGTTAATCTAATTACACATATCAAAGGGGACTTGTTGATGTTGATATGCGGGAGTGCAGATTGGGGCGGTTTATGACTGCAGCTGTTCGCGGCTGGGCGTTGTTGTCTGAAAGACTAAAGCGTATTAAAGGCCTAAATGGAAACGGCCAATCAAATTGCTCAGCCATTCAGTGTCTAGTGAATATAACATGGCGTTCAGTCTATAGTTTTGTCTTGTCTGTGTGTGACTATGAAGGACCTAGGACCTAGGAAAAATGGGACTCTGAGTTATATACTCTCTTGGATTTTTGTCATCTGTGAACTTTGGACCTTGTTTTGTGTTGGAAGTCAATAAAGTGTGTAGCGCTGGTAGATTTGCAATCTACCGCATGTTAGGTAAATTTAGTAACTTGTTCGTTAGGAAGGTTACGTTTGCCTCTGTTTCAGCTTGGCTGATGTTGTGTGTGTTTCCGTGCTGACCAGTGGGTGTCGCTGTTATAACTGGTTAGTGTTGGAAAGGCAACGTGTCTAAGCGTATGGATGCTCTTCTGTCCCGGAGACAACTCGGTGGAGGTGGTCCTCCGAGTTGCATTCTGGGCGAGGGTATTTATTGGACAGACGCCATATTTTGGGGTTCGTATTACAGCCACCTGCTGGCCCTCCTGGCCGACAGGTATGCATTAAGGAGCTACCTCGTGGTCCTCCGTTCCAGAGGCCCACGATACTGCGGCGCAGGGGTGGACCCAGAAGCTTGTCTGGGGTCTACCACCGTGGCCGAGGAATGGTCCTGAGCTGTCTATCCCGTGTGAAGAAGCTGGACAACCGAGGAGATCTCAGGGGAGGACCCATCTTGGAGGGATCACGCAGCGTGCTGGTCTAGAGAGGGGCCTGGTGACTCGGTTGGAGGACGTATCTGAAAGTAACTATACAGCATAGTGTTGCCGGGTTGGCTTAAAAGTTCAGGCACTTTGACTGTCTTTCATTGCAGAAGACCTGATACATCCTGTGGCAGAGGATCGTACAGGTTTGTTCCCAAACAAGTCTGTGGCAAAGACTTTGATTCGTGCTGCGTACTGGCTGCTAGGCTGGTGAGAGAGGCCTATCCAGGCGAGCAAGGAGTGTGTCCCACGAGGGGAGTGCATTCTATTGTAATATCTGAATTCTACCAGGACATTTGTCAAAAGAACCCTACAAGAAGATATTTGAGTTTCTTCTGCAGTTTCCTTTCTACCTCTTTCCTGCTACTTCCTAAGTAATTTGTTTAATAAAGCATTGAAAACGTATTCAAGTGTTGGAGTGTGTATCGTCCAGAGGTAAACTCTACGGAACCCTAGACCCGGTGCCGGTGAAACAGAGGGAAGCAGAGTGAAGGTAACAGACCCGCTTAACTTAGCAGCTCCACCGAGAGTTAGTGCTACAAGTGCATCTCTCTGGAAGAATTGGGTTGCTGCAGAAGAGTACTTACATCATTGAAATAATTACTAATTAATTATCTACCCACTATACAATATATCACTACAGTCTGGACTCTGAATTCAAAGAAAAATGGGAAAAGGTACTACGTAATTGTTCACAAAGCTTAATGAAAATTTTAATAGATGAATATAGTAAAAGATCTAACACGTTGGACATAGACATTGTAAATCTTTGTAGTAAGCTACATCAATTTAAAACCCAGAGACCCATTACAAACAAAGAGGACAGACTGAAAATGCATTTAGAAGCATTCAATAGAGACATACTTATGAAGAAATGACAGAAACTCACTCGGGATAGAAATGCCTTTAACCACTTGACGACCGCCTCACGCTGATATACGTCAGCAGAATGGCACGGGCAGGCAAAATCACGTACCTGGTACGTGATTGCCTTCCCGCGGGCGGGGGGTCCAATCGTACCCCCCCCTGTGCCCGAGGCGGTCGCCGTTGGTCTGGGAGCGTTCAGTGATGAGGGGGAGGCCATCCGATCGTGGCCCCCCCCTCGCGATCGCTCCCAGCCAATGGGAATCCTCCCCTGCCTGTGATGTCATCTCTCCTTGGCTCGGCAGTTTCCGTTCCGGCGCCGAGGAGAGAAGACTGTGAGTTACACAACACATACACCTTCAGTAGAACATGCCAGGCATACATTACACCCCCGATCGCCCCCGGATCACCCCCCAGTCACCCCTCCCCCTCCCTGTCACACTGGCACCAAGCAGTGTTTTTTTTTTTCTTTTCTGATTACTGCATGGTGTCAGTTTATGACAGTTAGTGTGTTAGGGCAGTGAGTATTAGCCCCCTGTAGGTCTAGGGTACCCCCCTAACCCCCCCTAATAAAGTTTTAACCCCTTGATCACCCCCTGTCGCCAGTGTCACTAAGCGATCATTTTTCTGATCGCTGTATTAGTGTCACTGGTGACGCTAGTTAGGGACGTAAATATTTAGGTTCGCCGTCAGCGTTTTATAGCGACAGAGACCCCCATATACTATCTTATAAATGTTTTAACCCCTTGATTGCCCCCTAGTTAACCCTTTCACCACTGATCACCGTATAACCGTTACGGGTGACGCTGAGATAACAAAAAAAATGATTTAAAAAAAAAAATGAAAGGAACAGTTTAAAAATAAGATAAAAAAGGAAAAAAATAATAAAGAAAAAAAAAAAAAAAAGAAAGCACCCCTGTCCCCCCTGCTCTCGCGCTAGGGCGAACGCAAGCGTCGGTCTGGCGTCAAATGTAAACAGCAATTGCACCATGCATGTGAGGTGTCAATGCGAACGTCAGATCGTTAGCAGTAATTTTAGCAGTAGACCACCTCTGTAAATCTAAAGTGGTAACCTGTAAAGACTTTTAAAAATGTATTAATTTTGTTGCCACTGCACGTTTGTGCGCAATTTTAAAGCATGTCATGTTTGGTATCCATGTACTCGGCCTAAGATCATCTTTTTTATTTCATCAAACATTTGGGCAATATAGTGTGTTTTAGTGCATTAAAACTTAAAAAAGTGTGTTTTTTCCCCAAAAAAATGCGTTTGAAAAATCGCTGCGCAAATACTGTGTGAAAAAAAAATGAAACACCCATCATTTTAATCTGTAGGGCATTTTCTTTAAAAAAATATATAATGTTTGGGGGTTCAAAGTAATTTTCTTGCAAAAAAAAATAATTTTTTCATGTAATCAAAAAGTGTCAGAAAGGGCTTTGTCTTCAAGTGGTTAGAAGAGTGGGTGATGTGTGGCATAAGCTTCTAAATGTCGTGCATAAAATGCCAGGACAGTTCAAAAACCCCCAAATGACCCCATTTTGGAAAGTAGACACCCCAAGCTATTTGCTGAGAGGCATGTCGAGTCCATGGAATATTTTATATTGTGACACAAGTTGCGGGAAAAAGAAAATTTTTGTTTTTTTTGCGCAAAGTTGTCACTAAATGATATACTGCTCAAACATGCCATGGGAATATGTGAAATTACACCCCAAAATACATTCTGTTGCTTCTTCTGAGTATGGGGATACCACATGTGTGGGACTTTTTGGGAGCCTAGCCGCGCACGAGACCCCGAAACCCAAGCACCGCCTTCAGGCTTTCTAAGAGCGTAAATTTTTGATTTCACTCTTTACTGCCTATCACAGTTTCGGAGGCCATGGAATGCCCAGGTGGCAACCCCCCCCCCCAAATGACCCCATTTTGGAACGTAGACACCCCAAGCTATTTTCTGAGAGGTATAGTGAGTATTTTGCAGACCTCACTTTTTGTCACAAAGTTTTGAAAATTGAAAAAAGTAAAAAAAAACATTTTTTCTTGTCTTTCTTCATTTTCAAAAACAAATGAGAGCTGCAAAATACTCACCATGCCTCTCAGCAAATAGCTTGGGGTGTCTACTTTCCAAAATGGGGTCATTTGGGGGGGTTTGTGCCACCTGGGCATTCCATGGCCTCCGAAACTGTGATAGGCAGTGAAGAGTGAAATCAAAAATTTACACCCTTAGAAATCCTGAAGGCGGTGATTGGTTTTCGGGGCCCCGTACGCGGCTAGGCTCCTAAAAAGTCCCACACATGTGGTATCCCCATACTCAGGAGAAGCAGCTAAATGTATTTTGGGGTGCAATTCCACATATGCCCATGGCCTGTGTGAGCAATTTATCATTTAGTGACAACTTTGTGCAAAAAAAAAAAAAATTTTCACTTTCCCGCAACTTGTGTCAAAATATAAAATATTCCATGGACTCAACATGCCTCAAAGCAAATAACTTGGGGTGTCTACTTTCCAAAATGGGGTCATTTGGGGGGGGGGGGTTTATGCCATCTGGGCATTTTATGGCCTTCAAAACTGTGATAGGTAGTGAGGAGTAAAATCAAAAATTTATGCCCTTAGAAATCCTGAAGGCGGTGATTGGTTTTCGGGGCCCCGTACGCGGCTAGGCTCCCAAAAAGTCCCACACGTGGTATCCCCATACTCAGGAGAAGCAGCTTAATGTATTTTGGGGTGCAATTCCACATATGCCCATGGCCTGTGTGAGCAATATATCATTTAGTGACAACTTTTTGTAATTTTTTTTTTGTCATTATTCAATCACTTGGGACAAAAAAAATGAATATTCAATGGGCTCAACATGCCTCTCAGCAATTTCCCTGCGGTGTCTACTTTCCAAAATGGGGTCATTTGTGGGGGTTTTGTACTGCCCTGCCATTTTAGCACCTCAAGAAACGAAATTCCAGAAAATGTACCCTAGTTTGTAGGCGCTATAACAAACTATAACTATAACAAACTATAACAATAAATATACACTTATTGACATTTTTTTTACCAAAGACATGTGGCCGAATACATTTTGGCCTAAATGTATGACTAAAATTGAGTTTATTGGATTTTTTTAGAACAAAATGTAGAAAATATCATTTTTTTCAAAATTTTCGGTCTTTTTCCGTGTATAGCGCAAAAAATAAAAACGGCAGAGGTGATCAAATACCATCAAAAGAAAGCTCTATTTGTGGGAAGAAAAGGACGCAAATTTCGTTTGGGTACAGCATTGCATGACCGCGCAATTAGCAGTTAAAGCAACGCAGTGCCAAATTGGAAAAAGTCCTCTGGTCCTTAAGCAGCATAATGCTCCGGTCCTTAAGTGGTTAAAGATGGCAAAGCCTATAAATGGACCCAAACTAGACATAATCAAAAAAAAGGCAACCACTATCAGGGACATCAATCTACTTCTTCACAGCAGACTTCCAACCTGCCCCAAATCCCCTCCCAAATTCCCCACAAACCCAAAACAGGGCAAAGCACTAAACGTCTCCATTATGGTGACCCCACCGAGGGGCAACAGGCGAAAAAATTTACCCTAGATATCCCTAAAAAATCAACCCATTCTACACCAACACATGATTCAACCACAAAAACACCTAACACTCGCGCTAACACCCACACCTTGACAAATGAAAATCCCTCTGCACAGCACACTAAAACGAGAGAATCCACCTCTCAACCCAACACTTCAACCATTGATTCATTTGACACAATCTCTAACGATCCGTCTTTTTTAGAGAGGATTCTTATGGGTGCCCAACCTACACAATCCAACCTCAATACATACACACAGATAGCACTTTAGTCCCTGTAACACCTACTAGTGAACAAAATGAAATTGAGCTTAATATAATTAATCTCTCATAGACATGTGCAGGATGAAAAAATTTGTTTAGTTTTGTTTCGATTCGTTATTAAACTAAATTAGTTTAGTTAAATTCGTTGCATTCGTTACATTCGTTTTTGAAATTCGTTTAGTTTCATAATCGAATTCGAAAAAATTCGACCGCATTCAAAAAAATTCGACCGTATTCGAAAAAAATTATCAAATTCGAAAAAATTCTACCACATTCGAAAAAAACTATCAAATTAGAAAAAATTCTACAACATTCGAAAAAAACATTAACTGAATTTGAAAAAGTAAACTATATATAACCATTTTGCGAAATTTGAAATTCGTACAGAATGAAATCGAATTCCAATAGAAAAGATTAGGATAGAATAGAAAATATAAAAGAATAGCATAGAAAAACAATAGAACAGAATAGAAAAAAATATAATATATTGTATTCTAATCTTTTCTATTCTAATTCGAATTCATTCTGTACCAAATTCCAATTTCGGAAGATGGTTATATATATATATTATATTTTTTTCTATTCTGTTCCATTGTTTTTCTATGCTATTCTTTTCTATTCTATTCTAAACTTTTCTATTCGAATTTGAATTAATTCTATGTGAAATTCAAATTTCGGAAGATGGCTTCTAAAATTAGAATTTCGTATCGAATGAATTCGAATTTGAATAGAAAAGATTAGAATAAAAAATAATAGAAATCGAATAGACTAGAAAAACAATAGAACAGAAGAGAATAAAATATAATATATATTATATTTTTTTCTATTCTGTTTCATTGTTTTTCTATGCTATTCTTTT
The DNA here is from genome assembly GCA_037952835.1 of Lithobates septentrionalis. Lineage (NCBI taxonomy): Eukaryota > Metazoa > Chordata > Amphibia > Anura > Ranidae > Lithobates > Lithobates septentrionalis. The sequence goes on from JBBDGP010003354.1 coordinate 2,313,906, forward strand.
TTTATTCTATTCTAAACTTTTCTATTCGAATTTGAATTCATTCTATACGAAATTCGAATTTCGGAAGATGGCTTCTGAAATTCGAATTTCGTATAGAATGAATTCGAATTTGAATAGAAAATAATAGAAAAGAATAGACTAGAAAAACAATAGAACAGAATAAAATATAATATATATATTTTATCTTATTCTATTCTGTTCTATTGTTTTTCTAGTCTATTCTTTCTACTCTATTCTAATCTTTTCTATTCAAATTCAAATTCATTTTATACGAAATTCGAATTTCGGAAGATGGTTTTATATATATATACCGTATTTATCGGCGTATAACACGCGCCGACGTATAACACGCACCCCAAGTTTAGGAGGGAATTTTAAGGAAAAAAACTTTTAGGAGGGAAGTTTAAGGAAAAAAAACTTACATTTAAATGCCCATCAATGCAGCCTCATCAGTGTTCATCTGCAGCCTTTCCCCAGTGTCCAGTGCAGCCTTGTCAGTGCAGCTTTGCCCCAGTGCAGCTTTGCCCCAGTGCAGCCTTGTCAGTGCAGCCTTGTCCCCAGTGCAGCCTTGTCCCCAGTGCAGCTTTGCCCCAGTGCAAGCCTTATCCCCAGTGCAGCTTTGCCCCAGTGCAGCCTTGTCCCCAGTGCAGCCTTGTCCCCAGTGCAGCCTTGTCCCCAGTGCAGCCTTGTCCCCAGTGCAGCCTTGTCCCCAGTGCAGCTTTGCCCCAGTGCAGCCTTGTCCCCAGTGCAGCCTTGTCCCCAGTGCAGCCTTGTCCCCAGTGCAGCCTTGTCCCCAGTGCAGCCTTGTCCCCAGTGCAGCCTTGCCCCAGTGCAGCCTTGTCCCCAGTGCAGCTTTTCCCCAGTGCAGCTTTTCCCCAGTGCAGCCTTGTCCCCAGTGCAGCTTTTCCCCAGTGCAGCCTTGTCCCCAGTGCAGCTTTGCCCCAGTGCAGCCTTGTCCCCAGTGGTCCGTGCAGCCTTGTCGCCGCCGACATACAAACGTTTAGTTTGTATTTTTAAACATGGCGCCGCGGAATTCGGAGGGACTCGGCGGCGCTCGTTCAGCAGAACGAGTGCCGCCGAGGACACAGTGACTGGGCGGAGCTGAGATACACATAGCCGAGGGTTCTCGGCTCTTCTCGGCGCCGTTCACAGTCACGCCCAGTCCCTATGATGGACATAACACAGGTCCAATGGCGGGACTGGGCGTGACTGTGAACGGCGCCGAGAAAAGCCGAGAACCCTCGGCTATGTGTATCTCGGCTCCGCCCAGTCACTGTGTCCTCGGCGAGTCCCTCCGAACTCCGCGGCGCCATGTTTAAAAATACAAGCTATGTGAATGTCGGCGGCGATCGCCCCGACAGATCACAAAATAGCGGGGATCGGCGTATAACACGCACCCACGATTTTCCCCTTATTTTAAGGGGAAAAAAGCGTGTGTTATACGCCGATAAATACGGTATATATATATATATATATATATATATATATATATATATATATATATATATATATATATATATATATACCCTGTTTCCCCTAAAATAAGACCTAGTGTGATTGTCGGTAATGGCTGCAATATAAGCCCTACCCTCCAAATTAGCCCTACCCTGTTTCCCAGAAAATAAGCCCTACCCTGAAAATAAGACCTACAAGCACTTTAACTAGGGCTTATTTGGGGGTAGGGCTTATATTGAAGCCATCACAGACAATCACGCTAGGTCTTATTTTAGGGGAAACAGGGTATATATAATATTTTTTCTATTCTGTTCTATTATATTCTAATCTTTTCTATTTGAATTAAAATTCATTCTATACATAATTCGAATTTCGGAAAATGGTTATATAGAAATAGAATGAAATCAAATTCTAATAGAAAAGAATAGAATAGAAAAACAATAGAACAGTAGAACAGAATAGAAAGAAATATTATATATACAGTGGCTTGCGAAAGTATTCGGCCCCCTTGAACTTTTCAACCTTTTGCCACATTTCAGGCTTCAAACATAAAGGTATAAAATTTTTATTTTTTGTGAAGAGTCACCAACAAGTGGGACACAATTGTGAAGTGGAACGAAATCTTTTGGATTTTTGAAACTTCTTTAACTAATAAAAAAATGAAAAGTGGGGCGTGCAAAATTATTCGGCCCCCTTGCGTTAATACTTTGTAGAGCCACCTTTTGCTGCGATTACAGCTGCAAGTCACTTGGGGTATGTCTATCAGTTTTGCACATCGAGAGACTGAAATTCTTGCCCATTCTTCCTTGCAAAACAGCTCGAGCTCAGTGAGGTTGGATGGAGAGCGTTTGTGAACAGCAGTTTTCAGCTCTTTCCACAGATTCTTGATTGGATTAAGGTCTGGACTTTGACTTGGCCATTCTAACACCTGGATACGTTTATTTGTGAACCATTCCTTTGTAGATTTTGCTGTATGTTTGGGATCATTGTCTTGTTGGAAGATAAATCTCCGTCCCAGTTTCAGATCTTTTGCAGACTCCAACAGGTTTTCATCCAGAATGGTCCTATATTTGGCTGCATCCATCTTCCCCTCAATTTTAACCATCTTCCCTGTCCCTGCTGAAGAAAAGCAGGCCCAAACCATGATGCTGCCACCACCATGTTTGACAGTGGGGATGGTGTGTTGAGTGTGATATGCTGTGTTGCTTTTACGTCAAACATATTGTTTTGCATTGTGGCCAAAAAGTTGGATTTTGGTTTCATCGGACCAGAGCACCTTCTTCCACATGTTTGGTGTGTCTCCCAGGTGGCTTGTGGCAAACTTTAGACGAGACTTTTTATGGATATCTTTGAGAAATGGCTTTCTTCTTGCCACTCTTCCATAAAGGCCAGATTTGTGCAGTGTACGACTGATTGTTGTCCTATGGACAGACTCTCCCACCTCAGCTGTAGTACTCTGCAGTTCATCCAGAGTGATCATGGGCCTCTTGGCTGCATCTCTGATCAGTCTTCTCCTTGTCTGAGCTGAAAGTTTAGAGGGACAGCCAGGTCTTGGTAGATTTGCAGTGGTCTGATACTCCTTCCATTTCAAAATGATCGCTTGCACAGTGCTCCTTGGGATGTTTAAAGCTTGGGAAATCTTTTTGTATCCAAATCCGGCTTTAAACTTCTCCACAACAGTATTACGTACCTGCCTGGTGTGTTCCTTGGTCTTCATGATGCTCTCTGCGCTTTCAACAGAACCCTGAGACTATCACAGAGCAGGTGCATTTATACAGAGACTTGATTACACACAGGTGAATTCTATTTATCACCATCAGTCATTTAGGACAACATTGGATCATTCAGAGATCCTCGCTGAACTTCTGGAGTGAGTTTGCTGCACTGAAAGTAAAGGGGCCGAATAATTTTGCACGCACCACTTTTCAGTTTTTTAATTGCTAAAAAAGTTTAAAATATCCAATAAATTTCGTTCCACTTCCCAATTGTGTCCCACTTGTTGGTGATTCTTCACAAAAAATTTAAATTTTATATCTTTATGTTTGAAGCCTGAAATGTGACAAAAGGTTGAAAAGTTCAAGGGGGCCGAATACTTTCGCAAGCCACTGTGTATATATATATATATATATATATATATATA